>PUQB01000173.1:2500-451795 GCA_003024785.1 Selaginella tamariscina | reverse complement strand
GAGATATTTTCTAGCGAGAGAAACCTGTTTATATGCAAGTGCTAAACTTGTCACATGGCGTGCATGCGATATGTGGCGTTGCCATGTGTATGCCATGCACCACCCAAGTGACAATGTTGCATATGTATACATGTACTTACATATACATATTTACACTATCCTTCCCATGCAGGTAGAAAATCCTGGATCAGATGATTTCATACAAACCATATAAACAATTTTTGTCTCATATGATCCTAGATGAACTAGACGACCCTACTAGTTAACTTGATATACCTAAGCACCAATCGTTTCAACCACCTGTTAAGGAACCAACTATTTTCGTGATAATTCGTAGATTTGTTTCAACATCCTCTGCCCGTCTGCACATCCAACTCACTTGGTATAGAAAATCATCAATCAATAGAGAATCATCAATCACCCACATACATATGCTTAGTGACATATAAAACTCATGCTCAAAAAAGTAACGAAGAAGCAATGAAGTAATATCATATAAGAATAGAGTTGCATTTATAACAAAATCTAGATTAAATGATACTTAAGAAATGTTAAACCTTTATTTGATTAAGTAGCACACCAGTTTATCTATAAAACTTGGAAAGCGCGACATATTGCAAGCAGACCTCCTTGAGTGCTTTTAGCACGTAAACTCAAGTCTACCCCACGATTGAAGAACGTCCCATCCGTAGTATACGCACTATATATGACTCCTGCCGGTAAAACACCCTCTACATTAACAATCTCCAGAAGAAGCTAGATCATATTGTTGACATCAAATTGCAGACTTAATAAAACTCGCTTAGCCAAATCAAGAGGCCTTGACTCCTTGTCCCCTATACAATTTACGAGAGCATTTCTTATATGATTCTAGCTTTGTGATAGTTAGAATTTCTCTCTCCAAAGGTAGTCACAATCCTACCGTAATGAAACAAAAAAGTCTCCTGCTGTGGATAGTAGCTAGTTCCATAAAGATAACCTTTGGTAAACAGGTAGTTTTGAACTAGAACTTCATTGTGGCGAACCACCGGATGGTTCTCTTTACCCAATGTGTAAGCAAGGTACAAAAGATTGCACACGACCACAGGATCTTGCCGTGGACGTTGTGGGTCCAAGTACACAAGCAGGTTACCTTCCGAGTTTACATTGGCGAGGCAGATGTCCAAGATGTGCTCCCCTTCTTCTTGTGTGATATACCCCAGATCGAGAGAGTGGACGTGGAGATGGACATGGAATCAATATCAGGCCCTACGATGGAGGAGTCCTTTCCAAAGAAACCAAACGGTTCACCATCTTCACCAAACCAAACATATAACTTATGTCTTCATCGTGGACCACCTTAGGCTCACACATAGCTGCCAAACAAACAGCAAAGAAGTCGTAGACTTTCTTCTCTCGTCCCATTTCTTGTGCACCAAGTGGAATAAGATGCCAAAGTGTTTTCGAGTGCTTGCTCGATCTTTTTATGCACGAAAGAGATCGTAAGTTTACCGAGGCGTCGTAAACAAGACTCCTTGTGATGTAGATTTCCAGCATAAGGAAGAGCAACTATATTGCTTGAGTTATGAATAGAAGCCACCTCTACATTCCTGTCAATGACAACATCTTGCAGTCGTTACCGTTACCGATAGTGAGATACTCGAAGTCCCTATTGATTTCGATGAAGAGCTTCCAGATTGTGTCTGGAAAGGAAAGCTGTATTTCTTGCCATTCTTGTGTGGGTATGTCAAGCCATCCGAAGACTTGGACATCGAGGGATGGATCGTTGATAGAAGTCTCTTATCAAGCTTGCAGTGCGAGGGAACTTCGCTTAACAAGCGCCGTAATAGAGCCGGATCGACTTTGTATCTTGCTGCAATTGCTTGGATAGCGTAATCACGATCCACCTCCCCTTTTGAATATGCAGCGAATGCATGGTGGTTAAGGGCACGCCTTACCAAGTCATCTCCTTCATTTGAACCAAATTGAAGCAAACAAGCTAGACTCACAACTACTTTTGTTCTTGCCATTTCAAAGAAGAAAAAAAGGATATAAGAGTATCTGTATACGTTAGTATCGTTAGGTTCTGTATTTATTTTCAAAACATGACACTGTACACTCCAGCACGTGCAATTCCACTATTGCCAGGCGTGCGTATACACACTTGCTTTACGTCTCTTTCTACTCTAATGTAATTATCTTATTGAGTTGCATGTGCAATTACCGGTAGATCACCATTTCATTTAGAATTCGTGTAGTAATATTCGACTTGTTATTTAAGCTCATTTTATGCTTAAAAAGCTTTGTCTTCTTCTTCTTGGACCCATACATACGCTTTATTTTAGTGTTTGCTTTGTAACTTTTAAATTTACTAAGTCTATAGAATATAAAATTATATTACACTGTTTTAACAAGACAAAAATGTATTTGGCAAAGTGGATCTGTTAAAATTTTAATAATGATGTTTTTATGTCCACGAGTCTTGATTAATAAGATTATTAAATAGATTTTGATAAAACAATTCTAGCAGAACAATCTTTCTTACTCAGTATCGAACCTTCCGTATTGATAAGAACATTTGGTAGAGTAAAAGAAAGAACATATGAACATTTTTTTATTAATTATTGGAGATTAGTGTATTAGAGAGAATGCCCACGTGTGAAGAACGTTTGTTGGGGGATCTTGTCATCTTTTATATTTTATTATATAGAGAAGCAAATCTCACATGATTGTACACATAGCCTAAGCAATTTATCTCATTCATTACTTTCTTCACTGTCCAATCTCTAAATTTCGAGCTGCAACCCAATACTAACACCATCCTTCCGAGTGCCATCCGAGCTTTGAAGCTGTGAGTAGAGATCAATGTATTGGTTTTAAATTCCGGAAGACGTGGAGAAGAAGTCTAAGAGGGATGCCTGGTTATCCCAGACGTAAGGACGGCCGCAAGCTCCTGTTAGTATGCAAGAACATATCGGTTATTATTATAGCTGACGACTTCCTTGAGTCGAGTGACACCAAAGTATTGAGAGAATCTGGCAGGAAGTCAATTGAAATAGCAAAAGGGGCTATCTCTCGAGAGGCTCTCAAAGGCTCCTCAGGGCCTGGAGGAGATAGCTTCTCAGTTTCGAGAGATGGTGTCACCTCGTCTGTTCTCTCGCTATATAGAGTCCCTCACTTTTATACATCGATGGCATGGTTGAAGACATGAGATTAAGACGGGACTGCGTACCAACTGGGGAGAGCCTTTCGGAGACGCACTTTACTTACTGAGGCCTCTAAATGTATTGTTGGTGAGTTGTGAATGGGACTGGAGCTACCCCATAAATTTAAAGAGATTGCTTTAAAGTTATGGATGGTTAAGGTGTGCATTTTAATATATCCAAAATGCTGTGTATATACCATTAATTAAACTTGTTATTTGTTTAATATTCATCATGTCTAACTAAGGAAAAGCTTTTATGCTTATATAAATTTAATATGAATCACTATTTTCTAAGAAAATAAAGCAAATGAGATTTTTAAAAATACTGCCGACCATGAAATGATGAAAGTTCCAGATATGCAATTCCACATTTGCCCTCCGCTTATACAAATTGACAGCATGCTCCATCAGATCCTTGTCTTTAGCAGCCTCAGAATCTCCTTTTCGAAACCTTTAAGCATTCTCGTATACATGATCAACCACGTCCTGGAAACTCTTGCTTCCATGACAATGCTTGAGCATGACAAACAGCCAGTTGGAATGCACTGTTTTATCATAGAAATCCTTCGTTCTCTAGATCGATAATCTTCAACTGCCCACATGTCATTTTAATTCCATGATGCTGCACTCCTCTTCTTTGTTTTCTCTTCTGCTAATATGTAGTAAATTATTTTTCTGATATGGCAATGCATTACACCGTATATTCAAATATAAGAACAATAATTGAATTAATATTTATGTTTGTAATCAGGCAGAACAAAACATTCAATACGTACATATCAGAATCCTCGCATACTTAAACAAATAATGCTACTTAATTTATACTCAATGTTTTGGATGTATCGATATGCACCTTAATAGTCTATAAATAAAAATATCTATGCACAGTAGGTACATATTAGATTGATGTATATGCAAATATTATATGACATGCAAATATATACACATCAACATAAGTGATGATTATACTCTAAATACATATCCATGTGTTCTATGTCCTGGTTGGTTTTTATTATAACAATGCTGTAGTTATGTATAAATATTGACATCTTTTATTTGTAGTATTTAACAAGAAATTTTACTTTTTAATAAATAATCTTAAGCTATGGTTTATTGTGTTCATGTCAAAATTCCATATACAGTCACTAGCCATTAACTCGGAATATATTAAAACCTTGTATATTATATATTTTGTTCTGTATTGTACTGTTTGGCACGAGGTCGGCCGGTTTTGTGTTGGAGTTGGAATTGACAACTTCAAGTTTGACTTCAAATCAAGTTCACCAACTGCTATAATTTAAAATACGAGAACTATGGTTCATTTAGAAACTCAAAATGTAATTTGATTTGTACCGTGTTCCAAGTGTTTTAAAGTTGAAATTTAAAAATCCTTATTATATGTAGTCGTGAAGTTCATGCCAAACGTGGATATAAATAAATTCTAGTTTAACATTTGAAGACGAGTCTTAAGTTTTAAACTATGGCAACATAAATATATTTGAAGTTTATATTTTAAAATGAGAAATATGACAATGTAAAGCCATATTTCAATAAAGTAGTGAAATATGAAGAAAATGAGAAAAACAAAACTGTTTTTTAAATTAAAATAACTATCAAAAATATCCATGGAACATTCTTAAATATGTTTATTAATTCATGGTAATTGATTGAACTAAAAATGTTATTTCTCAACCAGGAGAGATTTTTCTAGTTTAATGCAATAAATATTATGATTGACTCCCTTCATGTGTTTATTGGATATGTGACAATTTTATTTATATTTTTCTCTTAGGGAAGCAAAAATATATTTTCTTAAAAACATAAACATTAAAACCTTTTTTTAACATTTCCCAAGTGTCATGCATTTGTTAAAACGAGCTTCAAATTATTTTAACATGGTGCTTGAAACTACGTAGTGACCATGTATTATGTATTTTGACTTAAAAAAAGAAAAATAATATATTTTTACAAAGCTAAATATTAAAGTTTTTTAAGATTTGACATTTCTGAAGTGTTGTCCATTTGGTATATTAGTTTCAATTAACTTGGTTATTTTGTTGTGCATCTTCTAGAGAAAGAGATTAATCTTGCTACTGGCGTTATTCTCAATGTAAATACATGTAAAACATCAAAGCTTGTTTGACAACGTTGTTAATTTACATATTCTTAAATGTTCTTTTTTGGTTCACCCATGAATAATGTTGGCTTTAGTGCAATGATTTGCATCTTCCGGTTCTTCTTAAGGAAGTTGATTGCAGCGCCTTTCTTAGTGGTGTGTATGTGTATTTGTCTTCTTCATTTGAAGTCCGAACACAATGTTGTCCATGCCTTTCATTTCTTTTATAATCAATGCCTTTGAAGAGCCTTTTGGCAAGTCTGTTATTCTGTCAGCCTTTCATTTAAACAATTTGATTTCAAGCATTATGGATTCTAAGGTCACATTTAAATGTACGATTGGAATGCTGTTTTTGAGGGTGATGAAACTGTAAGGGTGTAGAATGTCCCACATTTTCAGATGGCATGTCTAGAACTTTAGAACATAAGTGAGGAGATATCCATTCGCTTCACTCTAAATGCAACTATTGAAGACAAACATGAATTATGGAAGTGTGTAGACAATCTCTTTTTTTAGGCTTTCAAACAAATAACTGAAGAGGCCGTCTATATCCTCGTGTGTGGCCAAGCATCAAAAAGTTGGGGCGATGGTATTAAAGCATATGCAAGTGACCAACATTCTAAAATAAGTGACCAACATTCTAGAATAGACAAGACAAAATCTATTTTTGTTATCACTTTTAGCATTTTCCATTTAAAAAAGTAAGTTTGCAGGAAGAAGTGTTCTTGATAAAGGACAAGAAACTTCTCGCTCAACTTCCATAAATAATTTTAATATTTAGAATTAAGGGAAGAAACATATGAAGAAGAATGTTTTGGGTTTCCATTGTGTTCAAGAAACAAACTGTTTCTCAAATAATTTCGTTTGAACTGTGGAATTGCTTGGCTTTCAAGTGGTGTCGTGAGCTAAATCTTTACATAGAGAGTTGTGTTGAGTAATGAATTTTGAAGACACCAGAAATGTTTTGAAAAACTCACTTTAAAAATCGGTTAAAAGCGTAGTTATGGCCCCGACCGACATATCAAGTTATAAAATATATTATAAATTAGGGTTTTAAAAATTTTATAATTATAAACTAAAAATTTTATAGTTGTAAACTAGTGTTCTAAAATTTGTATAGTTAAAACCAACGAACTACAGAAAAAGAAAATATAAAAAAGAATTATATATGTATTATTAGGGTATTAAGGAATAAGACTATGTGGGTGGTTATAATTTCAAGTTGTGGGGTGGTTATGATATAGAAATCTTAGTACAATCTTACATAAATCTATAGCACAACCTTATGCAAAAATCAAGTTTAGAAATGTAAAAATCTATGGCGCAAACCTATATAGAAATCTTGTAGAATATCTATGGTGTAATACGGTTGGGTTGTGGACAGCTATTTGCAAGGCTTCACAATTGATTTTGCAAGCGAGGTACCAATTTTACACAGTTGTATGTGTATGTATATGTATATGTATATAATGGGGGTATATATAATATGCACTAAGTTTAATAAATTAGAGACATATATGGAAATCTCTATGTATGCAAGTGTAGGTGCATGCCAAAAGCATGTGGAACATTCGAAAATATGCCTCTCTAGAATGTGATTTCTTAGACAACACTTATAATGGTATATGTGATTAATGGGGAGAGTGAATTATTATATATATATATATACACTGTCATGAACTACTAGAATATACCAAGTCGATGATGATGCTGTATATACTAACACTAAAATCACTAAAATATTTTCTTAAAATATTTTAAAATAAGAAAAATCTAGAAACCAAAGGTTAGAGACACCATGTTCTAATATATAAAAGAGGCTAGGGTTAAAATTTTAGCATTCCGATTTAACAACTGATTTTTTATTTAATTAGCTTTCTTGTATCTTCTTTTTTTATTCTTTCTTTTGTCTTTTATATTCATAAATAAGATTTAATTTTCTAATTTACATTTTGTTCTTGATCATAACATTGGCTATAATCCCACCAATGAATTGAATTAAATTCTTGTTGTGTTGTAAAAATGGTTATAGTAAACAATAAGATTACAATTGCATGTTTTTTGATTTGGACTGTTTACGCACTAGATTTCCAACCCTGGAGCAAGAGAATCAGCAATTACAAATGGAAAATCAACAATTATTAAATGAGAAGTAGAGCTCACCAACATAAAGGATTGTTACGATAGAGAAGGTCAAAAATTGATGAGGCAAGTGAAAGAGCTTATCAAACAAGTGCAACAAGTACAACAATTGCAAAGTAAACTCTTAAGTTTGATCACTCACGAACCCAAAGTTAGCATATCGACAAGGTTTAATAGTATATAAAATTTTAATTTATGGGTTCATGAATCAAGTTTGCTTGGTTATTTAAACGAATCCCAAACTATTATTATAATGACTGATCAGAATCCCAACTATTACTATGATGACTGATCAAAAGTGGGTTTAATCGGTTTATTATTCATAAACACTATAGAAGTGTGGTTTACTCCCCTCTTGAAAAAGAATTCTTACCTTATAGGCAACTTTTTTAAGGAATTCAATAATTATTTGGCAATATCGATAATATTCGAATAGCAATCAATAAAATACATCGACTCACCCAAAATAATTGTCTTACATCTACATATGCCTTTGAGTTTTGTCTCTTTGCATGTGATGTACCATCACATGGATCAATTCCACTAAAGATTATGCAATGATGTCAAGAATCTCCTCCTAACATTCCACGACGAACTGAAGTCCCTCACTAAAGCTATTAATTGAGCAATATGATACAATAATCGATTGTTCAAGCATCGTTTGGAGCAGCTCCAAGCACCCTTGTCTGAGCGTAGTATAATAATATGCAGCAACAAATAGAATCACCACCAACCGTACCAATGGTAACCCATGCCCTGGTCGAGGTTTAGTTCCCGTGGAGTGTGATGTAGCCAAGCTCAACTTTAAGGATTGTTGAGTATAGCTGAGAAGTAAAGTCGTAGGAGCAATGGTTTATGTTTATACTACAGTGACCTGCGCCTTTGCTATTTGATTTGAACACCTTCTTTAAATTATAATTGATTAAAATAATCCAAAGGGAATGCATGCACACATTCTCAATGCATCCTGTGTGTGGAACCAATTACACACACAATAAATATAATTCTCAAATTACCTACATACACAAGGTACAGAGACATGCATGCTTAGTGACAGATATGCTCAAAAAGTAACGAAAGTAAGGTCATATAAGAATTAGAGTTGCATTTAAACAAAATCTAGATTAAATGATACTTAAGAAATGTTAAGCTTTTTATTTTGAGAAAGTAGCACACCTCGTTTTAACCAGTTTATGTATAAAAGTTGAAAACTAGAAAGCACGACCGTATTGCAAACTGCAGACCTCCTTGAGTGCTTTTAACACGTAATTCAAGTCTACCCACGATTGAAGAACGTCCCATCCGTAGTATACGCACTATATATTATCCCTGCCGGTAAAACACCCTCTACATTAACAATCTCCAGAAGAAGCTCTAGATCAATCATATTGTTGACATCACATTGCAGACTTAGTAAAACTCGCTTAGCCAAATCAAAGGCCTTGACTCCTTGTCCCCTATATAATTTACGAGAGCATTTCTTATATGATTCCTAGCTTTGTGATAGTTAGGATTTCTCTCTCCAAAGGTAGCCACAATCCTACCATAGTGAAACAAAAAAGTCTCCTGCTGTGGATAGTAGCTAGTTCCATAAAGATAACCTTTGATAAACAAGTAATTTTGAACTAGAGCTTCATTGTGGCGAATCACCGGATGGTTCTCTTTACCCAATGTGTAAGCAAGATACAAAAGATTGCACACGACCACAGGATCTTGCCGTGGACGTTGTGAGTCCAAGTACACAAGCAGGTTACCTTGGGAGTTTACATTGGCGAGGCAGATGTCCAAGATGTGCTCCCCTTCTTCTTATGTGATATACCCCAGATCGAAGAGAGTGGATGTGGAGATGGACATGGAATCAATATCAGGCCCTACGATGGAGGAGTCCTTTCTAAAGAAACCAAACGGTTCACCATCTTTCACCAAACCACACATATAACTTACGTCTTATCGTGGACCACCTTAGGCTCACACATAGCTGCCAAACAAACAGCAAAGAAGTCGTAGACTTTCTTCTCCGTCCCATTTCTTGTGCACCACGTGGAATAAGATGCCAAAGTGTTTTCGAGTGCTTGCTCGATCTTTTTGATGCAGGAAGAGATCGTAAGTTTACCGAGGCGTCGTAAACAAGACTCCTTGTGATGTAGACTTCCAGCATAAGGAAGAGCTACTATATTACTTGAGTTATGAATGGAAGCCACTTCTACATTCCTGTCAATGACAACAATGTTGCAGACGGGGCCTGGGTCGGAGTGCGCCCATTTTGGAGGCTTGGGGCCCAGGAGGCCTGGGCTCGAATATTCAAGAATATTCTAGAATATTTTGGAATATTCTTTCTGGTCGGCAGTATTGGCCTCAGTCGGCAAAAAAGAATTCTATTAAAACTGTTGTATTTCTTTTTAATTTTTTTTTATATTAGCTTAATTTATTACTCAATATACATTAGCTAAAGTTTCTTCTTCATCTTAAGTAAAGCTGCAGTTCTCGAACCACCAGTTACGCTTGGACGTGGAGGTGTTTGAGTAGGTAACTCTTCTGGTCTAATGTTCTCTGCAAGCTTGTTTGTTGCCAACCTAGAGAGTTCGAAACTCTTCTCGGTTCCTATAATATTCCTTCCGAGCTCGACGGCAGCTAACAATGATGACCCGGTTCCGGAACCAATATCCCAGACTAGGTCGCCAGGTCTACTGAGACGCTCGATCAAAAGCTGCATGAGTCGAACACTCTTCGGTTGAATCATAATCCTGCACAATCTTCCATTAGGATAAACATAGCAAAGCACTTCCTTACCAAGCCTCCTGATAACGGTCGGCAGTGTCGACGAGGATCGTGTTCGTCAACGCCAGAGGGTTTGGCCTCTTCGACTTCTTCTCAGAGCTTTGCAGCACCAAGAGAACTAACAAGTTATCCTGCCACATAGACCAAGTTAAACTTGAACTTGAATAGCTAGCTTACCTTAATTTTGTCACGGTATCCCCAGCCTCGTGCACGGTAGACGCTGTAAGTCCCTGCAACCTCCAAGTTGATTACTGCAGCCGCCTGAATCACCGCCGAAACAGAAGGAGAACTCGCGAAGACGACCATGAAACCACTCGCTGCCAAGTGCATTCCACTGAACTGCAAGGCCTCCTCAAACTTCACCGGATCTAGCTGCACAATGTCCTTGTTGATGCTAGCACCTCCATATACAAGCTCATTGGGCAAGTCGAGGATGATGAGGTTGAAGCCGTATTCACCTACCACTTCCTGGAACAACGTTTGTGACTCAACCGTATGTAGTCTGTCAACCTGTTCTCGGAGCTTGGTGTACACCTCTGTCTGGGAAGCACCTGGCTCGAAGAAAGACCTGCTCATCTCCTCCATGTCGCACACAGCTAGGTCGTAGGATCCACGGGATGCAGCCAGGGTCGGGATGAAGGTCATCAGGTCGTCCTTGATGTCCAAACTAGCTACAAGTGGCTGTACCTCATTGATTGTAAAGTCGAATGCGGCGGAGGTGCTGTAGAAGAGCTTGGTCCCGCTCCCGATCCCTTTGCAGGTGTAGTTGTCTTCCGCACCGTCTTCTTCATCTTGCTCTTCTTGATAGCCTCTACTTCTTCTGGCTCCCAAACAATCGCTGGTAGATCATTGGCGTGCATGTCGAATAGTGTGCTCTCCCAAGCTGGTGGCTGTTGCGACGGACAGTCGAGCCAGAATGGAACATGCTCCCGTTCGAACGGTGTTAGAGCTCCTCTGCTCTTCGACCACATGTGAGGCTCGCTTGTATGATCTGTCCACAGCTTCATCGTATGGGACGGTGTCATTTGCTTCGCCAGTATGAACCTGCAACACAAAGTCAGACAGTAGCAATGCTGGATTGAAAGCTTACCTCCATATCATCCGACGCGCAGATTCCTCACGCTCCAGAAACTCATTCGGCTCCATCGAATAAGTGAACCGTATGCAGTCATGGAAGGGCTGAAAGACCAGGCACTTGCTCCGAATTCTCATCTCGTCAAACCAGCTCATGAAGTCGACATCCGTTCCAACTTCTTCACCATCCTCTCGCAACCCCTTAAGGATCTGAATGGCTTCCTCGCGCACAGCCTTCCAATATAAGTCCAAGGTGAACCACTTGATCCACTCTTTGTCCTGCATGCCCGGTAGCCCAAGTGTCTGTTGTTCTGCCTTGGATTCGAGACGGGTGAGCTTGTTGAGGTATCGGAGTCGCAGCATGTTTGGAATCTTCGCCCTTGACATCGCATACAGCTTCTCAATGCCCATCCAGCGACACTGCTTATGAGAGATGTTTGTCACCTTCTGGAACCACTCCTCCCCCAAGTCTGGGTCTATGATGGAGAGGAACTTGTGCATACGCTTGTCATGCTTCTTGTACTAGCTGCTTAGGTTCACCTCAACCTGTGGATTGCCCTTAGCACTGGTGACTGCTCTGTCGAGATCATCGTCGATCTCGTTCTGCACATAGAACAAGTTAAAAATTTCTTTCCTATAAATTAAATCGGAGGTTACCTTGAAAAGTATCTTTGCGCAGATCAGGTTCGGAAGAGGATGCCAAGCCGTCTTTCCTGATGAACTCTCCTTCCACTTCCGCACCTCAAGACGATCAACCTCCGTGAGTGACTCGAGGATTTTCTGAGTTCCTTCTGTACTAGTGCAGACCGCCTTTACAGCGAGGAGAATATGTGGTAGCGTTGTTTCCACAGATGTTGCTGAAGATCTGTTCAACGAAACTGTAAGTCTAAACTCTTAACAAAAAGAAAAGAAAATACTCACATGTTAATCGATTGGAACATCGAAACCAGTTGAAGAATGTCGAGGTTCTCCGTGGAGATGAAACTCGATCGAACGCGAATAGCCCATCGCTGGTTGTCCTCTGCATCCTCTCGGTACAGCTTCTGCAAAGCCTGTAGCCTATGGTTCCCGTCCCAGCAGCTAAACTTCCTGTTTGAGAGCCTTGAAGCCCACTGTTTGTACTCCGGCTGAGTAAGAGCTTGCTCGAAAGACCGGTGCTGCTCGTACTGAATCGTGTCCTTCGACAGCTCCGATAGCTCCTCAGCAGTGAGTCGATCTCCGATGGACAGAATGAACAAGGCCGTGTTGCGTAGATAACCAGCCTTCTTCAACGATGACACCAGCCTGTCCAAGTCCCCTGGGTTCACTCGTCGAACCACCTCGTTGGAATGTATTCTGCAGATGGGCACATCAGGAGGATCACCAAGTCCCTTGATAGTAATTTTGTCGAGCAGGTTTGCTGAGCTCTCCAAATGCAGGCTCGCCGGTATGCTGTATAACTCCTTCGGCTCCTTATCGCTCTTCGCCTTCTTGCCTTTTGAATCAGCTTTCCCGCGGCCTCTCTTTTTGCTGACTGCCTCCTCCAAGTCGTCCTCGCTAGCTTCAGCTGCCTCTGTCATCTGCACTTGCTCGTTCAGGACTGCAACCTCAGCGGATGAAGGAGGCAACTGCGACGAGCTCTCCGGGAAATCTGTGATTGTTGGTGGAGGCTGTTCTTGCTCAACTGCTACTACTCCAGACTGAGTCACTGGAGGATCCTCCTTTGTACATTAGATGGTTCTCCTCTCTTGCCTCGCTTCTGCTTCGATATCCTCTTCTCTTCCCGTGGCTCTTCATCAGGCGCAGTCTCTAGTAGACGTTTTGAAGCTCTCACCATTTTGAACTCTGGAAAGTAAACACACAAGTCAATTGATGAGGAGTCAAAATAAAAAAACAAACAAAGATGACTAACCTTGTGGCTGCCGACTCAAGCTAGATGCTGCCGACCCTCTCAGTCGGCAGAGAGATGTAGAAGAAAAAACCTGCCGACTGAGATAGTTTGTGCCGACTCTGTCAGACGGCACAGAAGAATAATGGTGCCGACTGAGATAGGATGGTGCCGTCCCTCTCAGACGGCACAAATGGGAAGACCCATTAACTGTTTTAAAAGAAATACTTGAGACGCAAAGAAAAAAAAAACTAATTCAAAATACCTTGTGGCTGCCGACTGAAGAAGGATGGTGCCGTCACTCTCAGTCGGCACAAATGGGAAGACACTATAACTCTGAAAAAAAACATTGTTATACGGATACTTGAGCCGCAGAGCAAAATATAAACAAATTCAAAATACCTTGTGGCTGCCGACTGAAGAAGGATGGTGCCGTCACTCTCAGTCGGCACAAATGAGAAGACACATTAACTCTGAAAAAAAACAATGTGATACGAATACATGATCCAGAAAGCAAAAAATAAAATATCGAACATACCTTGTGGCTGCCGACTGAACTAGGATGGTGCCGTCACTCTCAGTCGGCACAAATGGGAAGACCCATTAACTCTGAAAATAAAAACCTTGTGATACGAATACTTGAGCCAGAAAGCAAAAAAAAACAAATCGAAAATACCTTGTTTTTGCCGACTGAACCAGGATGGTGCCGTCACTCTCAGTCGGCACAAATGGAAAGACCCATTAACTCTGAAAAAAAAATTGTGACACGTATACTTGAGCCGCAAGGAAAAAAATAAATAAATCGACGATACCTTGTGTTTGCCGACTGAACCAGGATGGTGCCGTTGCTCTCAGTCGGCACAAATAAGAAGACCCTATATCTCTGGAAAAAGAAATACTTTGAGCAGCAAATCATAAAATACAGAAATTACACATACCTTGTGGCCGCCGGCTGAGCAGGATGGTGCCGAGAATCTAAATCGGCACAGAAATCTCCATTGTTATACTTGGGCGCTGCACGAATCGAGTCGAAATGGATGGCGCCGCAGTGGAAACCGTAACTCTGAGATCTGAGATTAAAAAACCCTCTGGATCTACCGCAGTGGAAACAGATCTGAGATTGAAAGAACCCTAGCCGCAATGGAAACAGTAAACCCTATCTACCAAAAAACCCTAGCCGCAATGAAAACAGTGAACCCTACGGAATAAATGTGACATTAATATTTAGGGTTTATTTTAAAATATGTGAATAATTGGTAAATGTGAAGATATTTCAAATCATAAAAGGTAGAAATTAAATTAAATCGGTGATACTAGAGAGGACATCATTAAGAACACTGTGAACTGGGCAGCATAGAATTAATTATATACAAACGTGTATTCACGTTTATTGTTAACGATTGTAATTTTTTTTTGGTAAGAGAAAGTGTGTTTAATCTTTTGCTTTGCTTTCCTAAACCACCGAGCTTTCTCCTTGCGTTGTCATGGCCAGAGTTACCTATGAAGGCATTGACAAAGATTTCCCAGTCGATGAAGATGGAAATGCTTTTGTGTTTGAACATGATCTTCACATTGCTTTCAACATTCCTTGTTGGTTCAGTATACATGTGGTTCAATTGATGTCAGTTTCTGCGAGTTCTGGAGAAGATGTGGAGTTGTTACCAGAAGGCAATGCATCAAACCAGTTTGTCTTTTACACATTGTGCCCGGCAAAGGGCCCGTTGTTCAGGTTGCGGACAGAGGAGCGTGAGGAATCCATGCTGGTGTGTCTTCTAAGAGCAGACAAATGTAGGATAGGGAAGGATCTCATTGGTTCGTCTGAAGTTAAACGAGTCTCTGAACTACCGCAGATATACAATGGAAATGTCATTTTCGAACTTCCCCCTAAGACAGAAAGCACAGAGAAGTACTCGGGGATGAATCGCAAGGATGGCTGCTACCATTGGACACACCCGAGCACAACACACTGGCATGTTCCGGCGCGAGTCAGTCGAAGTTCATGTGTCGGACATCTCCAATGCATCAATCCTACTGCCCCTACTTGGCTTTTGAGAAGAAAGCAAATGAATGTCACTTCAAGGGTGCTGTGGAGAAGGCAAAGACAACTGAGACAGGCAAAGTAATAGGCATAAAATGTAAGCATTGTGGAGAGGAGCCATTGCTGGTGCACACTTGTCCGGCTTATGTGTACTACATTCTGCCAGACGACATTTCTTTTACAAGGTTGTTCATTCACAGAGGTGTTCATCAGCATCCAGTCAGCCCCTCAGTGTCAGCTTCAAACGTTCAGCGAGCCAGATCTAGTGTCAGCAACGTGGTAAAGAGCAGTCCGCGAACCAATCAACGAGTGATTGAGTTTCAAGCCGCGCGTGAGCTCATCTTTGAAGAACTTTTCAAGGAAGAAGGAGAAGTCTCGTACACTGGTTTACTCTCAAAACTTGAACCTCTAACAAACCATCGAAGGTATTTTTTTTAGATCTCTACACACTGACGTGACCTTTTCTTTAGGACTCGGGACTGGATTACACAATCAAGACAGAAGGAGACACACTTTAGAGAGGGTTACGAGGGTCTTCTGGAGCTGAAGACAAAGCTGCCAATACCTTTCATTCACGTCATACATGTTCCAGGGATGGAACTGCATGGTGCTGAGGAGCAGCCTCTGATCTTCAAAATGACAGTTGAGGGACCGGGTTCAGGAGTTGAGTACATCAGAAGGTGTCAAAGTGGAGGAGACCTTCATGATCAATGGGTTGTTCTGGACCACACGCACCGCATACCAGACTGGGCGACAATTGGAATACACCTTTATGACCCATTGTAAGTTGTAAAACTCTTCATAACACTTTCTAATCTTCGTTATCTAACGCTCTCTTGCAGTGTCAGATCCATGGTGACTATAGCTTACGCAGATATGTGCCGCGAAGATAATGTTGCAGTGCTGAAGTTCTTGAACACAATGCTAGAGGTTTGTAAGAAGCAGGGTTTGGAGAATGTCAACTTTGCTGGTTTCATGTCGGATGAGGCTGGAGCGATATGGATAGCCTTGCGCCAAGTATTCAACAACGGAGCAAAGATGAAAGGGAGGGAAAGAAGCTGTCTGTTTCACTTTATGCAATCTGTGCGTCAGGTGACAAAGAAATGGATCGCAGAAGAACATCGCGAAGAACACATGAAGCTTGCTCGTGCCTGGCCTGCAGCACTGAATGAACAATCTAAGAAAGAACAACTGGCAATTCTCGAGTCTTTTGGGAAGGACGAGCGTCAAACATTCGAGCTTTGAAGACATGGCTGTCTTGGTGGATCAGGCATGAGGACCACATCTCCATGGCGGAACTGGGAGACATGACAGAAGAAGGACTCGCGAGCGTTCCAACTACAAACAATGCTGAAGTGATTCACGCTAGAGCAAGAAGAGCAAGATTGGCCAAAAGAGTACCACTGCTGGAGGCGACAATGTTAGACCTCACCGATGCAGTTATGCAGAGTGCGAAGGTGAAAGCGGCAATAGAAGGGAGGTATACAGGGTCAGGGCCTTCGAAGGAAACTCTGTTGAAACGAGTGCAACGCAAACTCTCTGAGGGGAAAAGTGTATCTCCATCAACAATTATTAATCTGGTGGAAGGCGAGGAACACTTGACCAGCCCGGAGTTCACGTGTACCACTAACGTTCGAGTGCAAACTGTTAGGAGAACAGTCACAGGAACAGAACAGTCTGATGCTCGACGTTCACACAGACATGATGTAGAGTACACAGAGCGGGTGGTCCAAAACAACAGGAGAAAGAGGTTAAGGTTCGAAGAGGTTTCGGAGAGAGAGATTGCTCAAACAGAGTGGGCCATCAGACGAATCGGAGCATCCAGTAAGGTTAAGTGTTTGGGGATGAATCAGGAAGGAACTGCTCTGTGTGGAAAACCAATCGGTTATCCAAGCAGAGTGCCAGCACCAGGATTCTATGGAAAAACGAATGTACATTGACGCCTTGGGGAATGAGGATATGTACAACATGATGTGGTTCTGCCCAAAAGATTCAGGGTGTTTCACGCGGCCAAACGGCAAAATTCTTCGGTCACGTTTCCAACACCACCAACGGTTTGGCTGTGCTCAAGGAAACGAAGCTGACAGAGTGAGGAGGTCAGAGAACTACAGGATGCAGGCTTTGTTCTGGAAGGTTTACAGGGGACCAAGAAGAGTAGATGAGGGTCAGAAGGACAAAAACACATCGCCACCACGTGGAGCTGGATCTACAACAATTCCACCTTTCGAAGAGACGTATGGTTCGGACTCCAACAAAAATGTCTAAGGAACAAGAGAAGAATTTCCGCAAGGCCAAGACGTTTTTAGGTTGTGTGCGAAATGTTGAAGTGACAGCTAGAGGACGGAAGGAGGCTTCATTGTGTCGGCAGGAAATGACTCTGCAAAGGTGACTATTAATACTTATCCTTCATGCAGTTGTTCTACATTCAGAAGAGCAAAAGTTGGAGCCCATGTACACATGTACTTCGTCTAATAGCCGTGTGCTTGGCTTGAACCCGGAAGTCACATATTTTCTACAAAGGCGATCGCTCAGTGACATGGAGGTCCACCGTTTCTGGTGAATTGCAACAGAGTTCATGACCCACGGTGCTACAAGGATAAATGGTTTAGGGTTTAGGATAATGTCTTATTAAGCCAGTGGGCATATATTAAGCCAGTCGGCGTATATAAACCAGTCGGCATATTAAAAAAACTTATATATTCTAGAATATTTCTTGAAAATGCTAGAAATATGCTAGAATAACCTAGAATATCCGCGAATATACTAGAATAATATGAAGCCTCCATGAGCCGGAGCCCCTCTTTCGCCGAGACCCCTGTGTCTCCAACCTTAATCACCACACCATTTGGGGGAGAAACGTTCTGGTCGTCCCGACTGGTGAGGATCTATACCACTTGCCCCAGCTGAGCTCTGCATTTTTTATTTCCACGTCCTCAGTTCCCATGTTGTGTATCTGAAATGCAGCCCACTGCGAGTATGTCCGAGGGTCAGGCTCGTCTCCTGCAATTAAAACGAAAACCATGTCAAATTTTTTCCTAAAACATTCTCAAAAAAAGTATATACTTTAATTTAATATTTTCGGAGAATAATAAATTATTTTTATGTATAAAACCCTGAAGAATATGTATGGTAATTACTTATATACTATATTACACATTGGATTCATTGGAAAAGCACTATATATAATTCTGATTTTATATATTAAAACCACGGAATTAAGAACATTTTCTAATGAAGGATCGCTCTCAAGAACAGTCGAATATACCTTGAGAATACAATAAATGGCGAAAAAAGAGAATGCTAGCACATTGCAATGAGGCGAATTGCCATAGTTCTAGAGCATGTAAAACTGCGTGTTCTTTTGGAAACTTTGGTTAGGTTTTATATAGTCCGTGTAGGAGAACGGATCTTTGACAACGTATGCAGCTGATCTGTCCATAACATAGAGAATAGTTTGAATGCTCACATTGTAGACACCAGGTGTCCATTTCAATAAATTACGAGCCTGCATGGAGTTTAGTCGGCAAATTTAAGTTGAAATGTCTATATGAGGTCCTTTTCTACTATGTGCAAAACAAAACACACAAGATCTAATGAATCACACATCACAAAGCTATCTCTCTCTTATATATATATATATTTAGGCTAGCACGTGCAATATATAGTACGAAATAATCCAAACTCCGCCTTTGTCTGCTTCCAATTTCTCATATTATTCTATTCATTTTGGTAATAAACAAGAGAATAATAGAGATAAGATCGTTGATATTTTTAAATTATATTTATAAACACCGATAGCTAAACTTGTGTCATATACTCTTCACGTACAATAAATATATATGAGAATATTCTAAAAGTTTTGATGATATCCAATCCTTAATATCCATTAAGTGAATATATAATTAAGATAAATATGATTAAATCATCGACTGAAAGAATATTCAAGATTTACTTGATATATACGAAACAAAAATCATTATTTTTATGAAAAAACTCTCGTGATATTTTTGTTCTGATTTATTAATAAGATAGGATTCTAAATTTCTTCACAATTAAACATACTTTAAGATTTTAAAACGTTTTGGTTAAGACAAGGTTTTTTATCTATGTAAGCTATGTAAAAGTGCAATTCCCTTTTTTTATATGTATAATAAATATTTAACTTATAATGTGTAAACGTGAAACTTTTAACAAGCTTGTATTTTAGGTATTAAGTTAATTTATGATTTTATCAATACATAAATGAATATACCGTGTGTGAACGTGTCAACGAACACAGTTCACATGCATATACATGGCTTCATTCAATAACAACAAGTGTTGGATAACCAGATAAATACCGGATAACGTAGCATAATGCTGGCCTGTTAATTCAGCTTCAGGAGCCCGTGAGACCACTTGTTGACAAAACATTAACAGTAATATTATTATGACGACTTGCATATAGGGCTTCTTATAAGCCAGATTTGCATATATTTAGTTCCATAAATTATACACCTTACCGTAATTTAAAATCTTTAGATATTATTTATAAATGATATAAATATATTGTCTTTCCTTTCCTTTCCCTCGCTATGAACTATACTTACAGATAATTATATTATGCTAGTCATGTCTTTGGTTTTCTGGTTGCAGTGTTAATAAACTCTCTCTCCATATGTTCACGCATGAGCACGTAGGATTGCAAATATGAAACTGATTATTTGAAGTCTTATTACATTCTCCTTTATGGATAGCATATATTTAGTAATGCAACTAACTTACACTTGTAGATACATATACAATAGAACTTGTCTAGTTTAATATTGTTTAGACCCAGTCACAATATTCAATAAAATAAATTACTAATTTACACAAGTTTATTGATTAATTTAGCTAAATTAAATTTTTTTTTTTTTTTTTACTAGGTTAAATTAGATTAAATCAGGTTTAATTAAAGTAATTAAAGTAATTAAATCTATATCTATATACATATTCATAGACATTCTCTTAACATTTAATCTTAATTTAATTTGTACAATTATGTTTTAGTTATATATGATTAATAAACCTTAATTAATTAAAGATTAATTATATAATTAACTATCTCATTTAATGAATTAATTTATTATATTTTTTTAATTTTTATATACATGATTAACTAACTATATTATAAACTCCATAGTTTCTTTATTAAAAAAAAATCAGGACTGAACAGGAAAAAAATATTGTATTGTATATTACATTAGTGTTAGGGTGGTTACATGAAGAGGAAATATGGCAAGTGAGTAGCAAGATTAAAGATGCAAAGATTTGGACACAATTGTTCTTCCTATATAAGCCATTCAGAGGAATGTTCAAAGAGTACCTAAATTGAACTTCACTCTTCCAAATGATCCATATAGGATGAAAGCTTCACGAGTACGTGTTCTCGCATAGACATGAATTACAGTATCTCAAGTTTAAAACACACAGTACCATACCTCCCAAGCTGACAGTGGTCTTCCACACTCCAGGAGCTCGAAATCTCCGTGACAACACGATGCAATTTTTGATGTGTTACACGGAGTTTCTCTCCCCAATTGCGTGTATTCAAAGGCTTCAGTGTCACTGACTGGGCTTCAAATCCAAGTAGACCTGCTCCTCAAACAGTGGCCTTCATTACAAGTGTTTCACTATAAGGGATATATGCAAGTTTACAACGTTCTTGAATGCCCTAATGGATTAAGAGAAATCTTTATAAATGGCTGCATATGCAGCACTATGAAGCTTGTAGGCGGTGAAAACCTTAAGAGGGTGGGATTAAAATTATTTGTGAGCATTTGAATCCTTGATCCATCTAAGTATTGAGTCTTTGGAAAGTAAACATCAATACTGCCAACACCACAGCTATTTGAATGTCCAAGTTTAAGAGAGCTGCACCTGGGAGTGTGCCAAACTGAAACGTTTGTGATTTACACTTGATCAGTATGCTAAGCTATTGCTCAAGGGTGGATGCACAAGAGGTTCTACTGTTATGAGAGCTATCCACAAATAGATAACGTCCAAAGCTTGGTCTGTCTTGAATGGCCAGATGGAGGATAACCGAGCTTTCTAAGTTTGCCAGTGCTCAGAATCTTCAGCAGTTGGTGGTCCAATTTACTAACAATGATACATTTGTGCAGTGAAGCATATCTTCGACATGTTTCCTTGTTTGGAGTTCATAAAGATTGAGATAGATAGGAAGATTGTGGAAAGAGAAACGGTTGTCAGCAAGCTCCAAAGCTACTTTGATGGAAGCATATGGACTTGTCGGAAGCCCCTTTTCTTATATAGAGTTTACGAGAAATAAAAGAGAATATGTGTGATTTGTACCATCAATATAGGGGTTGATATTCTTTCAATTACCAAAAAAAACAGGATAACGTTAGAGATATTTAAATTTAAATTTAAATGTATAATGTATAATAATTAATTGAATATTTTAAACGTGAGAGGGGTCACAAAAACAAACACAAATTAAAGATTAGTCGACATTAAATTCAGAAAAGAAGACATTTTATCTTTGAGTCATGGACAAATTCATTACAAATCCAGAGACACTGGGCTCTGGGACTATCCAAAAACCATGAATGAACCATCGTCTAAGACGAGTGTGGCCATTCTCTGAGGTGAGTTGGTGAGTTGAATCAACTTTGGTTAAACTTTATTAATCATTATGAACTTTTAAGGTTTGCCGCAAACTTAACTGGTTTATCACGAATCGATGAAGATTCGTTACGAACTTTAAAGGTTCATCGCGAATCAATCAAGATTTATCACAAATTTTGAAGTTTAGTTGAACCTCTTGACAAACATGGGTAAGGTTGTGACAAACTATAACATGGCCAAAACTTCACAAGAATAGCTGTATTTACACCCATGCTTGGCATCTGCAAGTTCCTGATCACTTCTTGTATAGAGTATAGGAAGCCGTAAAGTTCCTGCAAGGTAGTCAAGTAGTCTGCAAGCAGCGTACCAACACATGGGCTTTTGCATGAATTGGGATAGATAGATGAACCACAGCTGATGCAACATCCGGATGACTGGATGTTGAGAGAGCGTGGACTTGAATATTCTAGAATATTCCTTTGGGTAGGCAGTTTTGACCCCAGTCGGCATTTTTTTTCAAGTAAAACAATTGTATTTGTACTTAATTTTTTTATATATTAGTTTAACTTATTACTCAATCCACACAAGTTAAAGTTTCTTTCTTCATCTTAAGCAAAGTTGCAGTTCTCAAATCACCAGCTAGGCTTGGACATGGAGGTGTCTGAGTTAGTATTTCTTCATGTTGAATTTTCTCCGTGAGCTTGTTTTGTTACCAACCTAGAGAGTTCGAAACTCTTCTCGGTTTTTACAATATTTCTTCTGAGTTCCAGGTAGTTAATAGCAATGAGGAACCAATATCCCAAGACAAGGTTACCTAGTCTACTAAGACACTTAATCAAAAGCTGCATGAGTTGAACACTTTTCGGTTGAACCATCATCCTGTACGAACTTCCATTAAAATAGACAAAGCAAAGTACCTCCTTACCAAGCTTTTATTGACATTATCGACAAAGATCGTGTTTGTCAACGCCAGAGGGTTTGGCTTCTTTAACTTCTTCTCAGAGCTTTGCAGCACCAAGAGAACTAACAAGTTATCCTGCCACATAGATCAAGTTAAACTTGAAAATAAAAAGCGAGCATACCTTAATTTTGTCACAATATCCTCAGCCTCGTGCACGGTAGACACTGTAAGGTCCCTGCAACCTCCAGGCTGATTACTACAGCCGCCTGAATTATCGCCAAAACCGAAGGAGAAGTCACGAAGACGACCATGAACCACTTGCTACCAAGTGCATTTACATTGAACTGCAAGGCCTCCTCAAACTAGCTGCACAATGTCCTTGTTGATGCTAGCAACTTCATATGTCGGCAAGTCGAGGATGACGAGGTTGAAGCCGTATTTACCTGTCACTTCCTAGAAAAGCATTTGTGACTCAGCCGTGTGTAGTTTGTCAAACCTGTTGTCGGAACTTGGTGTACACCTCGGTTTGGGAAGCACCCAACTTGAATAAAGACCTGCTCATCTCCTCCATATCGCACAACAGCCAGGTCGTAGGATCCACAAGATGCAACTAGTGTCGGGATGAAGGTCATCAGATCGTCCTTGATGTCCAAACCAGCTACAAGTGGCTACACCTCATTGAGTGTAAAGTCGACTGCTAGTGGAGGTGTTGTAGAGGAGCTTGGTCCCACCCCTGATGCCTTTGTTGATGTCAATGTCTTCCACACCGTCTTCTTCATCTTGCTCTTCTTGATAGCCTCGACTTTGTCTGGCTCCCAAATAATCGCTGGAAGATTGCTGGCATGCACGTCAAATACATATGACCACGTCAAATACATAAACGTATGACCATTATTTGATGTAACCAAATGTGAACATAGTATGAATGCTCCATAATAGCCATAAGCTGCATCGTATTGTAGTTATTTGCCTTTATACAGTAGAGTACATTATCCGCAAAAAATCATGTACAATCCTGGAGCTCATTCCTACGTGTGCTTCATATATACGTGGGGTTATGGGCTTCGGTGGTTATGGATACTCACACTTTTACCTATGGAACAATATAAATACGTAATGTGTCATAGTTTTTACTACGACTCGACCCTTTACTTTGGGGCTTGACTATTGTTACTTACCGAGTTGTGGACGAACCCTAGATGTAGTAGAAAACAGGCCCGTTTGGTGCACTTGGGTATCTAGCGATGATCCGGCCGGGTGTCATTAGGTATTTGCAGGAAACTCTAGGCGAAGCTAGAACTTACCTTCTAGAAACTTTCGCTCGGTTTGATGTTCCAGGTTTGGTTCTTCGCAAAGTATAACTTGTCACACTCCTAGGGCTGACCTAACCCCATGCCCTAAACCCCCTAGGGGTTAGGTTTAGGGTTAGGTTAGGACAACTATTTTCTCTAAGGGCTGGCATTTCCGTACCAGCCCACTTACTCATTTAGGTAAACAGGAGGGTCCATCACATAAATGGTAAGTATATGTAGTGAGGCTTCTGGGTTCAAAAGAGAGCTCGTTAACCTCTTACCGGTGCAAGCTAAGCTTGTGTCGTCAAGGTGCAACCCTCTGTTGTGCCGCCCAAACTTCCACACGACAGGGGTACAACCCACCCTAGGGTTAGACTATCCTTATCGTTGGTAGGATCTTGCCTTTGAGATAGGGGCATGTCACTTCCAAGGAGTTAGTCAATTCCTTGGTCCGAAAAACCTGCCCGTAAGCTCAAAGACATTGCCCGAGTTCACGTTGCAAAACTAGTGGTTGAGGCCTTGCTCCGGCCGCCTCAACCACGCCAAGTTAGGAACGACACCTAAAGCTCGGCTAGTCCGTGTATCCTGATTCACAAGGTGAGTCTCGTTCGTGGACTTAGTCAGTTAGGGGTTTGAGTTCCTAAGGCTTGGGTTCCTAATACGGGTTATTTTACCAGATTCTGTGGGGTTTCCAGAGAGGGGATTCCAGGGTTGGCACCTGGCAAGCCGCCTTTGTGGCACCAGGTAAAAACTCTGACAATTGGTATCGAAGAGTTCTCTGCAGTCAGTAGGACTGCCTTAAGTCATAGGTGTTTCAATGTTTAGATAACTCTAAATTCTTAATATACTCTATTGCTTTGGTTGACATGTCTGTATTCTGCACAGAGATTTGATCCTGTGAGTTGTCAAACTTCGGAGAACACTTGCTCAGTGAGTCGGCGTGAGATTCTAGGTATGTCCGAAAGTCTTATGTTAGTTTAAGCTGATGTGTGTGGGTGTACAACCTGTGCAGGTGTTTCCAGTTTCACATTGGGAATATTCCAAGCATATTCTCCGAGTGTTAACACTAGGGTTCAATACGATGAGCAAGAGAAAGCAACTAGAGCCTGAGGCAGAGAGGGCTGTCGCAGAGGCTCAAAATGAGGAGATGGATGAGGCTGATCCAGGTCGACCCCCTAGAGTTAACAACAACCTGGTTGGCGAGAAATAATGATGGATGCCCTAAACGAACTTCGAGGGGATGTTTTGGGTTGAACGACCGAATCGATAATGTTGCCGTTCGGATTCCAACGAATACTGTAGTGCCAGATGTTCCGCAACCAGACACACAAAAAAAGAAGAAGAAGCATGACTCAGAGTCAGGTTCCTCTGAATCAGATTCTTCGACGGAAGAAGGTGGTAGAGGTCCCAGTAAATTCAAACCGGTAAAGCCTTGAATTTCATGGGTTCAAAGGATTACAAGGTTTTGGATGACTGGTTGTATGATATGGAAAGCTATTTCGAGGCTGCTTCCGTGAGAAAGATAGAAAAGGTTGCATGTGCCAAGCAATTTCTTAAAGAAGAAGCTAAGACTTGGTGGATTGTTGAAGGTGAATGTGGATACCGAAACAGCTGGAAGCACATGAAAAAGAGATCAAAAAGCAGTATATGCCGGATGATCTCGGTTTGCGATTGCGTGTTGACCTGGCACTTTGTCAACAGGGAGTTCGGGAAGTCCAATGGACCACGTTTATCGATTCAAAAGTGTACGGCGATTGGTGCCAAATATGAGCGATGATGAAGCTCGAAGTTGCTTCATGGCTAGCTTGAATGAGAAGACGCGAAGAGAAATCTTAAGGTACAAGCCAACAAGCTATCGGGAATGTCAAGAGGCAGCTCAAAAGGTTGCTTATGGCATGTCATTAGAAGATTTGTACAAAGGGGAGGAAGCAAAACCTAAACCAAGGAAGTTTCCTCCAAAGTCTGGGTTAGAAGTTTAATAGGCGACAGATCAATCGCCATCAATTCGAAGTGCAAGTCCCTTTGTCGGCAGTTCCAAGTTTTCGAACACATCAAGACCCACTAGATTTCGGAAACCATTGGCGTTACCACCTCCTCAGCAGGCCAAAGGATTGGCTCCAAAGTCTGCTCCCCCGCGTTCCGCAGGCGGGGTTGTGAAATGTTATAATTGTAACAAGCCTGGTCATTTTGCTAAAGAGTGTCAGGCACCCTCACAACAATCAGGACATTTCAAGGCGATGGTAGAAGAGGAAGTTGCTGAACCAGAAATGCTTGAAGATCCGGAAGATGAGTCAGAAGAGGTAATGTTGTGCCAGACACAACTTGCCTTATTCGCTATTCAAGACAAAACTGACCCTTTGCTATATTTGACAGGAAGGATACGAGGGGACCGAGTCCGAATGATGATCGATACTGGAGCAACATACAACTTCATATCAACTAGTCTAGCTCGTCGATTGAATTTGATGTAATAAAGATGTGTGAAATAAAGATCAATTTTGGCAAAGGTTCTCAAAATACTAATAATATAGCAAGGGCAGTTCCTGTCCAAATCAAAGATTGGAAGGCTAAGCTAGACTTAGTTGTCTTGAATATGACGGGGTTTGACTTTGTTTTGGGTATGGAATGGTTCCATAAACATGTAATCGAAATGAGGGGTTCCAGAGATAATTGAATCACGCTTGCAGTTGATAAAGAGGACATTAAAAAAACCAACGCTCAAATGGAAACGCTAACTGATAAGGATTGGAATCCTATGTTCCTTGAAGTCTTAAACATGTTTAAGGATGTGTTGCTAGAAGACTTGCCGCTCGAGTTACCTCACGTCGAGTTGTGGACCACAGGATAGAGATTTTGCCAGGTTCGTCTCCACCGGCAAGAGCCCCATATCGGTTGAATCCTCAAGATTATAGAATTGAAGAGACAGCTGACAGAATTGATTGGTCGAGGACACATTCGACCTAGTCGATCGCCATATGGTGCACCTATCTTGTTGTAATGAAAAAGGATGGTACGATGTGAATGTGTGTGGACTATCGAGCGCTGAACGCGATAACTATCAAAAATAAGTATCCTCTTCCACGAGTGGATGACTTATTTGATAGGCTATCGAAAGCAAAGTATTTTTTCAAGAATAGACTTGAGATCGGGTACCATCAGATTCGGGTAGCAGAGAATGACATTGAGAAGACCGCTTTTCGAACGCGTTATGGATCATTTGAGTTTCTAGTCTTGCCATTCGGGTTGTGCAATGCTCCAGCAACTTTTTGCACAATGATGGATGATGTGTTTAGAGACTATCTAGACGAGTTCGTAGTGGTGTATATTGATGACATTCTGATTTTCAGTTCGACAATTGAAGAACATGTGGAACACTTAGAAAAAGTGTTTCAGAGGTTGAGAGAGAACCAGTTGTATGCTAAAGAAAGCAAGTGCGCATTTGGTCAAACCAAGATAGATTTCTTGGGACACTTGATCTCAGGTGGGAGGTTGCCATGGACCCAAAGAAAATTCAAGCTATTACTGAGTGGATGACTTTAAAAGACGTGCATGAAGTTAGATCATTTCTTGGTCTGACAGGGTATTACCGAAGATTCATAAAGGGTTACTCGAAATAGCGGCCCCATTGACAGATCTTACGAAGAACATTCCATGGCATTGGACTCCAGAGTGCCAACGTGCGTTCGTCAAACTCAAAGAGGCTATCTCTTCTGAGCCAGTTTTGCAGTTGCCCATCTTTGAAGATCCCTTTGAAGTAGAATGTGACGCTTCCGACTTTGCAATTGGTGGTGTATTGCAACAGAAAGGACATCCAGTGTCCTTTTTCTCGAAGAAGTTAGATGCCGCGCAAACTCGATGGCCTACTCACGAAAAGGAGATGTATGCTATTGTTGCTTCCTTGGAGTATTGGCGTCATTATCTTCCAAGTCATGGCACTGTGGTTTGGACAGATAGTGTAACTCTAAGGTATTTTGAAACGCAGCCGAAGCTATCACGAAGTATGCTAGATGGCAGCAAAGTTGGCACGATTTCAGCCTGAAATCAGACATAAAGCGGGAAAGGACAATGTGGTAGCTGATGCACTCAGTAGGAAAGGGTCATCTTCGATTATGTCAGCACCCGTGTCAACTTTGGTATGAATTTGTGACGGCGTATCCTCAGGACAAGTTTGCTAAGGAGGCTTTGAGCCTGGTGGCAAAGAGGAAACAAGTTCATCAGTTACGAAGAGATGGTAATATTCCAGCAGGAATAGAAAGTCGAATGGATGCACTCAAACAGGCGCATTTTGCGGTACGAGATGGAGTTCTTTATTATAAAAAAAGAGACTCTATGTTCCAGAAGGGACATGGAGGGAGAGGCTGTTAAGAGAGCATCACGACGTTCCTTTGGCAGGACATGGTGGAAGGCATAAGACGTTGGCTTTGTTGAAACAGGGATTCTATTGGCCGGGTATGATAGATGATGTTGCCAAGTATGTCAAGACATGCCCCACATGTCAACAAGTAAAGAGCCGATCGCAAAAACGAGCTGGGAAGTTGCAGTGTATACCGATTCCAGAGCGGCCATTTCAAAGTGTTACTTTGGACTTTATCATGGGATTGCCAAAATCTTGTGGTTTTAACGCGCTCATGGTGGTAGTCGATCGTTTTCAAAGGTTGCTCATTTCATTCCAACTGTAGAGACAGTGAATGCAATTCAAGCAGCGAAGTTGTTCTTCCACGAAGTCATAAGAGTGCGCGGACTACCGGAAACCATGATCTCAGATCGGGATCCTCGTTTACGGGAAGTTTTGGGGGACGTTGTTTAAGCAGTTTGGTACGATGCTGAAGTTCAGTACGGCTTACCATCGCAAACTGATGGTCAAACGGAGAGAGTGAACCGACAAGTCGAGGACTATCTCAGATGCTATGTTCAAGGTGATCAACTTGATTGGGCTGAACACTTAGATATGGCTGAGATATGTTACAATAACTCGACACACACTGCAATCGGATGTAGCCCGATGGAAGTGTTAACTGGGAATAAGGGTGGTATTCCTCAGAGTATGGTGTTACCGAAAGACGATAGCAATCGAGTTCCATCTGTAGCAGAGTTCAGGACAATTGTATCGAACATGGGAAGCTGCTCGTCAAGCGATGGCTGCAGCACAGGAAAGGTATCGTCAGCAGTACGATAAACATCGGGATGTAGAGTATCAGGTTGGGGATATGGTATTGTTGAGTACCAAAACCTGAAGGTTCCAACGACTCTTTCGAAGAAGTTTCTATCGCACTACATAGGCCCATACAAGGTGGTGAAGCGAGTAGGGAAAGTGGCTTATGGGTTAGATCTTCCTCCAGAGTTGGGAACAATACACAATGTGTTTCATGTCAACTTGCTCGAGCCATTCCACAAGGATGAGAAACATCCAATAGATATCATAATTTACGTCCGCCTCCAGAGTTATTGGTGAGGAGAAAGAATTTGAAGTTGAGGCGATATTAAAGGGCGAAACATTCATGGACGGCGAAAACGTAAACGTGAATATCTTGTTAAGTGGAAAGGGTACCCGGCATGCGAGTCGACATGGGAACCATTGGAGAATCTGCAGAACGCGATGGAGTTGGTGAATGAGTTTGAGACGAGGTCTCAAACTGATTAAGAAATAAATTATTTCTTTTAACCTAGGGGCCGACAGACAACTTAACTAGAGGCCTCCAATATAAATTCTAGTTAACTAAAAGAAATTAACTAACTGTTGTCTGTGTCGGGTGACAGACTTTGCAGACGTGCAAAAGGTCTCCAAATGACTTCTTGTCGCAGGTGGTGCCTCCGGCAGCTGAGTTCTCGCTCAGTGAACGACGGTTCTGAAGTATTTGGCTTCGCGTAATGCAAGGGGGTAATAAAACTTGTGAACTTTTTGCTGACTCCGCATAGAGTGATTAGTGTTAGTTTTCAGTTAATTTTTCCTAACCTAGTCTAGTCTTGGAGTTAGACGTCAACGAGGACGTTGACATTTTCAAAGGGGAGTGTGTCATAGTTTTTACTATGACTCGACCCTTTACTTTGGGGTTTGACTGTTGTTACTTACCGAGTTGTGTGACGAACCCTAGATGTAGTAGGAAACAGGCCCGTTTAGTGCACTTGGGTATCTAGTGATGGTCCGGCCGGGTGTCATTAGGTATTTGCAGGAAACTCTAGGCGAAGCTAGAACTTACCTTCTAGAAACTCTCCCCGGTTTGACGTTCTAGGTTAGGGTTCTTAAAGTATAGCTTGTCAAATAAGGGTTAGGGACACTCCTAGGGTTGACCTAACCCTAGGGTTGCCCTAACCCCACGCCCTAATACCCCCCCCTAGGGGTTAGGTTTAGGGTTAGGTTAGGACAACCATTTTCTCTAAGGGCTGGCATTTCCGTGCCAGCCCACTTACTCATTTAGGGGGGGGGGGTCCGTCACATAAATAAGGTAGAGTATATGTAGTGAGGCTTCCTGGGTTCAAAAGAGAGCTCGTTAACCTCCTACCGGTGCAAGCTAAGCTTGTGTCGTCAAGGTGCAACCCTCCGTTGTGCCGCCCAAACTTCCACACGACAGGGGTACAAACCCACTATCCTTATCGTTGGCAGGATCTTGCCTTTGAGATAGGGGCACGTCACTTCCAAGGAGTTAGTCAGATTCCTTGGTCCGAAAACCTGCCTGCAAGCTCAAAGACATTGCCCGAGTTCACGTTCCGCAAAACTAGTGGTTGAGGCCTTGCTCCGGCCGCCTCAACCACGCCAAGCTAGGAACGACACCTAAAGCTCGGCTAGTCCGTGTATCCTGATTCACAAGGTGAGTCTCGTTCGTGGCTTAGTCAGTTAGGGTTTGAGTTCCTAAGGCTTGGGTTCCTAATACGGGTTATTTTACCAGATTCCGTGGGGTTTCCAGAGAGGGGATTCCAGGGTTGGCACCTGGCAAGCCGCCTTTGTGGCACCAGGTAAAAACTCTGACATAATGGATTATGCTAACGATTCTAAATTGGAATGTGTAGAGATAAGAAGAAAATATTAACATTACATGTGTGCTTAGAACAATAATAACTACAACAATAATAATACATAGAAGAGGACAAAGAATTTAAAGAGTGGGGGATTCGGTAAGATAGTGACAATAAAAGAGAATATTAGATACTAAACCGACAATAAGAGACTTAACCAACAATAAGAAGAAAATATTAGCATTACATGTAGTGTTAGACAAACCCTTTCATTGATTGACGATGGTCAAACACCGTTAAATGACCAGACAGCATGGACGAGCGAAGGGGCGAACTGCCGAATAAGGAAGGTACCTCAGGTACGAACTGATAGTGACTGATGTCAGGCGGTGGCGTAACCAAGCGTAGATCCGATCGTCCGGACCAACTACCCAGGGTACGTAGGATAGCACGCGGGCGGGAGGCACATAAATGTGACAGGCAGGACTTGTTCACCAGGCGGCAGACCAATAGGAAGGTGCCACCTGTACCTAGGGTTAGCATTAGGTAACCCACTATATAAGCAGGAAGGGGTAGTGGGTTCGGGGTCTTTTGGGAGTCAAGTCTGCGTCTTATATCTTGCTCCTCTATTGGAGATAGTTTGTACTCGGACAGGCAATATAATATATCCATATTCCTTTTATTCACCTTACAAGGGGGTTCCCGCTTGTCCTACTCCTAGGCTCAGCAACACTCTCTGCCAAACCACCGTAGTAGAACTCCCCCTACCCTGTACATGGACCCTCCGTGGCGTCCGGGTAGAGGCCATCCAACACTTCACACATTTCCGAGGTTAAGGCCGGCTTGTTCGTTCGGACCCCGGAGTTGGACGCTCTTCACAGCGTCCTGGCGACACTGTAGCTTCCTGAGAAGCACCACATCTGGCCTGTGGAGTCCTCGACGATCATTTGTGGCGACCACGGAGGGATAGATAGTACACACGGATGGAGTTCACTATAGCAAGTAGAGTTGCGACCCGAAGAGAGCCAGGATTAACTCGTTCGAACAAATAGAGATTAATGAGCAACAGCTGTCCAGGAGGATGCGATGGGCCGGCCAAGGGAGGTTGATGGAAGGTGGTGAGGCACCTGGTTGCCGCAATCGCCCTACCTCACCTACCCAAGGGAACGCGGAAATGCCGCATGGCCAATCTTGAGCAGCGGTAGACACGGCACACCAGCGGCAAAGGCGGTCGCACGCTGCCAATGACGAAGAAGGATATGAAGGAACCGCAGCACGTCAAACGTCAGTCCAGGACGGCAGCATGCAGGTATGAACAGCACCCGGACGAGCGACTTCGCCGACAATAACCTACGATGCAGAATGGGATGAATGGCAGGACGATGAAAGCCCTCCGCCTCTCAACGTAGGCAAAAATGACGGCCACGATGAGCCCCACACCAAAGAGCAGAACCTATGTTCGACAGTACCCCGAATGAGGAGACCTCACATAGGACAACCCCAGGAAAGGGCAGGCCTGCGACTAAGGCAGGAATCTCGAGGGGGCGAAAGCAACACGGATAACAATGGGGGATGTGAGCCAGAAGTCCAGCATGGCCAGCACCACGACGGACGTAAGGTAGGAAACCCAGGGCTGTCGTCACCCACCAGGGTGACGTGGGGGGCTGTGGCTGCCTAGAAAGAGGGGAGGAAGAGCCTCATTCGGAAGGCCCCCGTAGGGAGGGGCATCGATTGCCAACAAGGCAACCTCTACACCAGGAGTTCAGCCAATCGGACGATGCAGCAGGCCAGGGTGGTTACCAGGATGAGAACCCAAGGCTTCGGAAGGCCGAGGTACACATGGGATGACCACCTGCGCAAAGGCGGGACTAGACGTTGACGAGCTGACAGACTGGGAGGAGGCACCAAAAAGAGGGGCCGCACAGTGGCCACTTTGGAGAAGGGATGAGAGGAATTCGTCCAAGGGTAGGAGAGATTCGCCCGAGCGACTAGTATCGCACCGGCCCCATGAGGGAAATCCGCCAGGGCACACGGCAGAGCCGCAACCATCACCAGACGAGGGGATATCGTCTCAAGGCGAGGAGGAATTGCCCCATCGATCATGACCATCTAGACGTCGCAGGGAGATTCCGCGCACGGTCCTACAAAACCACTCGCTAGAGGAGGGAATACCGTCTAGCCAAGGTAAGTCGCGCCACCAGCCGTCAAGTTGGTCCCGCAGAGGGGGCCCCGAGGGATAGCCGGGAGGAGCCCGTCCTCGTCACCCATCCTCAATGGGAGGGTAGGGCCACGAGGAAGGAGAAAGGTACCCGCATAATACCTGGACGTGAACTACACCACGTCTCAAGTAGAGGGTCCGGATCGGAACACTTCTCAGGCACAACGAGACGCCATGGGAATCGACCCGGTTACCTTACTAGCCCGCACTCTCAATCGGATGCAGGAGAGCACCGTAACAGTGCCCTTACCCGCGTTCCGTGGAGCGAAGGGGGAAGACGCAGACCAACACATACACAAGTTCGAACAAGTGTGCGAACTTCGGAGTGTAATTGACAATCACAAGAAGCTGAGTGTCTTCGCATGCACTTTGGACAAGAAGGCACACGCCTGGTGGATGCGATTCCACGAGGCAAGCGAAGGAGCTTGCTGGGAAACTGCACGAAGGCATTTCTGGATACCTTTCGGGAGGAAAAGAGCGAAGAGGAGATAATCCACAAGCTAATGAACTTGAAACAAAAAGCAAGAGAGTTGGTCGACGAATACATGGTCCGCATGTTGGGATACATCACCCGGTTAAGAAACACCCTAGTTAACCTGACCAAGAAAATGTGGTACCGAAAGGGATTGCGGCTGGAGATTCGCAAGTGAATCGGCTTAGATGACGATCGACGTTCGACAAGTTACTCCAGTACGCCAAGAAGGCTAAGAAGCGGGAAGCTGAAAGACGCCAAGAAAGGAAGGCGCAAGACAAATCGGATGCAGAAGGGGCTAACACACCACCACGACGAGGAAGACCTCTCGGACGTTCCCAATCCACCTGGAAGGAGAGACGGAGGGGGCCAGGGAGCACGAGCAATCCCAACAAAGGGAGACCTACAAAGCGGTGCAAGGCAGGAGGACCTAGTGGCGACTCTTGCTCAGTTAGGATACACAGTGCGTAGGGATAGATATTGCAAAGTATGTAATGTCCATGGATCCCACAACACAGATGATTGTTACCAGCTAACCAAGCTCCTAAGCAGCACGCCCACCCCAGACCGGCGCCTGGGTCATTAGCGACAGGAGGCGGATCACCTGGGGACGGTATGGGGGCCGCGGTGGTGGCCAACCCCACCGCAAATCGCGGTCCTGGGAGCGACAACAAAACCGACCGAGGTACGACGACAAAACAGACGGTCGAACGTCGGGAGTTGATATGCACGCTGTGCAGTGAACACCATCCACTGTACCATGCCCCTGGATCGCGATGCTCAAACCCATGCTTGGAAGCACATGTACCAAAAGCCACAGGGGTGGCCGAAGGACTAGCCCGGCCACAGCAACACTAGGTCCCACACACCCAAGCCCACCATGTAGAGATGTCACCCCGCGAGCTGCAATGTAGGGCAATCACGAGGTCACAAGCCCAACAGAGAGACGACCAGTTGACTTGGAGGAGGAAGACAACGGGAGTCTAGTGAGGAGGAAGTGGCAGCCAAACTTGGAAACAGGTAGTGGGAGCAAAGACGCGCTGAGGTGGAAGCGGCTGCAGAACAGGTGAGACTGGCACAGGGCGCAGAGGCCAGGGCACGATGGGGATGCACGAGGCCCTCGCTGGGAAGATGCGAGAAACCCAGGTGTTGGTAACCTTAGGAGAACTGTTACGGTTATCCCCAGGGCTTTATGAAGTCTTCACCAGAGAACTGCACGGGCCCACAGTCGCGGCCCCAAGGGTCGCAACAATAGCGGTAGACTTTGTGGATGATGTACCAGCCATACCCGTCCAAGTGGCAGGCCGCACAATCCACAAATGATCATAGATGGGGGATCAGGCATAAATATCGTGTCCACAGAACTCCATCAACAACTGGGGATGCCGTCCCCGGAGCCCTCACCCTTCCTCATACGCATGGCAACCAAGCCAAGGTGGCCCTAAGGGCATCATCAGGGAGGTAAGCATCAGGATCCAAAGCATCAAGTTCCTAATAAACGTGGTCGTCCTCGACATGCACGCAAAAGGAGGGTTCGACTTACTCCTGGGTCAACCGTGGCTCCGGGGCGCAAGGGTACAACACGATTGGAGAAGCAGCAGATTCGGTTTCCCATCAAGGAGGGGGTCATATCCGTTACTGGAAACAAGTCCCGGCGCCACCATCGGAATTCCGACCCCAGGAATACCATCTCCCAGACTGGGGAGAGGGGCTGGATGATGAGGAAGAAGCGGCCATCCTAACATGTTTGCCAGAGCTATTCGTCATAGGAGATGGATCCTCGACAGGAAGTATGGGAGTCGGCCGCTACGTACCTAATGACTCGGCTAGAAACCGGAGCAGACACTCTAGAAGCTCAAATCCAAGGTGGCCTGTTCTGGAAAAGAAATGCAAAGTGTAGCCCCATCGGCCCAAGAAGAGTACCATAGCAAGCCGATGTATGGGTGGAACATAACTCCCAAAGCAACGGTCAAGCAGGTCAACATAGGCACTGACGAAGAGCCCTGACTAGTAAATGTTAATGCTCACATCGAGCAAAGCTAGGAGAGCAGATTACCAACTGTCTCTGTAGATATAGGGAGGTATTCCTGGACCTATCACGACCTAAGGGGAGTACCCGGAGTTGTGCCAGCACCGAATTAAACTAAAACCCGACACTCAACCCAGTTGGCAACAACGCTACTGCATCAACCCAAACTACGCCCGAAAAGCCAAACAAGAGATTGACAAGTGGCTCGAAGCAGACTTCGTCTACCCCATCGAGAACCCGGAATGGCTGTCACCAATTGTGATCGTACCAAAGAAGGACGATCGGCTGAGGATCTGCATAGATTACCGACGGCTGAATGCCACCACGGAGAAGGACCCTTCCCTATCCCATTCACAGAGGCCATCCTAGAAGACGTAGCGGGCCACGAGATGTACTAGTTCATGGACGGCTTCAATGGATACAACCAGGTGACGATTGCAGCGGAAGACCAAGCCAAAACTGCATTCATCACGGATTGGGGTGCTTACGCCTTTAGAGTTATGTTGTTCGGACTCTGCAACACTCTAGCCATGTTTCAAAGGTTGGTCCAACGGTATTCCCGGACAACCTCACAGATTTTGTCCGGGCATTCCTGGACGACTTCACAGCTTATGGACCAGCGGAAGACCATGTGACACGCCTGGAATGGGTATTCCGGCACTGCCAGGAATATGGGATATCTCTTAACCCCTCAAAGTGCGTATTTGGCATGACCGGGAAAGTTGCTAGGGCACATCGTTTCCAGGGAAGGCATCACGGTGGACCCAGGTTCAATACAAGCACTGGCCGAAATGCCTCCTCCAAGAATGTCACGGAACTCTGAAGATTCCTGGGGAAAGCAGGGTTCTACCACAAGTTTATCGGAAGTATGCCGATAGGGCCCAACCAATGACTGAATTACTCACCAAGGAGGCACCGTATGAATGGACCGCCCACCGACAGGCAGCCTTGAAGACATAAAGCCAGCTGGTGGAAGCGCCCATCCTCATCCCACCGGATTGGAACCGACAGTTCCACCTGCAACGGATGGCTCAAGCATAGCGGCGGGTGCGGTCCTGTCCCAGGAGGACGACGAGAGGATGCTCCGACCCATAGCATACGGAAGTGACTCATGACGCCCCGAACGCAACTACTGCGACCGACAAAGAATGCCTGGCAGTCATCTACGGGGTATCCAATTTTGCCACTACCTTCTGGGTAACCACTTCATACTGATCGTAGATCACCACGCTCTGCTGTACCTCGTGAACAAACCACAGCTCACCGGGAGGCCGGCTCGGTGGATACTCCTCTTGCAGGAGTTCGAGTTTACCGTAGTCCATAAGGCAAGGTAAACTGCACGTATCACCAGACCTCCTCTCCGAATAACGAGCGGAACAGCGGAAGCCGCTGATTTGCTCGACATACCAGATGCTGACCTTTTTGGGACAACTGTTGACCAAGGCACATTACCACAAACAACCGAACCAAGGAGCCCGGACGTCCCAGAGTGGCAACAACCGATACGGCACTACCTCACCAGCGGGTTAAATGGCCTCTCCGGCACATCGGTAACACATAGACAGAGCCTTGCCCAAAGGTGCTTACCGTTCCAGCTGATCGGATCAGCTATACAAGCGAGGGAGGGATGACATACTCCGGAGATGCCCACTAACCTAGGAAATTCTCGAGATTGTCAAGGCACTCACGCGGGACCGGGGGCAGACACTTCGGAGACAAAATGGCCAGGAAGATCTACAAACTGAACTTTGGGACGCCACCAAGGTAGCAAGGAGATGTACGATTGTCAACTGAATAGGCAAACCCATGGCAGGCCAAGGCATGGAGTACCACCCCTTGGCAAGAATGGCGGCATTTGAGAAGTGGGGCCTGGACTTCGTAGGGCCTATCAACCCAAGGGCCCACACGACACACTCCATGTACATTGTAGTGGCAACGACTACGCCACAAAATGGGTAGAAGCAAAGGCACTCAAGGAGGCAACGGCAAGACAAACAGCGAGTTCATCTATACAAACATTTGACACAGTTCAGATGCCCACTGGAGCTGGTGTCAGACCAGGGGAGCCACTTCATCAACGAGACGGTTCGAGAATTGGTCAACGCATTTGTCATCAAGCATCGTACGTCAACAGCCTACTATCCACAGGGAATGGAGGCGAGTCCACAAACAAGGTGCTGGTCACCATCTTGAGGAAGCTCTGCCACAGGGAACCCAGCGATGGGAAGAAATGCTACCATCGGTGTTATGGGCGTACGGACAACGTTCAAAACTGCAACGGGAACAACACCCTTCCAGCTAGCCTATGGTCTGGAGGCCATCATGCCATGGGAGTTCACCATACCCAGCTTACGGACGAGCCTGGACCATAGGATCACGGACGAACCAACGTTGTGCGGAAAAGACTGGAACAACTGGAACAACTAGACGAAGTACGATTCCTAGCACAGTTGACGAGAGAAAACCGACAACAGCAGACCAAACAAGCTAGGATAGAAAAAAGAAACTCCGAGAATATAAACCAGGATAGTGGGTATGGTGGTTAAGAAACCACAAGCACTCCGGAAAGGCAAATTCGGCCAGGATGGAAAGGACCATATGAGGTGCTAAAAACCTTCGACAATGGCACAATTCTACTGGGGCCAATGGGCAACCGTTACAACAGAAGGTTAACGGCAACCATCTCAAGCCATACATTCACCCAACAAGAACCTTCGCTTGGGGGAAACAAGAGAGAGAGGTAAACCCCACGAGCCTAAGGGCGAAGGCACGACCGAAGTAGCAGCGTTAAGAACCAGGGGAAGGGGCACTCAACGGGAGAAGGGGACCCAAGTCCCACACGAGTGGCCAACTCACAGGGTCACATGGTCCACGAGAGTGGACCACATGCGTGAGCACGTAAAACGGGCAATAATGGCAGGCGGCACCATTAATGCTCTAATTATGGCGCGTGAAGGACGCATCGGGTGTATCCAGCAAGGTAGGCCGCCACGTAGGCACCATCTTCGGAAAGACAACAAGGGGTGAGCCAGGGCACGCCCACTTTTCACAGGAAAGATCGACCATTCCCCAACAGCAAAGATGATGGAGTGGACCACGCAAAACAAGCCGGTGACCATCCAGCACGTCCGAGTGTGGTACGAGGGCCAGGATACGATCGTGGAGCTCTGGCTCCCAGGTTCTCCAAATTTCAGGAGTTGATCATCAGACCCAACGTGCAGAGGGTGCAGAAGCAGATGCGACTGCTCGGACTTTTTGAGGCCCCATGGGGAGAAGTGGAGAAGCCCGAATTCACAACACGGGCCAGCCAATTCATCCAGACCGTATAGCTAGAGACGGGGAAAACCAAGCGAGAGGAGCTACGATTCAGATTGGGCGGCTCTACGAGCTTCTGCATCGATTTCAATCAGCTAGCCGCAATATTTTGTCTACCGGAGAGCAGCACACTTCTGGAAGACCTGGGGGAACCCAGACGCCATTGGTTCCCCACCAACCGGGATGAAATTGCGATGTCTCGACTCTCCATATAGGAAGGGGACAACGTAGACAAGTTCCTGGCACTTATAGTGTTTATGTTCACCGGAAGAACAAAGAGGTGGGTCGCCACACGACTGGCGAGCGCCCTCTACAGCGCTTGGGAAGGAGTCGCAGTGGACTAGGCGGACTACCTCAGGCACTACATGATCCCGGCCTTGACCTGCGGCATCAACGAGATCCAGAAGAGAACCGGACAAAGGCTCACGACGGCGGGCCACCTCAGTGTGATGATCGCCTGGATCATCAACCGAAGCCTGATTCTCCTACCGGAGCAGTTCTACTCAAACACCATTGGGGAATCGGGGCAGGAGAACATGCGGGCCCCAGTCAAACCGAAGAAGGGAAACAGCCGGACACACCGGAGTCTTTGCGGAAACATGAGAGAAGACTCCCATGCGGAGCAAGCCAGGGGAAGAGGACCGCGGGGAAAGGATCGAAGGGCCTCCACCATGGTGTCCCCCATGGAACACGGGGAGTGTTCTGTCGGCCCCTCACAAGCCAACAAAGTGAACAACAAGGAAGACACAAGCAACGTGCTGAAGGGGATGTACAAATACTTCAATGCGAAGGGGCTATGGACCTCTAAGTGCATATGGAGTTGTCCAAGGCCTTCGGTCAAATCCGAAAGTCCGTAGCGGTGTACAATGATTTAGATCTCCCAGGGGTTACCGCGGAACATGACACAATAATACAGGAGCTCACGGACAACTACTGAACCGCTCAAAAGGAGGCCCGAGAGTACTCAGACCAGCTTCTCAAGGGAGTCCACCTTTGGGATATTGCGAAAGCCGGGAGGAAGCAAGTAGAGGAGACATGTCAACAGTTGACCGACAGCTTGGATCAACTTCAGATTAAGTATGACCACATCCAAAAGCTCCACGACCAACTAGGGCGAGAGTTTGAGCAGGTCATGGCAGAGAAGGAGCAATAGGTTTTCGAGCTTGGCTTCACACTTGAGTAGCGCGAAGCAGAGCTCAACCGGGTTCACCAAGAGCTGGCCGCGGCCAAAGAAGAGTTGCACCGAGCCACCAGCCAGCTCGAAGTCATCCCCGCATCCTCCTCAGAGGGACCCATGCCCAAGTCGTATGGAGTGCCAACCAGCTGAAGACCCGCAGGACTCAACACGAACCATTAGGGAGCTAGAGGTACACACCCAACTACAGGCCCAACTCCTTGCGGCAAGGGAACAGGAGCTGCAACACTCGCGAGAATAAGCACATGACCTAGAGGATCAGCTAAAGCAGGTTCAGGAGCAACAGGCAGGGTCCGAGGCAAAGCTCCGGAGGGTGATCGTGTTACGAAAGGCGACCATCACCACACTAAAGACCACGCTAGCTGCAACAGAGAACGAAATCGCCATGTACCGGGAGCTCCAAGGGGTAGATGTCTAGAGCACATAGCCAAGGACGGGCCAACAAATAAGTCCGGGCATCTGGTTGATGGTGGTCAGACACCGTCAAACGGCCAGGTAGCATGGACGAGTGAAGGGACGAAGCGCCGGATAAGGAAGGTACCTCAGGTACGAACTGATAGCGACTGATGTCAGGCGAGGCTTAACCAGGCATAGATCTGATCGTCCGAACCAATAGGGTACATAAGATAGCACGCAAGCGGGAGGCACATAAATGTGACAGGCAGGACTCTGTCACCAGGCGGCAGACCAATAGGAAGGCGCCACCTATACCTAGGGTTTAGCATTAGGTAACCCACTTTATAAGCAGGAAGGCGGGTAGTGAGTTGGGGTCTTTTAGGAGTCAAGTCTGCGTCTATATTTTGCTCCTCTGTCAGAGATATTTGTACTTGGACAAGAAATATAATATATCCATATTCCTTTTATTCACCTTACAAGCGAGGGTTCCCCACTTGTCCTACTCCTGGGCTCAGCAACACTCTCTGCCAAACCACCGTAGTAGAACTCCCCTTACCTTGTACATGGACCTCGCGGCGTCCGGGTAGAGGCCATCCAACATCTTCCACCACTTTCGAGGTAAGGCCGGCTTGCCGGTTTGGACCTCCGAAGTTGGACGCTCTCCACAACGTCCTGGCGACCACTGTAGCTTCTTGAGAAGCACCACATCTGGCCTGCGAGTCCCGACGACCATTCACCTTTCAAAGCAAAAATCCTCCTTAAGTTCAACCTCCAAGGATTTTTTCAAAATTCCCAGGATTAAACCTTTTAATCAAAATTTTCTCAAGTAAAATCCTTTTATTAAAAAAGCATAAGGTTAAACAAGCTACAACTACGAGAAAATTTGCCGAAAATGTGCACTTTTCTTCCAATGGTCCACAACTTCATCAAAGTTAAACTTCTGAATTTCAGGACCTTCAGCTGAAATCCTTATGAGAGCATCAACTGTTTCAGTACTCATCCGATTTTTGTACTTGTTCTTGATCAAGTTTATTCTGCTGAAACCTCGCTTGCAACTTGCAGTGCTGACACACTGCACCATCCCAATTCACCAACTCGAAGCAAGTTTGGAAAGCTCTCTACCTAATCTGCTTGACTATGTATGATGCTCCACATATCAATAAAAATTATGTCCTTTCCATTCTTCCGAGGCAAGCAGCTTCCAAGTCAAATACTCTTCCATGAAGGCTGAAGATCCACAATGCCTTTAACAAGAACTCCATCCACCTCTAAATGCCTTCCATAAAATTCTGCAAGCTCCTTTGCCTCTATAATCCCAAACCGTTTATTTTCCTTGACAAGGATTGGCAAATTAACCGGAGCCAAAAACTTGCATCTTGGGAGTATCCCTATGTCTTGCAGTCGTTGTTCTAAACAGTTGAAATGAGAGCAGAAGTAAAGGAGATTTGGAACTGCACAGCTTCTTTGAAGATCACTTCCATCTTTTGACCGGATCAACTGCATAGTTTTGTAAACATCTCCTTTAACTGAAGCTCTCAAAGCATGGAGGAAGCCATCCTTACTACCACCATCAGGGATGCATGGATATGATCTGCTATCCATGGGATTACCATTAAATCAATTTCATCACTAATGTAATACTGGTTTAGCTTCACAGTAGTCTCTCGGCACAAGGGTCCAACCATGGTGATGTCGATTAGCTTCTCTTGGAATTTCTGATTGAGACTACTCATCACATGTAAAATATCAGTCAAAAAATGCAAGACGTACATGCTCTTGAGAGTTCTCAGCTTGTTGTAAAGCTGTAGCTTGCCACTTTGTTTGAAAAGCTCAGCTACTAGCTCCAAACATTCACAAAGTTAGAGAAAGCCCCTCCACAACTTAGCCACCTTGTATTGCAGCTTAAGCTTGGTATGATCATGTTCCATTTCAATTTCCATTAGTTGAGCCAACCTTTTGAGCTTTTGCTGAAGTAAGATGCTACCTTGTTCACTAGTTTATCAATCTTCGTGCATTGTGTAGCACATTCTCCATCCCTGTAAGCATCTTCCACACATAAATTGGCTCGATGTACCATACAATGAACACTACTTAAGAAGGATTGATTCTTCAGCCTGGTTGCTACCCCTGTCTTGTTATCAGCCATGACATTATATCCATCTGAACCAAAACCCATGAACCGTTACATATCTAAGTTCCATTGCTTAAGCATATCGCTAATGCAATTAAAGATACTTGTTGCACCACTATCACCGATGTTGACAATCCCAGGTAGCTCGTCTCACGCAACCACATTCGATGTAAAAGATCAAATGCTTCACAATGTTGAAAATAATCGAATCGTAATAAACTAATAAATCCAAATTAAGGAATACCTTATATCAATTGATTCATCCACCATCAATCCAAAATAAAGACTTTCCCTGACTTTTTGTAAAGTGAAACGTGAATCATGTTAGAATAAAATAATCATGTTAGAATAAAATTAACATGGGTCTCTTAAACATACCTCGATAATAGAAGTTATCAGTCGTGAACAACCTTTGTCACTATCGTAATATCTTGGAATGTTCATCTTGTTAAGTCGATGAAGTTCAATTAGCTTTAGAAAACGAGTGAATTGAGCGAATCCTTTTGCAATATAATAAGCAGAACAAAATAACATAAGCACCCCTTGTTCAGCATAGTGTAGATGTTTAATTGTAGCTTCTGAAATCGATTGTTGCTTCCCACAAAGCACCTCCTGAGCAAATACAGACTCCTTGTGATCTTCAGAGCTAGCATGACTATGTAAGGCACTCTTTCGAAAATTACTACTACCCTGTTTGCCAAAAATATTCTTAGTCCATGGATTTGCCTTGCAAATCTTGCAAAACATTGTGCCTTCAATTGCATCAAACTCTAACCAGCGGTAGCTCTGTTCTAATGCTCCTTAAAATGCCCTGATGCTGCATCATCATCTAATTCCTCGATATCATCCTCAATCTCTATTTGTGCGGCATCCTTTCAAAAACTTAGAATTGATTGCCTCCCAGAAGCAAGATTAGTAGCTAAGGGACACTTTTTCACCTGGAAGGAGTTTCGGCATTCTATCACATTAACCTGAGCAATACGCACCTCTCACTCCCAACCTACTCCACTGACAAGTGGCATATAAATATTCTACTAGCATGTTTAACACTAAATTAAATGTATTTATATTTAATTAATTAAATATGGGTTAACAAAAAAAATCCTTTTCTTATTAAAATACCTAAGATAAAATCCTCCTAGTGTCAAATGACCAAGGTTAATCCTTATACATGATTTTTTTCCCCAACCGTAGATCGTTCATGGTTTGATTTGCCTGGGAATTTTCAAAAAGTTCTAGGTTTTTATACGGGAGAAGGAGGCGTTTGTCAACTGCTGATATACATGTGTGTTTATCTCACCTACACTTAAAACAACATAATTACACAATAACAATAATAACGTAGATAACGATTCTAAATGTTATGTTTCATATACAATAAGGATGTTATTATGATTATTTGTATGAATTATAGGTCAAAATTAATTTAAATAAATAATTGTATCTCTTGTTCTTTAATTGAACTACCTTTTGTAAACATTCTACAAATGTTTGTAATATGTTTTATATGGAATATAATCTTTAATATTGATTGTACTTCGTAAACATTTTGTACTATATATGTTGATGTGTATATATTTTTAATTTGCTATCGACCGTAAGTGCTGAATAATGACCTCAGTGGGTTGTCACTGGGGACTCATAGGCCAAATGTGGAATGACTTTTAATGGTCATTCAGATGTTGTTGCCAACAGGGTTCTAAATGGGAGGTTTGGCCATTACTTTGGGATGTAAAAGGGAAGGTGTAGTTCTACCCGAACGCTGCAAAGGTCCGTGTATTGGTGGGCTGGACTTCCCTTTCTTTAGGTGTGCAGGCTTCCTTTAATAAGGGAACAAGAGAGAAAGGAGGGAGACTGAAAGTGGACAGTGATAAAAAGAAAAAAATGTATATATTGCTTTTTAAGAGTACAAGGTGACCCCTTTCTCAGACTGACCGGAGCAAGACACAAAAGAAAATGGCTTAAAAGGACCCTGCCTGCCTGCTCGTATAGTGGTACTTGGATGTAGGCCAGGTGGTGCTCTCCTACTAAACCTTTTATTATGACTAGGTTTAGACATACTTCTAACTTAATGCACCTTCTCCATACGTACCGTCCTTGATACTGTGGTAGTTGATCTAGACGATTGTACTTAACTTACTGTCAGTGCTGCCTAATAGGTATCATTATCAGTCTCAGTCTGTACCTGTATAGTCTCCTCACTCCACTGTTTGGCCTCCCTTCTGAACCTCCGCACATGCTTGTCTGCTGGTCGTCTGATAATGAAACCACCATCAACTAGTGAATGTTCCACGAGGAATTGTAAAAGATAAAATTTTCTTTCAAGTTTGATGAGTGCCAATGTCACGAACTAAAGCAGTTATCTCCATTCTCTGTTTATTATTGCTAACTCTAATATTTTGTTTAATATACTAATTCTAAAATAAATAAAAAAACTTGTTAAAAATTAATAGACCTGTCGGGGCTGGAATGGAGGCGCTGTTCGAGAGGTAAGAGAGGGGTGGATGCGGCGAATGTCGCGATGGAGCCACTGAGTGATGAGGAGGCGGACAGCTGGTGCAGTGGATCTTCCGCCAACTAATTGGAGTTCGCTGTACACAGAGCTATGTATTGCTTGGCAGGGACGAGCTGGACAGTCTGGGGGACAACCATCCATGTAAAGAAAGCTTCTTTGCTGGAGCTTATGGAACATTACCTGAACTGCTTTCCATACGACTATAGTTCCCTGGTTTCAGCTGTTGAGGAGATTAAGCGGCTGACTGTTGGTGCATGGGACGATGAAGTTGAGGATGTGTTCGAGCGTGCTCGGAAGCAGCTCAAGCTCAAGTTTCCGTGCAAGTCTTGTAAAGCTGCATTAAAGAAGATCCTCCATACCACAAAGGAGGAGTTGTGGGGAGGTGGCGTAAGTTACTACTTGCAGGTATGGTTCTGTGCGAGTGGACTAGGGACGATCGATGGTCTTTTGAACCTGTCTTACTGGATGAAATCTACAATGTGCAAGGTAAGCGGTGGCTCCAATTTGTGATTTGCAGTGGCATGTCTAGAGGAGCTATTTAAGCTCGTGGGGCTCATGAACGACTGGAAAGACGATGACCTCTATTAGAAACACACTCTATAAGAAGGCACTTGCTGAGGAGGAAAGGCGGAAGGTTCACTCTCCAGTCAAGGAACAAGCTAATGGCAGCCTAGGTGTGAGTGAATGCATTTAGCAAGTAATATTACACACATTTTCAACAAACGTTCACATGTTTCATTAACAGTAAAACCTTTATTAATTTTATACTGTTTAAATCCCTATACCCTAAAACTGGGATTTGAGGTATCACGCTAGTTAATAATGCTTGCATGAAGAAAGTTGATTGCAATGTGTTAGACGAATCAAAACATTATTCACTATTTTACTATTATTTTAATTTATTTTAAATATTAAACCATACATCAAATTCATGTAACTAGATTATTTGTTTTGTTTTTTAAAACCAAAATCTTACCGTTGGTCATCAACTAAACTATAAAAAGGTAATAGGTTCGCTTTTGTGTAACATAAATGCATGTTGTAATTAAAATGGGAATGTTTTATAGTTTCATTTTTAAATTTAATATAATAATTTTAAATATTTAATTAACATTTTTAATATTATAAAAATATTCTTTAGAATAATATATGTTTAAGAAAGATTTAAATATATTTTTATTAAATAATTAATTAAGAATTAGAATTTATATATTAATTAATATTTATTTTATATTACTATTTTCTTATATCATAGTTACAAAGTGCATATAACTATATAAGAAGATATATATAATTATTCTTATTTTAATAATCATATGTGTACCAGTTCAAAGCAGATTAAGGCAAAGAAAAACACTTACATATTCAAAAGTTGACAAGTCTAATTTAGAACTTGTGATGTTTTCTATGTTTAATTTTTAAGATGGTTGAAAGATCTGTAAATAAGATTTTAAAAGAGAGAAATCTATCAGTTTAGTAGCACCTTCAGTGGACCAAAATCTATAAATCATAATATATAATATATAAGTATATATAATTATGATTTACGGTGCGTTTTTGTGTATATAAAAGGCATAAATATATATAATTTTATTTATTAAGTACTTTATTTAGTATATTTAATTTATATTGACTATAAGATTTTAATTTAAATGTAAGACATACATGGGACAGGATGTGTGTGCTTAACATAATAAGCATGAGGAAAAATAGAATATAATTTAAAACATTATAATATAGATTTAAATAATAATCACAATTTAAATGTTTTACTCCTAACATATAGTTTTATCTACATTTATGTATATATATATATAATATAGGAGGACGTGGCGCACTGCCACCTGGAATAATATAGTGTGAAGTTAGGGCAAACAAGGCAGTGAGGGAAGAACAGGAACAATGCACGCGGGGGCGGCTTCTATACACTCGGTTCCTCTTGCTGCATCATCGATCCTCAGCTGCAAGGTCAGATCTAAGCTACAAATTCGATAATTAGATGCCTTAATTAAAGCTTAAAATCTTATGTATTCATAGTGAAAATCCAAGCGGTATTTGTGCATATGTAACTTGTGTGTGTGCATTATGCCTCATTCTAGTGATTTTCAATATATCCAGCAGCAAGTGGAGACGCTCTTGTATGTGTGGTGCATTCAAAGTGTTTGTGCTTGTATGTATGATAGTGTATTGGAGTATGCACATTTTGGCATATAGTTTTATCTACTGGCAACTTGTTTATTACATATTGCATATATTCAATACAACACTACATATGTTGAGTTTGAACACCTTCTTCATAAAAATAATACTGATGAATTTTAATACACACACAGACACACAGATACTCGCCCTGTCCTCTCTCTCTCTCTCCATATATATATAATAGAGAGAGAGAGAGGGGGGGAGAGTACGGTGTGTGCTACAACTTTACTCACAGTTTCTTGTAGGATATTTTAATAGCCTGGATAACACATACATACTAATTGGCATTATAGTGAATAACATCAATAAGATATTTATATATGTATGTATGTGTATGAAGATTCTTTTGTAATTCCATGTTTACATAAATAATTTCTGTTTAAGCTACTGAAGTAAAATATTTATTTTAATCAGATTATGCATTGATGAACACGATATACTCTGGGATATCCAGGAGCATAAACACCAAGGAATGTCAATTAATTTTATCTATGAAGCAACAATGTTAAAGATGGTTTAAACGGCTATGATTTGGGACAGCCTACTCAGGAGTCTTATTTTCATACAGGTAAAAGTAACAATCTAATATGTACAATTACACACACACAAATATATAGATAGATAGATATAGATATAGACAAACACACACACACACACACAAAAGACAGTTACGTACTTTATGGTTATATATATGGCTATATATACATTCAGGTGAGAGAGGGTACCACAACCTTTGGGATAGCAGGCTTTTTAATTACAATAACTGGGAAGTGCAACGTTTCTTGCTTTCTAATTTGCGATGGTGGCTTGATGAGTTTAAGTTTGACGGTTTCCGTTTTGATGGTGTCACCTCCATGGTTTATCATCACCACGGTATCCACAGGTACACACACTTCATGTCCGCCCGTGCGTGCATGTGTGCTTGTGTGTTCTGTTTAATGTATAAACTGTACTCTTTCCACAACTATGTAAAACGTATATACCTATGGCTGATTTTATATGTTTATATTGAACTAATTACCATGGCCACACACAGACATTTATTAATAAAGATATTTATATTTATTTATGTGTATACACACAGGTCCTTCAGTGGAAAATATGGAGAGTATTTCAATGAAGGGACCGACGTGGATGCAATTGTTTATCTTATGCTTGCAAATGAGCTTGTACACACTGTTAATCCACAAGCAACTACAATTGCTGAAGACGTATCAGTACGTACGCACACAGACATGCATATGCATATGCATACAGACAGTTTGATACATATACATACACATGGAACCTACACACGGGCATAGATTTGTATACGCATTGCACATTAAAGTATAAATACAAATACTATATAATAAAGTATTATTATTATTACAAAATTAAGTAAATAACACACACACACACACACACACACACACTACCTGTGGTAGGGATTGCCAACGCTCGGAAGGCCTGTTCACGAAGGAGGTGTTGGTTTTGATTATCGTTTAGCCATGGAGTCCCAGATTATTGGATTAAATCTTCAAGGAAGTTCCCGACGAGCACTTGTAAGTTGCTATGCATTATACAGCTTTATATAGCATAATTATTAATTTATCACAGTTGTCAAGAATATATATATATATATCTCTGTGTGTGTAATATGATGGCTCTATTATAATATAAAGCAATAGCTATATTACATATATGTAATATTATTACTCAATATTGTAGGTCCATGGCCGAGATTGTTCAAGTGCTCCTAAACGGACGGTACACAGAAAAGGCTATTGCTTATGCAGAAAGTCATGATCAGGTATAATACACCGCATAAGTAGTGTTAGCATTATTGTTTTCTTTTCCTATGATATTATTATATATAAGACATACTAGATTATATATATGCATATGTTATTTTAGTTATATCATATCAATAATATTACTTTGTTTATGTGTCTTTTTTAGTCCTTGGTTGGTGATAAGAGCTTTGCATTTATGCTCATGGATAAGGAGATGTACACAGAAATGTCTGCCTTGCAAGAGCAGACTGCCATAATTGAGCGTGGTATAGCACTCCATAAGGTATCAATCTAATATTAAATAAAATTAAACAGAAGTTATTGATAATTCATTCATTACTTTAAGTTGATGTACACACGATTTGGTCTGGTGTTTGTCACCCACACAATTTCAATGCCTTCTTTCTTCATAGTTTGAACATAAAACATTAATATTTATGTAATATGTTGAACTACATCTACTATGTATATACTGTATATAATTTTACATTTGTGTGTGTGTGTGTGGTGTCGAGTGATATATTTATATTAGCACACATATTATGTACTAATGATTTTCATATACAGATGGTTCACTTTCTTACTATGGCTTTGGGAGGGATGGCTATCTAAATTTCATGGGGAATGAAGTGGGTTACATAATTTAGTAAACGATCTTATTGCCGAAATATTAATACTTGTTATCTATCTACGTTTTCTTATTAGTTTGGACATCCAGAATGGATTGACTTTCCAAGAGAAGGCAATGGTTGGAGTTATGATAAATGCAGACGACAATGGGACCTCGTTGACACTGATCACCTTCGATACAAGGTTTATATATGTGTATCTATGTGTATATGTACAAACGTATGTCTGTATATGTATGTATAATTTATCGTTGTTATTGATTTTCAGTTTATGAATGCCTTTGATGCGGCAATGAATGCTCTAGAGGAGAAATATCATTTTCTAAGTTTACCACTGATTGTCTCAAGCACACAGGATGAAGATAAGGTTATTTATAAAAATTTGAATCACTTAAGTTATTATTACTATTAATATATAAATAATAACTATGTTAATATTAAATATAGACAATTTAATTAATTTAATACTGGTCTTACATTGACGTTTAGATTATTGTCTTTGAAAGAGGAGAATTGGTTTTTGTGTTTAACTTCCATCCAGAGAACACTTACTCCGGGTAACTTACGATATTAAAAGTATTATAATTCAATTTAATATTCTTAATAAATTTAATTATTAAATTATTAAATACTATTTATTTATTTTACAGGTACAAAATCGGATGTGATCTCCCTGGCAAGTACAGGATTGCATTAGATAGTGATGCATATGACTATGGAGGCCGCGGTCGGGTAATTACACACGCACGCACACACACCACACGTGTACACACACGTACATAAGTCACATATACGTATATGCCCTTTAAAGGTTAATCAATTAATATGCCTTTTAATTATTTAGGTTGGTCATGATGTCGATCATTTTACTAATCCTGAAGGTGTACCTGGAAGACCTGAGACAAACTTAACAATCGTCCAAATTCTTTCCTTGTCCTATCACCATCTCGCACGTGTCAGGTTGTGTGTATAGTGTGTGTTATATAATTACTTGGTGTTTGTCATTTAGTAGAAGTAATGTTCTCTTTGAACACTATACAATTTATATAATAAACATAATGCATATATATTAGTGTCTAAATATCTAGTAAAACTAACTTTTTCATTTAATACAGGTTTACATTAAAGTTTCACAAAACTGAATGGGAATGAAAAATGCAGCGGGCTTTTAATGGTTAACAATGTTTATTTATTTAAATACAGGTTTATTATAAAATTCCGGAAGATGCGATTGAGAATATTCCATCAAGTATAGAGGATGTATCAGTGTGTATGACGGATATTCCAATAGCCATGGGGGATATTTCGATTCTTATGGAATGTAAGTAAATAATTTATAATAAACTTTAATACTAATAAAATGCTTTTAAACAAGGTTAGTATGGCAATAGAACCTGTGTAGAGTTCAGGCAGTGTTGATTAATATAGGCAGGTTTTAATTATATATTATTATTTAATTTATATTTGTAGGGCTTGGGACCAGCATTTCATTAATTACTAAAAGCTATTAATCTAAATTAATACTGTGTCGTCTATCTGTCGTGAGAAGTTGTTATATATATACACAACATGAGCAATATTAATGTGTAGATGTGATCTTAAACTATGTGTGTGTGTGTGTGTGTTGTTTCATTTATAACGAATAAAAAAATATTAACATAACTATAATAATATTTATAATGCATTTATAAAATAACAGTTTAGTATAACTAGATGTTTATAAATCGTGTTTATATATGTGTACATATGTTGTTAATTTATATAGTTATACAAAACGAAAAAATATTAACTTAACTATAATAATACATATAAAAATTCGTGTTTGGCATTTATAATATAATAGTTTAATATCTTATTTTACATCTAATTATTATTAAAACATAAAATCAAGCAACATGAAAATTTTAATATCGAAATGTCTATGTGTTTACGATATATATAGTATATGACTTATATACAAAATATAATATAGAAATAATTATGTCAGTAAGCCTATTAATATATATAAAAAAAACATGACATGACATGAGTTTTGCTCTCCTTGGACACTATCCAGATTCATCCATTCAATTCTCGTCTCATGTTCCATGCAGTGAGAAACAATCCACACTGCACTGCAATTCTTTGGTAAATAGACTAAAGAGTCTAGAGTAGCTGTGATTTTCTCATGGCCATGTTTTGCCTTCGAAATCTTCAATCCATTCGAGTGCTTACAAGTACATAAAGATATGCAGAAGATGCACACGCACACGCACACACAAAACGAGACTGTTTTGATGTTTATAAAGCCTCTTTTATTTTCACATGCGATACGTAGGAAGTGGAGCACCACAGATGCTTATGCCTTCTCAGCAAGAGATGGCACCTTGAAAACCTTGATTGTTAGCAGACCGAGTGCACCATTCTTGCTGAACGCAGGAATGTCCACAACGCAGTTCTTACAAGAAAAAGTTTGCGCAGGTCGTTAGATCCAATGTATGGGCAGTCGAAGAAGATGGTGGCAACGTGGGTAGAGCCCATGTGGAGTTCAAACGTGCCTTCAGTTCCTGATGGAGAATTAGCTCTTCCACTCGCAGCAAACGGAGTATCCGGGCCTGTGTCTCCAACCTTAATCACCACACCATTTGGGGGAGAAACGTTCTGGTCGTCCGACTGGTGAGGATATCTATACCACTTGCCCCAGCTGAGCTCTGCATTTTTTATTTCCACGTCCTCAGTTCCCATGTTGTATATCTGAAAGGCAGCCCACTGAGAGTATGTCCGAGGGTCAGGCTTGTCTCCTGCAATTAACAACGAAAACCATGTCAAATTGTAAGATTTACAACAAAAATCTTTTCCTAAGAAATTCTATACTTTAATTTAAATAAATTATTTTTATGTATAAAACCCTGGTAATTACTTATACATTATTAAAACTATATATACACATTGGGATTCACTGGAAAAGTGCAACAAATTAAGAACATTTAGAACAGTCGAACGTACCTTGAGAATGCACATAAAAGGCGAAGAAAGAGAATGATAGCAACATTGCAATGAGGCGAATTGCCATAGTGCTAGAGCTATGTAAAACTGCGTGTTCTTTTGAAAACATTGGTTACGTTTATATAGGACAACCGATCTTTGACACGTATGCAGCTGATCTGTCGATAACATAGAAAATATTTTTGAATTCTTCTCACATTGTAGACACCAGGTTATCCATTTTAATAAAATATGAACCTGCATGAATTTTAGTCGGCAAATTTTATTCTATTGGAAAGTTGAAATGTCTATATCGAATATATACTGTGAAATACTATTTACTACACAAAACCACGAGGATCTCGTTTCTTTATATATATATAATATATATATAATGAATCACACGTCACAAAGCTGTACATATAGGCTAGCACGTGCCATATATCGTACGCATTCTTCGCCTTTAGCTTTTGTCTGTTTCCAATTTCTTATATTATTCTATTTATTTTGGTAATAAACAAAGAGTAGAAAAATAGAGATAAGCTTGTTGATATTTTAAATTATATATATAATATTTATATGTTTCTAAACACCGATAGCGAAACTTGTGTCATATACTTGACCTGATTATAGAGTATCTGAATGATAGATATATGAAATTATGATTATATATAGATATGGATTAAAGACATCCTCTACAGTTATAAGACTGTGCGACGGACGTTTGATAAAATTTGATAAAACGTTAAGTATACATACATAAAACATATAAACTTCGATTCAGCTTCAGGAGCCTTGTTGACAAAACATTAACAGTAATATTATTATGACAACTTGCATTCAGGGCTTCTTATAAGCCAGATATGCATATTTTTAGTTCCATAAACTATACACCTTACCGTAATTTAAAATCTTTAAATATTATTTATAAATGATAAATATATTCTCTTTCCTTTCTTTCCCTCGCTATGAACTATACTTACATATAATTATATGTGCTAGTCATGTCTTTGGTTTTTTGGTTGCAGTGTTAATAAACTCTCTCTCACGCACATACAGAGCGCGTATGATTGTAAACATGAAAATGATTATTTGAAGTCTTTACTACATTCTCCTTTATGGATATGTATTATTTACAACTTACACTTGTAGATACATATACAATAGAACTTCTCTAGTTTAATATTGTTAGACCAGTGACAATATTCAATAAAATAAATTCTAATTTACACAAGTTTATTAATTAAATTTAGTTAAAGTTAAATGTTTACTAAGGTTAAATTAGGTTTAATTAAAGTAATTTAATTAATTAATTAATTAATTATATCATTAACTATCTCATTTAATGAATTAATTTATTATATTTGTTAATTTTGATATATCAAAAAATATATATATATAAAGTAAACAATATTACATTAGATATGTATAATTTAGGGTTAGGGTATTAAGACGAGAACATGAAGAGGAAAAGTGAGTAGCAAGATTAAAGATGCAAAGCTTTGGACACAATTGTCTCTCCTATATAAGCTATTCAGAGGAGTGTTCAAAAGAGTCATTCTTCAAATGATCCATACAGGATGAAAGCTTACGAGTATGTGTTCTCGCATAGACAGGATTTACAGTATCTCAAGTTTAAAACACACAGTGCCATACCTCCCAAGCTGGGTAAGGATCTTCAACAGTGGTCTTCCACACTGCAGGAGCTCGAAATCTCCGATGCAATTTTGATGTGTTACACGGAGTTTCTCTCCCCAAGTTCAAAGGCTTCAGTGTCACTGACTGGGCTTCAAATGTCCAAGTAGACCTGCTCCTCAAACAGTGGCCTTCATTACAAGTGTTTCACTATAAGGGATATATGCAAGTTTACAACGTTCTTGAGTGTCCTAATGGATTAAGAGAAATCTTTATAAATGGCTGCATATGCAGAACTATGAAGCTTGTAGGCGGTGAAAACCTTAAAGAGGGTGGGATTAAGAATTATTTGTGAGCATTTTGAACATGAATCCTTGATCCATCTAGAGTATTTGAGTCTTTGGACAGTAAACATCAATACTGCCAACACACAGCTATTTGAATGTCCAAGTTTAAGGGAGCTGAACCTGGGAATGTGCCAAACTGAAACGTTTTTCGAGATTACAAACTCAAACATTTGTGATTTACACTTGATCAGTATGAAAAGCTGTTGCTCAAGAGTGGATGCACAGGGACTGAAGAGGTTCTACTGTTGTGAGAGCTATCCACGAATAGATAACGTCCAAAGCTTGGTCTGTCTTGAAAGGCCAGATGGGAGAATAGCCGATCTTTCTGAGTTTGCCAGTGCTCAGAGTCTTCAGCAGTTGGTGGTCCAATTTACTAGCAATGATACACTTCGTGCAGTGAAGCACATCTTCAACATGTTTCCTTGCTTGGAGTTCGTCAAGATTGAGATAGATAGGGAGATTGTGGAAAGAGAAACGGTTTTCAACAAGCTCCAAAGCTACTTTGATGGAAGTATATGGACTTGTCGGAAGCTACTTTCCTATATAGAGTTCACAAAATATACTCCGTAAGGGTTGCGCGTGTGTGCGAGCGGGTTGAGTGTGAAGTAACTTGTTACATTTTATAACATCCGTTTTTTTTTTTTTCCGAAAAACAGGATATGCATACAAATGTTAGAGTCTTTCGACATATGTAATAGAACTTAATTAATCATTGTAACACATTTAATGTTGGAACTTTAACTTGTGTTTAAAATATTAAAATTGATTTAGTTTAAATATATAAATTCATGCAGCCACCAACAAAAACCATACAGTCAATTTTATGATGTCATTTTTCATTTATGAACTAAGACATACGATCGATCGCTTGCAAGCCTTTCAGACGTGAAGCTCAAAACCCTAAACCCTAGACAGACTACTGAGTTTGCTGAGTAGCGCTAACTAAGGTTCACTGGATGAAGATTCGTTACGAACTTTAAAGATTCGTCGCGAATCAATCAAGATTTATCACAAATTTTGAAGTCTAGTTGAACCGGGTAGGTCGCCGTTTATAACATGGTCAAAACGCGCAAGAATATCTGTGTATATCCATCATTAACTATATGCTGACTATACACTGTCTGTTTATATCTACACATCCCATGCTTGGCATCTGCATCACTTGTGCCCCAAAAGTTCCTGATCACTTCTTGTATAGAGTATAGTTCCTGCAAGGTAGTCAAGTAGTCTGCAAGCATCGTACCAATGCTTACACATGGGCTTTTGCATGAATTGGGACAGATGATCCACAGCTGATGCAACATCCATGACTAGATGTTGAGAGATACAAAATTGAACCTACGAGGTTTTGAAATGAAAATCGATTGTACCTGGAGAATCTGCAAGAAAAATATCCCTAGTGTTAAGAGAATGATTGTTTACTGACACATCGTGTGTTCATAAACTATAAAAAGAAGATGAGAAAAAGTAGACTCCAACAAGTTTAAGGGCTTCAGTTAAGCTTTGTTTTACATTACAAACATCAAACTCCAGAAACAACATCTGGACCTAAAATTTATAATTTATGTTCATGTTTGCTTCACATCTACAAAAAACCTTTGTCCATTTGACTTGTTTAACTTACATTAACTTATAAACCAAGTTTAATCGACTTTTAAGCTCAACATAAGTCTATGTTTGAGAGATATCTTGATCAATCTTCCATGAAGAAATGGAAGTACACTAAGAACTCATTTTGATTCACTGAGAACCTATTTCAGCTAAGTTAAAGTAGTGTACAATGTTACATTTTATAAAGAAGCATAAACATTGGTACTTTATATTAATCATATCAGCATTATCCCATTCAAATCCACATAGTTGGCCGCGCCTCGTGGTTGTACTTGTTTGGACACACCTTTTTCTTTGAGCTACTGCTACTCGAGGGGTACAACACATGAATCAGAGAGACAGTTTGAAACTCATGTCCAAGGCCTCTGTCTATAGTTCGTTCTTGGTCTCTCGAAGTAATTGAGCAAGTGGATGGAGGACTTGCTGACGGCATCCTTTCAGCAAGCATTCGATATGTTTAGTTTGTTCATGACTTCTTCACCAGGAAGAATTGAGCATGCAAATACTTGTTAGCTGCACCAGAGAGCATGAAAACTCTTGATATTGTGTTGCATCAGTAACCTCCAGCTTGTTACCTTACATAGATTAATATAAGAGTTAATAGATTCACCTGAGGCATATGTGAGTTCTTGTTTAGATGCCCCTACTTTTTATTTGAACATTTATAAGTTGAACATTTCCTTTTGAACTTTATAAGTTGTTCTAGGTGACTCTTTGTTATGTAGTTGAGACATACCATAAAAGAATATGCTTTGCAGTATGATCATGCTCTAAAACCTCAACAAGCTACTTGTTATACTCAAGTGAAAGAACGTCATTCAAGTGAAAGAAATAACATCATACTGCTGCTGAGAAAGATGAACATGACCAACCTCTTGTTCTTAAATAAGACCTTAACCTTACAATTTCTTCTTCCTAAGATTACTCTCCAAAATTATAAACCAATGATCTGAGAATTAATCGTCTGGAGATATTCAATAGGACAGATTAGGACTTAATTTTGATGAAAACCGTTGATCAAGTACAATCTCAAAACCAAATAGACATTAATATAAACAGGATACATAAAATATTAATCAGATTTTTGTAAGAAAGAATGTAGCAATCGAATCAACAAACAGTTCCAGAGGAAATCGATACAAAACATACATATAGAGAACGGTGAATATAATGTTTTTATTTCATTCATCTTTCTCTCTTTCACACACACCACACACATATCCATTCCACCATCCACGTCTTCAATCTCTCCATAATCCATGCTATAGCTTCATGCCCTTAATGAAGAGTGGAACAACACAAATTACACACACACACACGCACACACACACAGAGATATATATATATATATATATATATATTCATTGTCATCTACTGGTCTGCATAACCATGAGTTTTATATATATAAACTGTATGGATGTATACATTCTTAAACATACCACATACAAGATCCGTACAGAAATAAGAAAAAAAATCTTTGAATTATATTTTTATAATAATGATACTTAAGTATGATATAAAAAAGAATTAGTAATTTATAGACTAACTAAACCAACAAAAAGCACTTGTGGGCTTGATGCTACTATAATATTCTCCCCTATTCAAGAATCTAGTTATATTCGATTGCCTTGTCACCTAGTGCCTTGCCATCAACTCTTGCTTGCCAAATGACTGCAGAGCATCCATGTGCAGAGCGATTCTTTAGCGTTAAGAAACCACAGGGATGCAAGTTTCCCTGCAGTCTGGATGTGAAACCAGCATGTCATCTGGAAGCACGTCGCTAGCAAAGAGATTGTATCCCCGTGAAGTACCAGCTGAAAGGGAAGGCCACCCACACAAGGAAACAACAAACCGGGACCTCCAAAAAAATGATGACTAGCACGAGCTAGTCTTTCTTTTAAGTTATTAAATGCAGATAAAGTTCATTTTAACAACCTACATTGTGGATTTCAAATATATTTTCTATTCTATTCAGATTTATACAAAAAATATATATTAGAATACTCATAAACACGATCACAGTGGATGAACAGTCGTATCTTTGGTCAGTCTCAACGACAGATCAGCTGTATATGCGTCAAGCATTATGAACTATATTAACGGAGTTAATTATAATGAAATTTTTTGAATCATGATAAGGTTCAGCATTTTTTCAGTGGCTGAGTTTTACGTGCTTATTTATAATTATTTTGGGGCAAGGTAATTCTCACTATACTGAAGTTTCAATTACAGTGTTCGACATTCTTGTATTGTCTTCCTCATTTCATTATTGACCAAACACAAATTTGTGTTTGATGTTATAGGTGGTGGGATTGAGACTGGGAACGAAGGAATTTAGACTGCTAACAATTGGTCTAGGTTCCTTTGTTTCCAGGCTTAAATCTATCACTTTTATTTACAATTTAGAATATAGAGGCTGTCTTTGCCGGTCCCGAACAATCTGATTGTTATGTTACTTCAAACTATTTCAATGTGAGTTGTATGCATGTAAATTGTACGGGTTGTAATCTTACCGTCCATAAGTTCATGGCATTTCATATTGTATTAATTTATAAAGTTTAGATTTGTTATGAACATTTATTGGTTCACGGTGAATTTCTTGTTCAAATGTGTGAAGACTTTGTGTTTTTCAAGAGTGTACAGAATAAAACCGTTAAATTGAAATAAAATTCAGACCATTTAATTAAAAACATGTTATTTTAAGATATATTATATGAATTGATTTTAAAATTATCTCTTCATTTAAAAATTACAAAACCTGCAGCCACATATGAAATAATTAATTAATCTAAATTACTAATTAAAAAATTTAAGTTTTTTGCTTTAAATACATGCCATACATGCATATGTTTACTCATATTAATATAGTATATGCAAGATTTATATTTACTTAACTAGTTGATATTGTTACTTTTCTCTATACAAATTAAAGTGCTTAAAATTTTAGACACACTTACATCCATACGTATATTTGCACCCATGCACATATATAGTAGATATATATATATATATATAGAGAGAGAGAGAGAGAGAAGAGAGAAGAGAAGAGAGGAGAGTAGTTTTATCATAAATATAATAATTTGATATGTTTTAAGGTCTAAAAAATTTAAAATTTGTTAGTTACACCTAATATTATTTCTCTTAATTTCTAATCATCTACCTGAAAAGTAAAACAGATGTTAAGTTTATAACAAAAACGATAATAAATGAGAAAAAATAATAAATGCTTATTTATATACCAAATGTTTAAGGAGCATTAATTTACATGTAAGCCCAGATGGTTATTAAGTTTAAAATCTAAAAATATACTTGCATTTTAGATAAAACTTAATATAATTAAATAAGTTTAATAATTAAATCTATGTGGATGACACTGTGACGCCTTGGTTGAAAGTTTGAAATCCTTAGAAAAGTTAAAGACATTAGCTTTAGATAATGATATCATTTTGATTACTTAGAACATTCTATTACATAGGAGGTGGTCCATCCGGTAGCTTGCTACCCGGGCTGCCACGTGTCACCTTGGCTTTACACTATGTTATATACAGGCTAGCATGATTTTGACACACACGATATATATATATACACACACACAAGAAATTAGGTAGCTATTAAATTGATAATAACAGATACTACACTTGATCTTAGCCAAAAGGCCCAGAAATCCTGTATACACACCATATGTCGTACGTAGCTTTGTGATAGTAAGCCATTAGATAACAAAATTAAGAATCAATTAAAATAAATTTAATATGGATTCACTAAACTAATCATGTATATATAATAGTCAATGGCAAGAGCAATGTGATCCCCGTGGTTATTGGAATAGATATACGGTTCAGATACACATGGATATATACACAACTTTTGTAAGTCCTTGAGAGATGGCTTTATTAAAACGGACAACCTGGTTTCTTAGATTACTTCCATGTATAACTTTGTAAACACGATTGTCAAGTAGTATATTCTCTGGTTTTGTACGAGTAGCACATCTTTGGTCAGTCTCGTTGAATGGTCAGTCTCAATGACAGATCAGCTTGGCATGCATGGACTATAGAGACCTAGCCAAGGGAATCACGATAGTTAATCAATAGTTAATCAACATTCTTTAACATTTTCACACACTAACACATAAATAAGATTATTTATTTTTTTTCCATATTACTTTGAAGTTCTCCAGGTCGGTTTAACCAATCAGGATGATCATAGCAAAGCCACTCCAACAGAAACCCATTTGCTTTCATTTGGTACTGGAACCCATTAGCTTTCATACATGCTGTATGGGTCAAGGTGTGTAAAATCTCCGTTAGGCGTAGAATACATATTAACAATGCTCTCTTCAACCAATACTCATGGAGAATGAGAAAAGGCTTCGTGAACATTATCAAGACAGGAGAAATATCGAGGCTATCATCAACAAGAGCAACAATAAGCTTTTGACAAAGAAGAAGACCAAGATAGAAAAGATACTCTCCGTGGCAGACCCTTCTTTACCAACAGAATGGTTGGACTTGATTATGTTATATATTCCCTTCAAAATAGTATAGTATTTTAAATAAATTAACAAGATTAATTGAAATCATAGTTTATATAAATATGAGTAAATTTCAATTCCCTCGCTCTATATGCACTTTAAGAGTTCATTTGCAGGACTGAACAAGGAGTTTGCCATGAAGTCAATTAGAAAATCTCCAAAGTCAAAGCTTCCCAACGATTACAAAGTTGAGAGCCCAAGGAAGATCAGCCAGATGGTCTTCAATGGACAATGCAGTGTGAGTGTGTTCACGAACCATGCACAAGAGCAAAACTATATTTTCTTTTTGTATACAAATTTAAAAATATACAATTAAGAAGTTACTATAACAATATATTCGCAATGCTTTCTCTGTATTTCACATTATAATAGTTATCTTTGTATTTAGCTTCTCTGTAGCATTTTAATTACATTATGTTAAAAAGGTTATTAATTACAACTTCGGACAATTAGACAAAACCTTAAACCATCTTGGACTCAAATATGAAACAATTTAGATTTAAACATGAAATAACTCAAACTTGAATCTTGAACCATATCAAATAATTCAGTTTTTATTTCAAACTTCAACCCAAATTGAAATTTAGACTTTAAACTATTTTAAATTTAGACTTCAACTTAGATTCAGACTTAAATTTAAAATATATTTGAAAAACTTAATTTAAACATAAATCTTTCTTGAAACACTCAATATGATAAGTCTTTAAATTTCTTCACAAAAATTAATGTAGTAACTTGCAGAAGAAATTATTTATATACTTAATTATATTTTCTAATGTAATTGTCTTTGTATAATTATAATTTAAATATATACATTAATAAAGTGACAATCTCACATTTATTAATTCATAAACAAGTAGTGAATGTAAACTCAATTGTCAAATACATCTGCTATATAAATAAATGCACACACGCACACACGTACACATACAAAGCCCACCTAAATCCTAGCAACAACAACTATATCACTCTTTATATTTTAAAATCAATACGTTACATGAATTTCATTATCTCATATTCAAATTCACATAAATTTGTATCTTACTATAGGTATTGCATGTCAAAATTTTATATTACTATAAAAAGAATAAAACATTTATATACATAATAATATTTTACTTATATGCATTTTATGTAAACCAAATTTTAAATGCCTTAATGCATATAAAATATTTATATATAATTCCATACCTTGTGGTCCAAAAGTTTTAACACGTAAAATTAAGTATTAAGTTGTAACACTGTTAAGACAAGATGATTTACATATAAAAGAACTAAGTTAATATGTTTTATAAAAGTAAACCATAATATGTGTGTTTTATCAACTTATCACTTGTAATAAGTATCAAGCGATAAGTATTTTTATGGAATAACAAAAACTTATACATAGTCTATGTTCTGAATATTAATGCCTATAATACATTACACACATATGTATAGGTATACATATTATTATATATGTATGTATAAGCTCAACATAAGCAATGGGATTTTTTTACTAGATCCAACACATAATTGTATGAGTTTGCATAAATAATGTGTGATCTTGAGAGATACAAAGTCCAATATAGTATGAAAATCGACATACTGTCCTTGTCCAACAATGTTATGCCATAGCAAGTTTATCAAACTTGTTAATGAGGCAAGTATAAACTTTATAATAAATATCATTATAAGATATATATATATATATAGAGAGAGAGAGAGATAGTGTAGTTAAGCATGTTCATATATATATTATCTCTATATAATAATATATAACTATATAACTTAATTAACTTACAAAAATGAGGCGTATGGCCTCAAGCAAACCAAAACTAACAAATGCAAAGCTTACACCTTAAAGAACATTGTCTTTAACTAGAAGAGAGGATAGTGATGGTCTGAGTCTCAATGTGGATGGTACATATACTAACCAAAAATCAAATATATTCTTTAAGTTATGTACACACATTCTTTTATACATACTTTTATAAATTAATTAAGAACTGACTATATTTGTAACTTAAGATACACATGCTAATGTTTGGAGAAACATGCATGCACACACCACACCTAAGAAGTCTGGTATGAGTCTTCCATTTGCAAATCTACTGGGAGGTGTTACGACTACAGGATATAGAATACGAGATACATGATAGGCTTGCTGTCGCGACCCGATACATGAAAAGGGATACAGGATATGCCTACAGTATATGCCTATAGGATATGCCTACATGATATACCTATAGGATTGCCTATATAATATACCTATAGGATATGCTTATAGGACCTACACATTATTTTTAACTCATGACTAGATTAGCTCTTGGAATATATTTTTAGCTCATGCCTAGATTAGCTCTTGAAGTTGTGAGCATAAAAGCTTCGACCTAATTGTTATATAATTAGTTATTATCAACACCAGTCATTATATGATTGTTCTTGTCTTGTTCTTAGTTCTTGTCCTGCTCTTGAGTCAAGCCTCCTTGCTCTTGGATTGTGACTTGACAGTTTAATAATAACTCCTTTCATAGCTCCCCGATTTCCAACTACTTTTTTTTTCCTTAATTTTTCTTCCTTGTTTTCCTCCTTTCTTTCACGGATCATGGCAGATTTTAAGCAATTTCAATGCGAGCACCAAATGTTGCTTCATGAGCTTGCCACTTTGTGCTAAGTAGTCACAAATCTACAAGGTTCCACCAACACGGCGCATGCAGTTACTAATGCATCCTCCAAGGCTATTGTGCAGGCTCTCTCTCAAGCATCCATGGTTTCCTCTCCCTCAAACTCTTCTTCAAAGTCAAAGATCAAGATACCAGAGAAGTTCAGGCAATCGTGTTAATTTTCAAGGTTTTTGAATCAAATCAGGCTTTTGATCCGCATGCAACCACGCCGCTATCAACTGATGCACAAAAGATTGGCCTTTTGGCATCCTTACTAGTTGGATTCCCACTGGCTTGGTTGCCCCTTTGCGGGAACATGACGACCCATTGATGGAAGACTTTGAAGGATTCGTGGCTACCTTTGAAACATGCTTTGGAGATCCTAATAAGTACCATTCCGTATGCACAAAGTTAAGAAAGCTCACACAAGGATTCCGACCAGCTTCCGTCTATGCATTCGAATTTCAGCAACTTTGCACGAACATTCCATGGGACAAGATTGCATTGATCGAACACTTCTGTTTTGGGTTGAGAAATGACGTGAAGGACCTTCTCCTTACGTTACCAGATGCCCAAACCTTAACGGAGATCATGCAACATGCCGTTCACTGTGACAACTGTTTATTCAAGCGTTGTTAGGAAAAATCTCGTCTACAGTTCCTGCAAGCCAATCCTATAGCTGTAGCACATGTTCCTATGACACCTTCTGGAGTAATTCCTATGGAGGTTGACAAATACAAGCGTGGCCCACTTTCAGATGTTGAGAAGCAACGTCGTTGCGGTGAGAACTTCTGTTTGTATTGTATACAAGGTGGCAAATGTCCTATTAAAGCCAGGAAGTTCAAGACACATAAGTTAAAATTGAGGTTCAATCGGAAAAACTTCAATGTCCACTTTGTCTAGGAGCCGCGAAGTTGGACGTAAGTGCAAGCTCTATTGGTGTTGCTCACACCATTTCATCACTCAAGTTTTCTATACACATTCGCCTCAATAATCGAGAGCTCAAAGAGTTTGCCTTATTAAACACTGGTGCAAATGCATGTTTTATGGATGACATTTTTGCAATTCAACATGGCATTCTAGTGGTGAAGTTGAAATGTGCAGTTCTTATAGAGGTTGCAGATGGTTGTCTGATTGCTTCTGGTGCAGTTACCCATGTTACCACACCTCTTTCTTGCACTCATGACACATTCAATTATTCAAATTTCCTTCAACTTGATCAAGACTCAGGCGACTCTCATCGTTTTTGGGCATGCCATGGTTCGTAGTTGCAAATCCTCAGATCGACTAGAGGTCTAGGACGCTCACATTTTCCTCTCCAGCAGCTAAGATTAATCTTGTACCTTCCAGCATCCAGGATGACCTTAGTGTCTGAGGCAGCACAAGCTATAGGATCCATGCCTGTTTCTATATCAGTGTTGAAATTCCTCTTCGATTGGATTCACCTCATGTCAATTCATCAACACATCTGCAGGCTCTCCACTCCTGTAAGTTCACGGATTCCTGTACATGGTTCTTTTTATCTTGTATCAGTGCGAAGGTTCCTCCTCAACAGAATCCACCTCTTGTCAGTTTGTCAGCACATTCACAGGCTCTCCTCACTCCTGTGCATTCAAAGACTTTTATACATGATTTTTTCAATTCTGTACACTCATCAACATTAGCACAGTTTTCTCCAATCTTGCCTCTTTTCATTTCTCTGCTTCTGTTCCATCCCTTAAGATCCTCTCTTTTTCATTTCAACTCCCTCCTTCTCCTTTCCGAGTTCTTACACTACTATGCATGATTTGCCACTGATCCTGCTCCTTTCATCTCTTTACTTTCCAAGTAACTCCTACGTCCTTTTCTTTCTCTCTTGTATCTGACTCTCTTATTTTTCAATCCCCTTTTCCTCCTTCTACTTCTTCCTTACCATCCAAGTATCACTCATTCCAAGACGTTTTTGATAAGCACAAGGCTACAGTTTTTCTTATTCACAGGTCCTACAACTGTTCTATCAATCTTACAGAGGGGAAGACTACACCATTTGGACCAATTTATGCCCTATCATTTACAGAATTGGAGGTTCTTGCCAGTACATCAAGGACAATTTGGCATCCGACTTCATTCGTCACTCAAAGTCCCTTGTAGGAGCACCTATCTTCTTTGTCAAGAAAAAATGGGAGTTTGCGTTTGGTTGTGATTACATGGGTTTGAATCAAGTCCATCCAGAACTAGTACCCATTGCCATTGATTCCGAACTCTCGATCAGCTATGAGGAGCAGGGTGTTCACGAATATTGACTTACGAGGGGCCTACAATCTTGTATGGATTCGCCCAGGTGATGAGTGGAAGACTACCTTTTGTACAGGGTATGAACATTTTGAGTACACGGTGATGCCTTTTAGACTTATAAATTCCCCAGCCATGTTCCAAACACATGGTGAACGACATCTTTTGTGACTTCTTGGACTAGTTTGTGGTGATCTACCTTGATGAGATTTTGATTTTCTCCAAGGACTAAGCGGCACAATGACAAGCATGTACGACTAATTCTACAGAAGCTTCACGACCATTCCTGTATGCAAAGTTGGAGAAGTGTTTTTTTCGACAAGGATACTATGGAGTTCTTGGGTACATCGCCTCTCATGTCGGCATTTCCATGGGCATACACAAGGTGAAGTCTATCGTGGAGTGGAAAGGCCCAAGTCTGTATGAGACGTACAATGTTTCCTTGGCTTTGCAAACTTCTACAAGCGATTCATACATGACTTCTCCAAGCGTGTACTTCCACTCGTGGAACTCACCAAGTGCCTAGGGGATTTCTCTTGGTCCGATAAGGCAAATATGCATTCACAGCACTCAAGGACGCCTTCACGACAACTCCAATTTTAACACATCCTAATCCTTTTCGTCCTTCTTTGTTAAAGCAGATGCTTCGGACTTTGCAATAGTTCTATTTATCACAAGTTGGAGAAAACAAGTTACTTCATCTTGTAGCTTTTCACTCTCGTAAATTCCTTTCGGTGGAGATCAATTACAAGATTCATGACAAGAACTCAAGGCAATTGTGGATTCGTTCAAGGAGTGGTGACACTTCCTGGAAGGTGCTGTGCATCCTATACAAGTTCTTACGGATCACAAGAACTTGGAGTTTTTCAAACAGCTCAAGTTCTCAGTTGGCGACAGCCAGGTGGGCAAAATTCTATCATGTTTTGATTTTGTCATTGTCTACAGACTTGGTTTTTAGAATGACAAAGTGGATGCATTGTCTAGGTGCTCTTACCTGCACCGACCCGGCGATCCTGCATATGACTGTCAAAAGCAAGTGTTGTTGAGTCCTAATCAATTTTGGCTTGCGTCACTACAGGTTCATCAGGCTCTAGCAAATTTAACACTTCTATAGAACATCCGTTTGCAATTGGCTAACAGACGACTGGTTTTTCACACATTAGTCTTGACATTGCAAGCTCCTCTTTCTCTAGTTCTCGTACAGATTACAAGTTATTCGCCATATAGGATGGATTCCTATACTGGGAAGGTCTCCTACATTCCTGTTGGTGTTTACATGACTTTTGTGGTACAAGATTGTCATGATACCATGACTACATGACATTTTGGTGTGGCCAAGACAGTTGAGTTGGTGACTCACAACTATTGGTGGCTTGGGTTGCGAGGTTTTGTGGAAAAGTTTGTAAGAAGTTGTGACACCTGCAATGGGTCGAAAATGCCTCGTTACGCACCTTCTAGTCTTCTTCGTCCTCTTCTGTTCCTCTGCTCCTTGAAGATCCATTTTTATGGATTTCCTCACAGATCTTTCTCCTTCTCGTGGATTTGATGCAGTTCTTATGGTGGTTGACCGATTCACCAAACAGGTTTATTTCCTACCATGTAACAAGATGGCTACATGCCAGATAATGCTGAGTTGGTGATCTGCGAAGTGTTCCAACATCATAGTTTTTTGAAAACATTGTTTCTGATCGAGGCCCACAATTCACGTCCAGATTTTGGCGAGAGCTTCTCCAAAGTCTACAAGTTAAAGCAGATCTTTCTTCAAGATATCATCTGCAAACTGATGGGCAGTCAGAACGCACGAGTTCAGACCTTAGAGCAATATCTTCATTACTTCATTAGTTACCAACAGGACAATTGGTTGGGCCTTCTTCCTATGGTGGAGTTTGCTTACAAACAACTCCGTTCACACATCTACAGGCCAAACACCTCTCTCGCTCTTATAGGCTACCATCCACGTTTTTGACTTTGCTCCTCATGCATTTCCTTCTTTTCGCTCCTACAATACATGATCATCTTTAGCATCTTTGTCAGGTATAGGATATCTCCAAGTTCATCTTCAACAAACACAGGAATAGTACAAGCGTCATGTTGATGCTCATCGTCAGCCGACACCTACATACAAGATTGGTGATCTTGTGTGGCTCTTTATCGGCAATATTTGCACTAACTGGCCTTCATTTAAGTTGAATTTTCAACGATTGGGCCCTTATAGGATTGTGGCTGAGGTTAATCTTGTAGCTTTCCAACTAGAGCTACCATCTACTATGAAACTCATCATATGTTTCATACCTCTTTGTTAGAACCATATCATCCTTCTCTCTTTTTAATCGTGCTTCTTATCCTCCCCCTCCTGTGGTTATTGACAATGAATCTGAGTATGAAGTTGCAACCATCCTTGACTCTCATCTTCATCGCTTCCAACTTTAATACTTAGTGGATTGGAAAGGTTATTTGCCTACCGATCGCACTTGGGAACCTACATCCGCCTTTCATCGGTGTTATCTTGTCAAACTAGATCCTAGGACTCGTGGAACTCCATCTTTAGGGAGGAGGTGCTGTCAATACAAGATACATGATACGGGATACAGGATATGCTTGATGTCATGACCCAATACAGGATATAGAATACAAGATACGAGATACAGGATATGCCTACAGTGTCAGAGTTTTAACCCGAAGGGCCAACACGTGGTTGCCAAATGGCCATCCAGCATCATCACCCTGTGTGAGCAACGCTAAGTCTTCTAGATAACCTAAGAGTCTGACTCAAAGGCCCAATTGGGCAGAAGACTTAGAGTCCTACCCTAAGTCCCTTAGAATGACCATCTCCTGAACCCTAGAGGATAACTCGAGTAGACTTTAGGATCCTATCCAAGTAGACCTAGACAGGCTCATGCCTTAACCCCACAAAGGAGATGTGTCTCACACATACCCTTGTGACAGAGCTAAGACATCGTCACTCACCCCTTGAGAAATCACCCTCATCCGGGAGTACAACCCCTTTAGGGCAACAAGGGGTACCCTGAACCACAACTAAGCCCTAAGGATTTGAGTGGCCAAGTCATACCCTAGACCTAGGGCTAGTACTTAGTGAGGACACGAGTGTGTGCCGTAGGCGGACACGAGTGTTCTGCTAAGCAAACTCTCTAAGGCTAGGTTTGGATAACCCTAAGTACATGACCTTGCGAGTGCCTCACGAAAGGGCTTCTACTAATGAGCTTAGGTTGTTCAACCCCTGGATTCCAAGAAGAAACACCCAAGTGTGCATAAGCACACCTAGTTATGAGATCTAACCTCTCTTGAGCAAATGCCCAAGGCTTAACACCCTAGTGCGAGCACAAGCATGCTTATTTGTCAGAGTATCCAACCCCTTGGCAACAAGCCCATGACATAACCCCAAAGGGCATGCCTTGAACGTTGTATCGTGTGACGTTTAGCCTAGTGTCACATCTCCATGTGACATTGCCTTCCCCGATGTGGGCTACCATGCCATAGCCCTTAGATTCAAGAGTTGCACCAAGTGCACAAATGTGGTTCTTAAATGCCAATTCTAGAACCCCTTAGTGAACTCTCAGGAATTGGGTAATGTGAACCCGTCAAACAAGATCCCACGCCCACAGTTGGACAAGGACACAAATGTTCCTTGCTTAGCCATGAGTGCTACACCTAGCTTGACATGGAGGAGGAGGCTAGAGACAAGCCTCAACCTTTGCCTCTTGAAACGTGCATTCCGATAAGACCTTCCAGGCATGGATTCGCCAACGTTAAGGGTGAGTTACCCTGAAGGTGGGACGTACCCTTGTCATCTGGAAGTTAGGGCGGCACAACAGAGGGTTGTGCCTTGATGACAAAGCTAGAGCTTGCACCGGGAGAAGAGTAACGAGCTCAATCATGAACCCAGGAACCCTCACTCGTACATACTCTACCTTATTTATGTGATGGGGCCCCCCCCCTCCCCCCCTTTTTTCCTATATGTGTAAGTGGGCTGGCACAGAATGCCAGCCCTTAATTAATGAGATGAGTTTGCACACTAACCCCTACCGTTTTGATCATCAAAGGTTAATTAATGGATTAAGTGTTAATCTTTCTAATGTTGGAGGTCAACCCACAGTTCCCTAAACCCTACCCAAGGGGGGTGGGGGTTTTAGGGCGTGGGTTAGGGCAACCCTAAGGTTTTTTAACCCTATTTAACATGCCAAACTCATCTTAACTAGGACGTCAAAATTGGGGTGGGTTTTTTAGAAAGTAAGTGCTACCTTCGCTTAGAGTTTCTCGCGACATTTAAAGATAGCGGACCGGACTACCCCTAAACACCTAAGTGCACTAAGCGGGGCTGTTTCTCATTACATCTAGGGTCTGTCATCATAGTACAATAAGTAACAACAATCAACCTCCAAAGTAAAGGGTCGAGTCATAATAAAAACTATGACATATAGGATAAGGGACATTATTTTTAGCTCATGACTATATTAGCTCTTGGAGTATATTTTTAGTTCATGCCTAGATTAGCTCTTGAAGTTGTGAGTATAAAAGTTTCGACTTAGTTGTTGTACAATTAGTTACTATTAACACCAGTCATTCTACGATCATTCTGTTTTGTTTTTGTCTTGCTCCTTGCCTCCTGTTCTCATCTTGTTTCTAGTTTTTGTCTTGCTCTTGAGTTAAGCCTCTTTGCTCTTGAATTATGACTTGACAATAGGGATTGTAAATCTGGTCATGAAGGGTGGGCATTATTGTGGAAATAACCGATTAACTATTGCAAATTCATCACCTCCTCCTAATATGAAATATGTGCCATTATGATGTTTTTTTAGTTACATAGAATTTAAAACCTCTTACCATTGAACCCTAAAACCCCCATAACCCAGACAAATTAAATTTCTTTATGAAATGTCATTGAATAGTCTTGATTAAATCTGATTCAATAGTCTTAATCAAATATTGAAAAATATATCCTTAAAATATACTAAAAACATATATTAAAAAAAAATATGACATGCATGCATAATATTTAAAATGTTAGGACAATTATATAAAAATAAAATAAAAAACTCAAGGAGATGATTTAGGACTTGAACAATTTCTTCATTATTAGAATATTCTTTCCAAATGCTATTAAAATAGGTTAGCAAACTTCAAGCTTGATTTAAGTTTTAAATATATTTATTTACATAATAAATATGCATATATATATAGACACACACACATACACACATGTCATTTTATATGTAAATATAATATACTTATATACATTCTAATATTTACATAAGTTTATCCTATATATTTTAGTCCATGATAATAAAATAAAACTTAATAAATTTAAAGTATAAATAATAATTTTAAATAATATATTAGTACAAATATTAATCATAACTATAACTTGACCAAATGATATAATCATATATTTAATATATTTGTTTCGTATAGTATAAAAAAAGATTAAAAAAAAGATTATTATTTAAATAGTGATATACATACAACCTTGAGATACATCAAAATAGTGAGAAACAACCATATTAATTATTAATTTTTAAATATTGATATACATATAGCCTTAAGATACATTGAAATAGTGACATGTAACCTGTCATAGTTTTACTATGACTTGACCCTTTTATTTTGGAGGTTGATTGTTGTTACCTACTGTATTATGTTTGACGGACCCTAGATGTAATGAGAAACATTCCTGCTTAGTGCACTTAAGTGTTTAGGGGTAGTCCGGCCGGCTATCTTTAAATGTCGCAAGAAACTTTAAGCAAAAGTACCACTTACCTTCTAGAAAACCCACCCCCAATTTTGACGTCCTAGTTAAAATGAGTTTGACATGTTAAATAGGGTTAGGAACACCCTAGGGTTGACCTAACCCTAGGTTTGCCCTAACTCACGCCCTAAAATCCCCACCCCCCTAGGGGTAGGGTTAGTGTGCAAACTCATCTCATTAACTAAGCGGCTGGCATTCCATGCTAGCCCACTTACATATACAAGAAAAAGGGGGGGGGCTTTGTCACATAAATAAGGTAAAGTATGTAGGAGCAAGAGTTCCTGGGTTCATGATTGAGTTCGTTACTCTTCTCCCGATGTAGGCTTTAGCTTTGTGTCGTTAAGGTACAACCCTCTGTTGTGCCGCCCTAACTTCCAAATGACAGGGGTACGTCCCACCTTCAGGGTTGCTCACCCTTAACGTTGGCGAATGCATGTTCCAAGAGGCAAAGGTTGAGGCTTGTCTCCAACCTCCTCCTTCACGTTAAGTTAGGTGTAGCATTCACGGCCAAACAAAGCACATCCGTATCCTTGTCCAGCTGTGGGCGTGAGATCTTATTTGACAGGTTCACATTACCTAGTTCCTGAGGGTTCACTAAGGGGTTCTAGAGTTGGCATTTAGGAGTCACGTTTGTGGCACTTGGTGCAACTCTTGAATCTAAGGGCTATGGCATGATAGCCCACATCGTGGAATGCAGTGTCACATGAAGATGTGACACTGGGCTAGACGTCACGCGACACAATGCCCTAGGCATCCCTTTGGGGTTGTATCTTGGATTTGTCGCCAAGGGGTTGGATACTCTAGCGAACATGCATGCTTGTGCTTCCACTAGGGTGTTAAGCCTTGGGCATCCGCTTAAGGAAGGTTAGATCTCGTAACTAGGTGTGCTTTGGCACACTTGGCTAGGGGAGTGTTTTCCTTGGAATCCAAGGGTTGAACAACCTAAGCTTGTTAATATGAGCCCTTTTGTGAGGCACTCGCAAGGTCATGTACTTAGGGTTATCCAAACCTAGCCTTGAGGAGTTTGCTTATCAGAACACTCGTGTCCGCCTACGGCGCACACTCGTGTCCTCACTAAGTACTAGCCCTAGGCCTAGGGTATGACTTGGCCACCCAAACCCTTAAGGGTTAGTCGTGGTTCAGGTACCCCTTGTCGCCCTAAAGGGGTTGTACTCCCGGATGAGGGTGATTCCTCAAGGGGTAAGTGACGATGCCTTAGCTTTGTAACAAGGGTATATTGAGACACATCTCCTTTGTGGGTTTAGGGCACTACTAGGATAGGATCCTAAAGTCTACTTGGGATATCCTCTAGGGTTCAAGGGATGGTCATTTAGGGTAGAACTCTAAGTCTTCTGTTTAACTAAGCATCTGAGTTAGACGCTTAGGGTCATTTTGGAAGACTTAGCATTGTTCACATATGGAATTGATGCCGGAAGGCCACTTGGCAGCCACGTGTTGCCACGTGTTAGCCCTCTGAGTTAAACTCTGACATAACCATATTACATTATTAATTTTTAGATAGTGATACACCTACATGCATGTATTGAAAGAGTGTCATACATATGTAAGGTACATTAGAATAGAAGATACACACTTGGATCCTATATCGCTAACATATATAATAAAGTATATCTTAGTTAAGAGATACAACAAAAACACTTTGTATTCCCTTCGACTATATGTTCCTTATGTAGTATAAAAAAAAAACTGGGTTTTTGTGATGAAATGTTGTGTTGTCTTTGGAGACCTACACAATCAACGACATGATAAAACTGTGAAAACAAAAGGGCTTTCTCCTCTACGAGAGTAGCTCGTCTCCTACATTTGAAAATTATGTCACATAGTCATTGGACAAGATCTAGAACTAGTGGAACTTAGAGGGAAGCACAACATCTACCCCAACTATACTAAGGAAACTCAAGCCCTTTATAAAACATTGTTTATACATGTACTATTTCCATGCCATGTGTTAACTACCACTAACTAACAATAGATGTTTCTATAGGTACATGTACTATTCAAACAACTCTAACTTGGAGAATGTAGACCTCTACAATGAGAGTAGACTCGACATCCTTTTCAAAGGCATGTACATGAAGCACATCAAGAATAATGTGAAAGTGAGTACTTTGCCCTCATGAAATATAATTAAAAAATTGCTTGTTGGAGAAATCCTTGATCCATGTTCACTTGATTTTTTCATGAAATTGGGAAGCATCATAATGGAGGGATTAAGGATTAACATGGACATCATCCCAATCACGTTGGATGAACAGATGTTGTTGTTTATTAAATTTAAGGAGACATGGGCATGTGCACCATATGAAGATATGGTATTCTATATTGCATTTTACCGTAAGTTGATGCCTTGAAATTCTCCTAGACAAAATTGGCTATCCACATCTCCTTAAACTTGATAACAACAACATCCTTTCATCCAACATGATTGAGATGATGTCCATGTTCGGGTTGTAACCATTGAGAAGGCATTACAATGATTATAGAGAGAGGTTGGTATGCTTCATGAGGTTATTACTATAGCTTTACATGCCAAAGGTGTCATTATAAACCTCATTGCTTTTGCTTATAGCTAGGTCTATGTTCTTTGCTACTGCCACTTGGGTTAGCACATGCACTATTTAGAAAGGGATGAAAACCTCCATAAAAAAGTTGTTGAAGTTGCAACATGACTTTATTTTAAGTAGAGATTAAGGGGATGTGAACCTATTCCTAAACAAATCATTTGACCTTTAAATTAAATGAAAGTGCAATGTTAGGAGAATAGTTAGATATTAGTAGAATTTCTTGTTATTTCATGGGCAATGTAAATGGGAAAATATCAAAAACAATATATATTGTGGAAAACCAAGAGTGGAAAGGATATATCGGAGTACGAGTTACTGATGCACCACCGTAATATGGGGCGTCACCGCAATACGGTAGAAGCGGAGTACGGCATTTATGGATAAGGATAAGAAGGAGTTACAGTAACCGAATGGATAAGGCTAGGAGACAGTTGTGGTAACTGCTAGTACAGGATCTAGAGTACGGTATAAATAGACCAGATTAGGATTAGAAGGGCATCCCGAGTATACTGTTATTTTGTACCTTGTGCCGTGAGCAGACATAATATAAGTTTTCTTTCTCTCTCAATACGTCTATCTCTTACTCATATTTCTGTGATGTAGTATACTATTCTTATTTTTCAGTATTGTGACAGGATCCATAGTACTGCTACCTTATACACCTTGCCATTCTTACCCTTTTCCTGATTTTCTGATGTCTGATTACGTCCTTAACTCAATCCAGTAGACCCTTAGTACGGGTTTATCGACGTTAATCCTATTGATGTACGGAGGGTAGGAAATTATGGGTTAACATATGGCGACCACGGAGGGATGGTTGTGTTAGTAGGTGATTAATAATGTGTTTATAATAGAGGCAGATTGATACTCAAAGGAGTTGTGATGAAAGGAAAAAGATTGAGACTAGGCGAGAGTCTTGGATGCGATTGGTGTAGCTATGGCGGAAATGGAGCAAAGTGAGCGAAGACCTCGTGAGAATGGATTTGTGGCTTATAGTAGTGAATGGATGATTATCGACGTATTCTTGCAGAACGCCAAAGATATGAAGAAATTAAGCAGACACAGCAAAGAGAACGTGAGGAGCGGTATGTACGGCGACAAGCAGTAATAGAGACACGGAAGAGGATTGAAGAACGTGAGGAACAGAGAAGAAAGGAACAAGTCGAAGCTCGAGGACAGGAGCAACAAACGACAAAGTGCGGCGAAGTCACAGGAGAGAAGGACGTGAATCAGGGAGTGACGATCACGAGTCCCGAATATCAATGCGAGGAAACTGGGAACTATTGTAGAAGAATTACCGGACGAGATGGGAACATTAACAATTACGGGGAAGGTAATACCAGCTACTTTTTCAGGTCTTGAGAATGAAGATACGAATCGGCATATTCAGCAGTTTGAGAAGGCGTGCATAGCCAATGAAATCAAGGATGAAGATGAGAAATTGCGAATATTTCCATTTACGTTGAAGGGAGATGCTAGCGATTGGTATTACGAAAATGCTAACACAATTGATAAGTACAGCGTACTACTTACAGTATTCAGGAATTATTATGTACAAAAGTATCGAAAACGAGATCCGACAGTGCAGTTGCAAGAAATACGACAAGGACCTACTGAGGCAGTGGAGGATTACACTCGACGATTTCGGAGATTATATAATCGCTGCGAGGTCGGAGATATCAGTGATAAACTTGCAAAGAAATGGTATATCAACGGACTACGAGACAATTTACAGCTTCAAGTACAACTGATCAAACCGCCTGATTTAGTTGAAGCAATTAAAGAAGCAGAACAACTTGAAGTGGTGATACCCCAAAATATGTAGATGAAGATGAACGGGAAACAAGAAGCAATACCGGAAGGATAGTGAAATACGATCAAGAACCAAAGCAATATTTTGTACAACATGCAAGAATGAGGGGCATAATTCTTCTACCCAAATGTCAGATGTGTGGAGGAATAGGTCATGAAGCGAGGCAATGTCGAACATGGGACGTACTGACAATTTTCCACCACCTAGATGGAACAACAATCGGAATGCTAACTCATACGATTATCCACCACCACGGAATGCTAATTCATACGATTATCCACAAAGATCGTATAATGGGGAACGCAAAAATGGAAATGGAAGGAGATTTCCCGTGAATCCGGAGCATTATACCGGCAAAGTAATAATACGGATGTACCACGTAGAGGACACCTTTGTTACCAGCTCCGGCACAGTCAGGACCACCGTTATTACCACCAATACCACCTCCACCAGCATTACGAGGACAGAATCCAAATGTGACATGTTTTAGATGTGGAGAAAAAGGACACTATTCTACTGAATGTAATCGACTTAACAATATTCGCTGTTACACATGTGGGAGAGTTGGGACATTATTCACCAGAATGTCCGCAACGTGAATTTAACACCGGAACATCATACTGAACCAGCGACACGGAGAATTGAAGTTCAACAAGAGGATGACTTACCAGATGAGTATCAAGAACAAAATTTTCGAGTGTAAATGGGAGCAAGATGCAGAACTACCCTCAACTGAGACGTATGGTAACACGAGCCAAGCGAGTACGAATGGAGCCAAACAAAGAGGAACCAATACGAAGAATTGAGAGAAAGAAAGGCTACAGTACAACGAGTAACTGATCAAATTCAGAAAATACAACAAGGGGAAAGTCAAGACTCGACAATTAATGAAGTAGGCACACAGTCACAGCAATCTACATCAACAGTACCACTTGGAGATCGTATTGTGGCGGTGATTCTGCAACAACCTGTACATTAACTATAAGGGAGTTACTGACATTAGCACCATTTTTACGAACACAGAAAAATGCTTTGGACGTTAATAATATTCAAGGCGATACAAGTCAGGTAGGAGTGAATACCACGGAAGTTTTACAAACAAGAAGGACTGGTGCCAATGATTACGGCTCGAATTGGTAAAACAATATTCAGAATATACCTATTGATGGAGGTTCAGGAGTCAACATAATTGAAGAACAGATTTGTAAACAATTGGGACTGGGCCTATTGAAAATGCGCCTTTCTTGGTACGGATGGCTGATCAGAGGAAAGTAAGACCCATTGGTATAATCAGATCTGTGTGTATGGAAATTGCAGGAATCAAGTTTAAAGTGTCTTTAGTCGTATTACGTATCGAGCAGACTAAATATTGTTGGGAAGACCATGGTTAAGGGATGCGAAAGTACGACACAATTGGGAGCATGACGAAATGGTACTCTATAAGAGTGGACGAGAAGCGGTTGTTCGAACGCAGCAGAAGAAACCAATAAGATGACCGACCCAACCATTGCAAATGGAGGATTTGACTGGCATTATGGTTTGAATAGAGAAGAAGAAAAACTCCTATTCGAAAGTAATCCAGACCTCATAGAGATAGCACAAGCGGACTTATACCAGATGACGCCGGAAGAAGAAAACATGGAGAAGATAGTAACTAGTGATCAACAACACCAACACATGAATACTCTTGGACTAACGGATAAGTTTAAACAACCTGTGCAGCAGCAGCTACAATTCGAGACGGAGCATGAACAAAGCATACGTACTCAACAAAAACTAGAAATTACTACGAATGAGAAGACTAAAGAAGTTGAAATTAAAACAAGTGAATATGGACCATGAAAAGTGCGAATAGTAGTTGATCTCGAGCCGGAATACCGAAGACAATTGATATCAGTACTACGTCAAAATGCAGATGTTTTTGCATGGAGCTACGAAGATCTTAAGGGAGTTCCACCTACGATTTGCACTCATAAGATAAATTATTACCACACGCAGTTCCAAGGAAACAGCAAGCATATCAAATGAATCCAACATTTTTAGCGAAAGTGAGAGAAGAAGTGGATAAATTATTACAGGCCGGATTCATATATCCAATTGAAAACCCGCAATGGTTATCACCAATAGTCGTAGTCCCAAAGAAAGAATGGCAAATTACGTATCTGTATTAATTATAAGAAGTTGAATGATGTAACGAGGCGAGATACGTACCCAATACCATTCACCAAAGAATTGTTGGATACAGTAGTAGGACATGAAATGTATTCTTTTCTGGATGGATTTTTAGGATACAACCAAGTTCAAGTAGATCCTGAGGATCAACTGAAAATGGCATTCATCAGTCCTTGGGGTACATATGCGTATCGCGTGATGCCTTTTGGGCTATGTAATGCACCATTTACCTTTCAACATTTGGTTAGCAAAACATTCCGGGATTATTTGACCACGTTTATGAAAGTTTTCTTGGATGATTTCAGTATTTATGGAGCACAAGATATACACTTGGATTGTTTACTAAGTGTTTTGGGAAATGCCGATTGAACAATATAGCTCTTAACTGGAGAAGTGCATATTTCCGTGAGATCAGGGATTTTGCTTGGACACATTATCTGTAAGGACGGAATAATGGTGGATCAAGAATAAAATCAAAGTCATACAAACAATGCAACCATCTAAAGATGTAAGTGGAGTACGACGGCTTTTAGGAAGATGGGCTATCATCGAAGGTTTATCAAAAATTAGCAGCAATAGCGAAGTCATTAACAATGCTGTTGAGGAAAACACCATGTCAAATGGGATGCGGAATGTGAACAGAGTTTCAATACACTGAAGCATGCATTAATGAAGGCTCCCTATTCTAGCGAGTCCAAATTGGCAACAGGAGTTTCATGTACAAGTGTACGCATTGTCATACGCTATAGGATGCATATTAACGCAAACCCAAGAGGATGGAAAGATCGACCATTATATTACGCAAGTCGACGATTTCGACATTATTTACTTGCAAACAAAGTCAAGTTCATTGTTGATCATCAAGCTTTGACACATTTGCTAAGCAAGACTAAGCTAGAAGGAAGATTAGTACGCTGGTTTTTATTATTACAGGAGTTCGATTTTCAAATTATTCACAAACCAGGCAAATTACACCAACAAGCAGATTCCTAAGGAATTACGAATGACGAAGAAGGTGTTGGCGTGAATGATGAATTACCAGATGCTAACTTATTCCAGGTACAACAGGAACAACCACCAAAGCATGGAAATTACGAAGGATATCTGCAAGATATTGAATATTCTTAACTACTGGAACAACACCGATTAAGTACGCGACAACGCAGCAGCGAAAGCAACTCGTATTATGATGTAAGCCATACTGCATGGTGTTAGGTATACTAATAAGAAAGGCAAAGATGAAGTGTTAAGGAGGTGTGTACCAATGGAGGAAGTGCAGACCGTATTACGGGAAGCTCATTCTAAAGAACATGGCAGACATTTTGCAGGAACATTAACCGCACGAAAAATATTACAGCCTGGATTATGGTGGCCCATGTTATTCAAGGACGCTATCGACTATTGTTAAAAGTGTTTGAAGTGCAACGAACACCAACCAGCTCCATCAAGTACAACCATTGTATCCAACGGAACCATTAGCTCCATTTATGAAATAGGGAATGGATTTCATGGGACCAATCAATCCTAAAAGTAGCAAGCGGAATCAATATATATTTGGTATTCACGGATTAAAATGGGCAGAGGCTATCGCATTACGGGATTGTCGCGCAATACGGGTAGCTAAGTTTATCTACGAGAATATCATAGTACGATTTGGCGCCCCAATGAAACTTATCAGTGATCAAGGAATTCATTTCATCAACAACGTCATCAAAGTACTTTGCAACGAATATTGATAAAACATTACACCTCTACTGTGTATCCACAAGGAAACGGACAGGCAGAGGCTACCAACAAAATACTGAAGACTGTACTAACAAGATAGTAAACACTAATCGTAAAAACTGGATGAAAAACTTCCATCAGCATTATGGGCATATTCGTACTACGTATAAAGTGGCCCACAAAGTTTACTCCATTTCAACTTACATACGGATTGGAAGCAATTACTCCTATAGAGTATATTATACCATCATTACGGATGTCACTTGAATACGGCATTGGGAAGCAGAGCAAGTTAAACAATGGCTACTACAACTAGAAAAACTTGATGAAAAACGGCAACAAGCAGTTTTTAATAATACAAGCTATACAAACGCGTATTAAGGCATGGCACGATCGTTTACGATGAGTACAACGACGACCTTTATTCCGATCGAAGACATGGTATGGCATTATCAAGGGAATTTCGACCGATTGGTCATAAATTCAAGTCCAAATGGCATGGATCGTATATAATTACCGACATACGAGAGAACAACACAGTCATATTGATGGATGCTACAAACAAGGGTTTATACTTACTACGAATACAAATCGAATACGGAAATATACAATTACCTGTCAAGCCACGATCTCGGGTCGTGACATTACCAAGCCAGTAGAAGATTTCGACAATGATTCGGAATACGAACGGCACGATACAACGAACACAGAAATATCGGTATTCAACACTAACACGGAATACGATCAAATTCGTAATTCAGAAGACGACAAGGAAAATGTGTGGCCAGCTGGAGAGTCGATGTCAGCAGAATCTTCTTGAAACATCAACAGGATAAGTCACACGAGCGAAAGACAGAATCCAAGAAAGCGACAAGTCCGAGGAATGCAAAAATCCAATGATGAGATATTTCCTGTCAAATCTATCGAAAACCAAGGAAATTACACACACAACCAATCTGATTTCACACGTGGGCAGCTGCGCAAAATTGACAGACCATAAATTCTCGGAGTATAAATTAAGGGTACTCGGCCACCGCCAGCGCTCATTAGGGTTTCAAAATTCTTCCTTAGTTTCTTCCTCATTTCCAACTTCGAATTTTTCTTTCTTTCTTCTTTTTCCTTTTTCTATTTCAAGGGCGCATATGGAATCCATGGATGAGTATACTGATACAACAAGCACTTCGGCAACAGGGGTCAATGCGGATTCCCAATCGCAGCCAGCGGTTTCAATTCCACTTGCACCAGTGCTCTATCGGATTGTTCGTCCAGCACCCATGATTTCGGACATTTGCGAATGGATTGAGAGAGATGCAGCTGGAGCGATATTTCGAAATATTCGTGCACAAGCGATTGGACCAACAAGGGGAACATTTGGTCGATCAGGCGATTAAGGCGTATCTACCACAATACAAGGCTTTGCAACTACAGGTGGAGCATTTGCATTTTCAAGTAAGCTCATTCGCATCTGTTTCAATTTCCAGAACCAGATATTTCTTATGATCCAATTCCTCAAGTCCATACATATGTTCAACATTACACCGATAATATGGACAAGTTTCAGCAAAAGTAGAAGACGGCGAATGCGGCACCAACATCAATCCTGCGAGAACCGCATAAGGGATGTATTAAGGCTATTACAACTGCCTTCACTTTCTGCAAAATGCCAGCAGGATTCAACAAAAGATCGGGTATATTTATCACCAATCTGAGCAGGGACAGAAACCAGATTGGGGGAACTAGTCGTAGTAGGGCTACTACGGGAGTTGAACACCTGCACAACCCGAAAGGCAAGGACAAGGAAACGACGGTATTTCCAGTGCTACATCATATTCTCACAAGTCTCAACATTACGTATGCGGACTTAGCACCCGCAGGTACATTGAAATTACGTCGCGAATAGGTTTTTGGTTAGGTCTAATGAATTAGTATCCTGACAATGTGTTTGATGTCCGTAATTTGGATGCGCCACTACCAACAAAGACAAAGAAGCGACCACGTACGCAATCCATGAAGCTAGAGGAGCCACAGACAAAGGAGCCCAAAATCGTAATACGGTTTTTGGACGAGGACGAAGGTGATGATCAAGTATTGCAGCGGAGACCATTACCACGAGGAGATCAGCGGAGAATGCGAAATAAGCCGACGGCATCAACTTCTATACCACATACGACAGGATGGTATAGTACTATCAGACCACAATACGGCTACAGGACCGAGTTCCACACAACCCATGGAGTATGACAATTCTGTGCCATTCACCAGTACGAATCCTCCCGTAGTTCCATCGCCACCATCGGTACACCACCAAAGTACGGCAGGTACATCTACTCATATCATACCCCCTCAGGTGGAACCTCCAGCGCAACATGTACGGGAGTCCACAGTACGACATTCAGGGCAAGAACCGAATTTGGCAGAACCGACACCTGGACTATCTACCAAGAACGACAACGATTACAATAAAGAGGAACACCCGCAACAGCCCTATTCACCGATACAACAGATGGGTCATCACGCTTCGGATCGACAGGAGCGCGATATCTCGAGGAGTTTGAAGCACACTCGTGACTAGACAGCTTCACCCGGACTGCCACCATAAGACCCACCACAGGATACGACTGTTGAAGGTCAGCTCTCTCATCTTCGCAATGTCTTTGACGGTATTACGTAGCAGATAGCACGTCAACGCGCGGAAGCTACTTTCAGTCAACAGCTTCATGACCGTTGCAACACGCTTGACAAGCAGTATTTTGGAGCAGTCGAATATCATACGCCGGTTGTACGATCAAAACAAGGTACTTATGGACACAGTGCATACACTAGTTGATCAAGTCCCGTAGTATCCATGAGAAGATCAGTGACTTCAACCGGCAGCAACACCAACATCGGATGACACGGACGAAGTACGGAAGGCGTGAAGAAAAATCTCAAGTTGAAGAGCTTCATCAGTTCTATGTGTGCACATGCGGGCACATCGTAAGATTGCATCGGGACGATGCAACACTTCCAGTTTGGGGGGATTTAGGAGCATAGTTAAATATTAGTAGAATTTCTTGTTATTTCATGGGCAATGTAAATGGGAAAATATCAAAAACAATATATATTGTGGAAAATCGGATGGGAAAGGATATATTGGAGTACGAGTTACTGATGCACCACCGTAATACGGGGCATCACCGCAATACGGTAGAAGCGGAGTACGGCATTTATGGATAAGGATAAGAAGGAGTTACAGTAACCGAATGATAAGGCTAGGAGACAGTTGTGTAACTGCTAGTACGGGATCTAGAGTACGGGTATAAATAGACCAAATTAGGACTAGAAGGGCATCCCAAGTATACTGTTATTTTGTACCATGTGCCGTGAGCGACATTAATATAAGTTTCCTTTCTCTCTCAATATGTCTATCTTCTTACTCATATTTCTATGATGTAGATACTATTCTTATTTTCCAGTACTGTGACGGATCTATAGTACTGCTACCTACTATACACCTTGCCATTCTACCCTTTATGCAAGTTGTAACTAAAATGGGCATGGCTATAGTCCCATTTCCTAATAATTAGCAATTTTAGCTATTTAATTAGCATTTTCTAATATTAAAGGAATATTCTTTAGAATATATGTTTGAAAAGAGAATATTCTTTAGAATATTCTATTTTGTATTCTACCCTTTAATAAATTATAGCATTCATTGAACAAAAATTAATAACATTATAAAAGTAGAATGTATTAAATTATATAATATATTGCCTAATATAACAATTAAGGAAGAGCATAAGAGGTACATTATATAAATATTGATGTTGTTATTAAAATATTAATATTTAAATATAACATTATTAATTAAAAATTTGTAGTAGTAATAATATATATATAAAATCCTATAATAATATAGTCAATCTTCCATATCATTTTTTAAATTTATATAGTTAAGTATACAATTTGGTACTATTATTAAAGAGTTTATAATAATTATGAATATTAAATATATGATATTTTATAATTTTGTAATTGCTTTAAGCTTCAGAAAACATACATTCCCTTGCAGTTTTGTTAATCGTGACTTTATCAACGCTTCTTGACATCCACCCATATCGAATGGATTTAACATTTATAAAACATGCTGGGTCTTTTTGATTGGGAGACCATGTTTTCTCTAGGCATCCATTATATCTTTCGCTCTCCTTCTCGTGTCGCCTTTTTTGTGGTTTGAACCATGCAACCTTAACAATACTATTTTTTGTGATTACTTCAGGTGTGTCGATAATTTGACCCATCCAAATAGGCTGATTATATGACGCATCTGGAGTAATGAGAACCATCATTAGTTTTTGAAGATCCTTGCAGCAATCAAAGTATGCTTTAGGTTTTTGGTTCCTTTGTCCAACAAAGTGTGGGGTTTGCACTTCCACATCACTACTGGCTTCTATGTCGTCTGTGCTCAGTGATGTCATTTCAATCTCCTCTCGCCACCTTGTTTTAGGCCAGAAAGGGTGTTGCAATTCTGTACTTGTGACAGTAGGCCCTTCCAACTCTCGAACAACAGTCTCCCAATAGTTGACCACATGCTTATATAGTTCTGAGTAACCAGTTGCCTTATCAGAATTCTTTGGCATCGATTTTTGAACCCATGCCACATATTTTTTGATGCCATCAATAATAACCTCTTGTTCCTTGAGCTGGGCACTCAATGGAATAGGGTCTGGTTGTCCTTCTGGGAGAAGTGGCTTTCCATCCTCTCCACTTTTGAAGAGCATTAAGCCCTCTTTCGGTAACCACTCCTGCTCTGATGGCCGTAACTTGTACTGCATAATAGGTATACCATCTCGTATGGAGAAAAAGAATTGTAGCGGCACAAGGTGACCAACTAAAGAATCACTCCCTTCTTTTATATACTCCTTGAGAAATTTTTTGAAGTCTGGCACCTCAGTCACAAGCAAAGCACAACTTTTTTTGGAGATGCAATTTTCAAAAAGATTCATCATATGCGGTAAGGTAAGTGCACTTGTCCTTTTTGTAGAGTTGGAGACCTTGCTGAAGAACGCATCAATATCTTCATGAGTGTGACCAACCATAAGGAAACTGAGCGTGATTGTTTCAAACACACCTTTGGCAACAAGCATTGACAAGTATGCTAGCACATATCTAGAAAATAAAAGTAAGTATGAGCTTGAGAAACCCTTAAGTAAAATGATTTACCTATTTTTGTTCTCGCCTGCACAATTATCCATCTGTAAAAGCAAATGACGAGGAAGCTTATTTGATGTTGAGGACACATGTACACTATTTGAGCTAGATCCCTCCACTGAACCTGAACTCTCAACAGGGCCATCTGTTTTTTGTGCAGGTTGCTGACAATGCCTCTCATATTCCCAAGTAGCCTCAAGTGCAGACGTGTTCATGAGAGCATTATGTAAAGGTTGAAGGTGTTGTTTCTTCACTTTGAGATCACTGATAGGATTTGTCTGTGAGTGGGCTTCAAGGTTTCTGAAACACATGGCTAACGACCCAATAGTGAAATTGGAGTCGCTAGACCAATGTGGAAGTGAAAAGTGTCCATATGACTCACAACCGTGTCCATGTGTTAGCACACCTGTTAAAGAAATCGGAAGTTTCATGACATTTCCAAGGCACTTTGGTGTTGCAAAGAGCTTTGGAATGCTGGTCTTTGAATGATCCATCTTGTCATGGATCAAGCACAGGTACTCTGATGGGCGTGACACAGAAAGCATGCGGTGTGCATAGTACTGAGACCGACAAGTTTGTTGTGCAATCATGTGGCCTCCATCTTCCTTTGAATGGTAGTGATCTCCACCAAGGTTTTTGCACAAGCCTCTGCAGCCTTCAATGATGTACAAGTGTCACACTTAGAAAAGCTAGAGTGTTTTGCAATCTCCACATCCTTAAAATGAGTATTCCATATGTTGTTGAAGGTACCAGTGCAGATTGCTTGGAGCCCCATCAAACTGAGGCACTTGTTCACATGTTCACACAGTTTCAATTGAGTGTAGATTGAAGGTAAAACCTTGAGATTTTCCCTGACCCCTACATTTGTGGTTCGGCATTTGTGAGGCATCCTGTCTGCATTTGCTTCCACAAAAGCCTTGAGTATCTCTATGGCTGCCATGATGTGAGAGCGGGTTTTGACCAAGCCAGTGTTCCCATGAACTGAGGTTCGCGCTCCATCTAGCCACTCATCCCTCCGACGGTAGAACGTGGTCTTTGGGATCCCGTATATACTGTACCAAGCTTTGAAGCAGATGGCCACCTTATTAAATACCATGGATGTACTCTGATAACCTGTGTCAAGGCCATTCCATCAATACACCCAGTTAGTGCAGCATATACAAACTCATGCCTTTGCTTTTGGGTGAGCATACGAAAGACATGTCTACATTGGGTAATTTCATTCCGGTCTGCCATCTGACAACACTTCTTCTTGCAACAGTCAATCGTGGAAATGCTCGTAACACTTTCAGAAGATGTAGGATCCATCTTTACCCTCTTGCTGAAACTTGCAGGGGAAGATCTACAACCCATGAATCGCCTTTTTCTTACAATAGGACCAATGCAAGGAACCTCTTCAAATATGAGTTGTTCTTCCGGGTTGTTATTATTGAAATCCAACCCAGAATATGTTGAACCATCTTGCCGTCTTAATTCAGATGTTCGCCACCTCACGAGGGATCCAGGATACAATGTGCCATTAGGTGAAACCTCTGTCACAACTACACCCACGAAGTCGGACCCTAGTTTCTCTTCTGACACTGCTTCCATTGGATTTATAGCTGTGATGATGCCTCTTCCGACTTCAATCTCACGAAGAAAGAGAATCACCTCATCCATCACAGCAGGCAAGCCATCATCTGGTAAACTCGTGCTACTATTTGTTTGTGACTCTGCATATTTTGTGTCAGCCTTGACTTCATCCAAATTCCACAATACAGGAGAACCCTCCTCAAATTCCATTCCCAGAACCTCAACATGCTTGAAAATGGTGTTCACCCATACGTACACACAAGATCCTTGGGAAATATTGTGACATGATGCATTATTATCTCGAACTTCCACAGTTCCAGTGCCAACTATCTCGTTGTTCCGAAGAAGACATACTTTATCTCCAGTATTAAACATATTGTCCTGCACATAAATAATTGTATTATTTATGATATCTGTTTATGCAATATTTTTAAGAAATCTGAATTACGGTTACTTAATAATATGCATATGCAATAATACATAATTATGTTTAGAGATAATATCTCATGTTTGATTAATACAACTGATGGGCGGGATTAATCCCGCCCACGAATCCCTCCGACGAGGAACGGTCGGCGGGATTAATCCCGCCGCCGACTCAACCCCTTCGGAGAGAGTCGGCGGGATTAATCCCGCCTTGGACTCCCTCCGACAAGGAAGAGCCGGCGGGATTAATCCCGCCGCCTCTTCCTCCTCGGGGGGAGTCCGGCGGGATTAATCCCGCCGACTCTCTCCGACGAGGAAGGGAGTCCGGCGGGATAATCCCCCGCCGACTCAACCCCTTCGGAGAGAGTCGGCGGGATTAATCCCGCCTTGGACTCCCTCCGACAAGGAAGAGGCGGCGGGATTAATCCCGCCGCCTCTTCCTCCTCGGGGGAGTCCGGCGGGATTAATCCCGCCGACTCTCTCCGACGAGGAAGGGAGTCCGGCGGGATTAATCCCGCCGCCGACTCAACCCCTTCGGAGAGAGTCGGCGGGATTAATCCCGCCTTGGACTCCCTCCGACAAGGAAGAGCCGGCGGGATTAATCCCGCCGCCTCTTCCTCCTCGGGGGAGTCCGGCGGGATTAATCCCGCCGACTCTCTCCGACGAGGAAGGGAGTCCGGCGGGATTAATCCCGCCGACTCATCCTCGCCGGAGAGAGTCGGCGGGATTAATCCCGCCGGACTCCCTTCCTCGTCGGAGGAAGAGGCGGCGGGATTAATCCCGCCGGCTCTTCCTTGTCGGAGGGAGTCCAAGGCGGGATTAATCCCGCCCACAATTCTTACGACGGGGAATGGGTGGCGGGATTAAATCCGCACATAACTCTCTCCAAAACTATGATTTCAAAGAGATCTCGGGATAATCCTGTCCCCAAATCTTAAAACAGGATGTGGTGGCGAGATTAATCCCGCCACCCCTTCCCTGCCTCCTAAAATGGTTGGCGGATTAATCCGCCGACAACTCTTTCTAATAAATTCTGGTAACTCTTCATCAGTTGAGAAGGTTATCGACGGGATTAATCCCGCCACTCTTTTTCAGTGGCGGAGAAGCATTGCCCTGGAGATGGTGGCGGGATTAATCCCGCCACTTCTTCAAAGAGGCGAAAAAGAAATGGCCGATTAATCCCGCCGCCCGGTTAACCTAGAATATTAAGTTAAAAGGATATTTAAACGTGATAAATCCCTAACGGAATATATTATAATCCTAATGCATTTCTAAACCCCTAAATTGTAATTTTAAGAAGAATGTAAGAGAGTGAATCTTAATAAGTATTTTAAATTTGTTTATAATACTTACTTGTAAACAGCACTGAAGGCGCCGTGCTTTCTTATAAAGAATAGCACCCAATTTAATCTCGCTCCTGAGATGATCACTATGAAGAAAAAAGAAGATCTAAAGAGTGAAAAATACAGAAATGAAGAAACCCTTGCCGGAGAAAGAACCAGATCTGAATTTGAGTGGGAAATTAAATGCATTTTCAAATTTATATGTCAGACCGACAATACATATGTCAGAAATTCAAAATTTTTAAAAAGAACAGAAAAAATTTAAGATGAGTTGACACAAATATCCGACACTCTGACATATATACTCTCCAGTTCCAATGAGTATTTTAAAATTGCATTTAATGTTATTCAAGTGATTCAAGCTGTTTAATATTACGAAATTTTAGACTATATTCTACATTCTTAGTATTCAAGTATATTTATATTATATATATATATATATATATATACTTATACAATAAATAAATTGATATATTATTATGTATCATTTAAAATATATTCATAGTCTGTTATATTATTATTTTCTTAATTACTCGAGTATTTAGTTTTCATTTCCTAGTATCAATGGGATATTCTTTAATATTTTATTAATATTTGAAGAATATTCTAATATTAAACCTGATTATCATAATTAAATTAGTCTTGTTCTTAATTATTGCAGTAATTATTCTACATTTGTATATATTAATGGGATTTTCTCAATTAATTTGTTATTATTTCAAGAATATTCATGTGTTAAACCTTATTATCAATATTAAATTAATACACACTATGAACATATTTTAAATTATACATAATAATACATCATTTTATCTAATATATAGTCATATATAGTTTTAATAATATAATATTATATCATTCCTTAATTACTTGAGTAATTAATCTTCTTTATATTAATGGGATATTCTTTATTATTTTCTTATTATTCCAAGAATATTCCAATATTAAACATGATTATGATAATTAATTTAGTTAATTATTTGAGTACTTAATTTACATTTGTTATATTAATGGGATTTTCTCAATTAATTTCTTATTATTTCAAGAATATTTCAATGTTAAACCTTTTATCAATATTAAATTAATATATATTATTAAAACTATATATGGCTATATATTAGATAAATCATATATTATTATGTATAATTTAAAATATGTTCCTAGTGTGTTTATTAATTTTATTTTCTTAATTATTCGATGTTTGTTTTGCACACATATATAAACACAATCATAAATTTACACACGCATTACAAGAACTTACAAAAACACATATGCACACACATGCACAACCCTAAACCAAACTGAAGAAATATGTTGCTTCTTTATTGAAAACATCATGTTCAACGCATGTATGATATATGTACTCAATCTGTGTATATGTAACACATTGAATTTACATGTGTAATATTTATATTAAGCTTGTTGGGAGCAAACCCTAAACCCTAAACCCTAAACCCTAAGCCCTAAACCCTAATATGTAACACAATGAATTTACTCATGTAATATGTATGTATGTCTGTGTGTATACACGTGTGCATGTATATATGTGTACTCTGTATGTATATATGTGTACTTTCTGTCTTCTCTCATACATACACACCATGCATGATCCATGTTAATATGTACTGTCTCTCTTCTCTCAAACATACACACCATGCATGATCTATAATATGTACTCGGTCTCTCTAATATTATGTACTAATATGTATGTATGTCTGTGTGTATAATACACACCATGCATGATCCATATTAATATGTACTGTCTCTCTTCTCTCATATACTATGTATGTATATCTGTGTATAATATGTGTAAGTATATATGTACTAATATATGCAATGTGTACAAAAATAATTTTTCAACACTCTCTCTTCTCTCATACATACACACCATGCATGATCCATCCTAAATCCAAAACCCTAAACCCTAAACCCTAAACCCATGTAATATGTGTGTATGTCTGTGTGTATACACGTGTGTATGTATATATTATGTGTATTAATATATGCAATGTGTACACATGAAACTTTAACACTCTCATGGACACACACATGTTAAATCCCTGCATGATTTATATTTTTGAGGTGTATGTGATACACCCACACACACGCACGCGCTAATAATATAATGAAAGAATATTCGTTTAGGGCGAATCTATATTTTATTCTTTTTAGGGTTTAAGTATATTCTCAGAAGGAATATTCTATTAGGGTTGATATATATATTTAATTCCTTTAGGGTTTAGGTATATTCTTAGGGTTTCAAGAGGCGGCGGCTGTGAAATCGGCGGCGGCTGTGCACACAGGTGAGATCTGTGTGTGTGTGTGTGTGTATGTATGTATATATGTATAGGAGTGTGCGTATAATTTTTTTCTTAGTTTTATCTCTCGCACACACACGCACACTCCTGTGTATGTATATGTGTCTGTATGATTTATTTGTTTCGCTCACACACGCATACACACGATATACATATACACATATATATATATACCTATATACATATATACATACATATATTATGTGTACCAGTATCTGTAAATTTTTTTATTGATCTTGCTTTACACACACACACACACACACACAGATATATATATAATTATATATATATATATATTATGTGTACCAGTATCTGTAAATTTTTTTTTATTGATCTATCTCTCCCACACACACGCGCACTGCTTTACACACACACACACACACACACACAGATATATATATATATATTATATATATATATATCATGCATATTAACAAATATATACAACACTATTTATATATAGCTATATATTTATAATATACACACATATATATATGTGTGTGTTATCTGTATAATTTTATTTATTATAGTTTTATCTCTCGCACACACACGCACACTCCTGTGTATGTATATGTGTGTGTGTGTGTGTTTGTTTATCTGTATGATTTTATTTGTTTCGCTTCACACACGCATACACACAATATATATACACATATATATATACTATATACATATATACATACATACAACACTAGTTTATATATAGCTTATATATTCACAGACTCTCTCTTTCTCTATAGATTATATATCTATATACACATAATAATGTGTGTTTTATCTGTATAATTTTATTTATTATTAGTTTTATCTTTTGCACACACACGCACACTCCTGTGTATATATATATGTGTGTGTGTGTGTTTGTTTATCTGTATGATTTTATTTGTTTCGCTCACACGCATACACACGATATACATATACACACATATATATACCTATGTACACACATATATTAGGTGTACCAGTACTGTATAAGTTTATTTATTTATCTATCTCTTGCACACACACGTACACTCCTATACATACATACATACATACATATATATCACACACACACATATATATGTGTGTGTTTTTATCTCGCTAAGCCCCTCGAGCGGCGGGATTAAATCCGCCGCTATATAGTTGGGGCCATGGCGGCGGGATTAATCCCGCCGCCGAGGCCCTTCAGGCATGGGTGAGCGGCGGGATTAATCCCGCCGCCGAGGCCCTTCACGCAGGCTATGGGCGGCGGGATTAATCCCGCCGCTCTACGACAAACCGAAGAGCGGCGGGATTAATCCCGCCGCCCATAGCCTGCGTGAGGGGCCTCGGCGGCGGGATTAATCCCGCCGCTCATCCATGCCCTGCGCGGAATGCGGCGGGATTTATCTCGCCGGCAATGGCCTGTGTGAAGGTTCTAATGGGCGGGATTAATCCCGCCGGATTCCGCGCAGGGCATTTACAGGGAATGGGCGGCAGGATTAATCCCGCCGCTCTTCGGTTTGTCGTAGAGCGGCGGGATTAATCCCGCCGCCCAGGGAATTCACGCAGGACATGAACGCCGGGATTAATCCGGCCCACGCTCATGCCCTTCGCGGAGGGCGGCGGGATTAATCCCGCCGTTCATGTCCTGCGTGAATTCCCTGGGCGGCGGGATTAATCCCGCCCCCACCCATCCCTGTTCAAAAATGCCGCAGCCAATATATATGTGTGAGCGCATGATTTACGAGAGGGCGGCGGGATTAGCCTCCGAACCTTCAATACCCGGTGCCGAGATTAATCTCCGAACCTTCATTACCCCATTGGTATGTTGAATCAATCCCGACTAACTCTGTCTGAGACGGAGAAGGTTTACAAAATACCAATGGAGGGAACCGAGAAGGGTGGTGGGATTAATTTCACCATCCCTTACATGGTGGGGCGGGATTAATCCCGCCGCTACGCAGCCTGCGCGGAATCGGGCGGGATTTATCCCGCCGCCATTGGCCTGCCTGAAGGGCCTAGGCGGCGGGATTAATCCCGCCGACGCACGCCTGGCGTCGGCGGGATTATCCCGCCGCCATTGGCCTGCCTGAAGTGCCTAGGCGGCGGATTAATCCCGCCCGATTCCGCGCAGGGAATTGGCGTCCGGCGGGATTAATCCCGCCGCATAGGGACGAGTGAAGGCCCTGGGCGGCGGGATTAATCCCGCCGAGTCTTCAATGCCTGTTGGAGGAATGAATCCGCCACCCTTCCTTTTTCTCCATTGGTGAGTTGGACCAATCCCAAACGTTTCTGTCTGAGACGTAGAAGGTTTACAACATACCAATGGAGGAACTGGGAAGGGTGGCGAGATTCATTTAACCATCCCTTACATGGTGGGCGAGATTAATCCCGCCTCCTTTCTGGAGTCACTGAAGGGGTGTGAGAAATAAATCCTGCCCAGTTCTCTCTGAGACCGAGAAGGGTGGCAAGATTAATTCCGCACTCCCGTTCAAGGCCTCCAGAAAGGTGGCGAGATTAATCCCGCCCACTCTTTCAGGAGGCATTGAAGGGGTGGCGAGATTAATCCCGCCGCACCTTCCATGTGAATATATATGTGTATTAGTATATATAAGTTGCATATCTCATTTTATTTACTTTTATCATCTTTCATAATATTTCGAGTAAAAGCTAGGAATCTATGTAAAACTGTCCAGAGCTCACATTTGTGGTGGTTCTAAAACGAAATGTTATCTTTCTTTTGCACTAACACAAATGTGAGCTTCGGACAGTTAATTACGTCTACTTCTCTCTGTGTATTATTTTTGTATATTCGGGTTTATACAAGTGTGTGTGCGTTTTTATATAATTTATATTTATAGTGTATTATTTTGCAGAAGGACGATTTGATCAAACAAGGAGATCGAGTCATTAGTATGGAGTCGTCGTCAAATTCTGGGTAAGAATTAAAATAAAATCTGTTATACTCGGATACTTGAACTAATCATTTTTGTATTCAGATGTGGAATTGAGGTGACATTAAAGACAAGAGCAGGAGAAGAGATGGGCAGGGGGATTCTGGAATCAACTTGGCCATATTTTAAGATAAATGGGAAGCGCATTGGAGCAACCATGGGCTGTCAAATTAACCTCTGTCACATCTCATGGACAAGCAAAACAATGGAAAGTAGATTCGCTAGTCAAGCACCCGAAAGCAGGCTGCGAACCCAGATTGGACGATGCTCGACAGATATGCCTTGTTCCATCCAATGTCACGTTCTCGGATCCAGAGGTCGTCAGTTACAACATTAATCTCGGGTGGTTTTGTCGACTTGTGGATAATGACGTTCACGTGTTCACTAATGATGTTGACCTTGGAGTTCTTCTTCAACTCAACGAAAGCCCATCTATGGAGGGGATCCATCTGGATGTCTACTTCGAAGATCTTCAGACTCATCGAGTAGGTGTATTGTCAGGAGATATTGCTTCACAATACAGAAAATCAGCAAGTGGAGCAATCTTCCCTCTTGACATTGAAGAAGAACACAGCGACATCATAAGGGATTGAGAAGGGGCTCGGTCTCAGGTTCTCTACAGATCACGTTCAATTTGCTTAGGAAGCTTCGGGAGCTGGAGAGTGTGCCGAGAACACTAGAACAGCTGCAGTCGGGGATCACACATTTGATTCGGATCGCAAAAGAAAATCATCAATCGTTTTGTCAGCTGCACCTGTGGCATCTCATGCTGCAATAAGTCACAAGGAAATGATGTTGGATGATAAGATTTATCCTTGTAGGGTTAAATATTGCAGCGTCAACCCAAACTTCAATTACAGGCCACTCAACCAGGAACGTGTAGCTGAGCTCATGGAGAAGATGAAGGACGACAATTCTTATACCGTTCCACATAATGCTGTTTTGTGTCCATACTATGAAAGAAGGAAGGGTGCTGACAAAGTCTGGATCACAACACCAGAACAACTCATGAAGATTCAGACGGAGAATAAAAGATCTATCAAGTACTACATCATTAGTGGCCAGCACACAATAACGGCAGCCCAACGACTTCTCGATGAACACAACAAAGGAACGATGGCAACAAAACTTTCCGAGCATACCCGTGAGAAGCTGACAAAAAGATCGGCGTTTTTAGCTAAGCCGAATCTCACAATCGAGCAGTACCATAAGTTATCGGCGGAATGGGACGCTGCCGACACCAACCACTACAACAGCAAAATATGGGAGAAGTTTAAACACACGCGAGCCGTGTGGGAATCTCTTCAGCGACCACAAAGAGCTACCGCAGGGAATACACAATCTGCGGAATACCGGGTAAGCAAATTGTTTGGGCGGGATTTATCTCGCCGGTATATTAATCTGTCTTTTTCCTCAGAGAGTTGAAGAAATTGCAGCAGTTGATTTTGCCCAGGTGGGCGGGAAGGAAACATCATTTCTGATGATGTTGATTTCTTGCCCCGAAGATAGGATCTTTGCCAAATGGTTGGGGATTATGGAATCCTTTTCAAAAGGAACACTGAAGAAGAAGCAGACAAGTGAAGGGGAGCCCTCAGAAAAGTCTGCAAAGAAACCCAGTAAGACGCCGAAGGCTAAGTCTGTTCAATCTACAAAGGATGTAGACAACGATTTCAAGCTCACATGGTTGAAGCCTTTAAATGGAACAACGATGGAGGAGATGGAAGTCTTGGCTGATTTGGTGATCGATGGCAAACTACAAATTAATAACAGCAGCCCAACCTCTCCTTTTCATCTCAAGGCAATGGAGTTGAAGACGGTCAGGCATTTCAAGGAGTGGTTGGGAATACACTGCCACAAACTGGGTTGGACCTCGACTTCAACATATGAAGAGGTTAGCAAATATTTGCATGTGACGAACGATGATATGCTTGTCGAATGGGTGAACCAATCGGAAGATCTAGGCAAGAATCTATTGCACGCCAACGCCAAAAAGGAGAACATTGGGATGACGCCTTCTCTTATGGCAGTCCTTCAGCAGCGGAGAACCGAATTGAACCTTATAAAGGAGGATGCTACGAATCACGACAAGCCCTACAGATGTTTGTTGTTAGATTCGGAGACTTTATGGGGTAACATCACTGCTTGTAGGAAACCGTTTCAATTGTTCGTGATGGATCGGCGGGTGTCAAAAAATCTTTCGACAGATAGGGCACTAGAGGATCTGGTGGAGAAACTTAGCCGTGCAAGCATATACATAGAAGGTATTTATTATTGAATTCATGCTTGCGCTCTTCACTGATACCTACTTTTTCAGGTATTTATTTCTTGATTCTTGCTCATGTCACCGATACTTTTGCCTTCGCCTTCGCCAAGAAAGACATCGTTGGACAGGATTTTATATGAACGATGCTAATCCCAAGTGCATTGATACTGTTGTTCACTTGGTTGTTAGGAATGCGCCAAACAATTTCAAGCTTCCAAATGACTGGCCAGGCATCTGTTTGCACTCCAACGGCCCTGAACCTCCATCCGATACACCGATAGGTATGAGTGACGTATTCGGCAATGTACGTTATCCAAACATTACAAGTCAAGCGGCACGGAGCATCGTCAACTTGATCAGGGGTCCTCACAGTGATGCGTGGGTTTTTGACTACTGCACTAGGGGGTCCGTCTTGAAGGAGTGTTACCTTCGGCATACATGTGTGTTTGCCGTTGAGAAGGATAAGACCATGGTTGAGGACCTGAACAAGTGGATAGATTGGGTCTCAACTGAGTACCCCAACGATTCCATAAAGGCGTATTTGAGAAAGTTCCCTCCAGATAAGTGCGATAGCTCTGAAGGTGAATCTGGTTCAATCTCGGAGTCTGAGAACGAACTCAATCAGATATTAGACCGGAAGTTATCTCGAGGAGTACAGAACATTCGCACACTCCAGGACCCATGGAAACATCAATAGAAGATGCAGAAGATCTTGAACCATCTCACAAGCGGCTTAGACCTTCTTCGCCTCATCAGAAGGTAATAGCGAAGAAGAATTGATAATGAATTGATAGAGTGATGAATAGTTGTAAATGAGTGTAACATAAGGCATTTTTGTATATTTCTTTTATATTTGTACAGAAAATAAATTCTCAAGGATTAATGAAGCTTTTAGTTCAAACATGGGTCACACATTAACAAGGTAAATAATATACCTTGATAATTTTAAGGTCAGCTAATTATCATTTTGCAGATGTAATGAAATAATTGAGAACATGGATTTTCAGCATTGCCATGAGGTAAGAGAGGGGTTTGGCGACAATTTCTTGTGCCACATGTCAGAATGACAGAGTTCATGCAGGAAATGGATAATAATGCAGCTCAAAACATCGTTACCATGGGGGCCACTTCAGTTTTTGCATCATCATTTTTATTGGCTTCAGTTCCGAAATCAATTTCTTCAGCGCATGCAATATCTGAATCTTGTAAGGATGATGTACAATTAAATGATGAAGGGATAGGCAACGAATAGTGGCAACGGATAAATGTGAAAGGGAGCAAACAAGTGATTTGCAAAGTATTCAAGAGGCAACGCTATCTCATGTTACTCATGGCCATATTGTGTTGTTGGATGTCAATGGTGTTCTGCTTCATCGACAAAGGCCCGAGAAGAAAACAGAAATCAAACAAGGAGATTTCATTCCTTGTCATGGTAAATTTCGATATGATATTATTTTTCGTCCAGGGTTGGATCGTCTCTTTCAAAAGCTTAAGGAGATGGGTGCGCTTGTGGGGATTTGGTCATGCATGCAGATTCATAACTTAACACCGCTGTTGAGTTTACTTAAGAAACATTGTAGTGTTGCAGAAGAGGTGATTCGTAAAGATTGGATTTTTGACCAGCGAATGTGTTAAAACCTCTCGAATTTCACAATATAAGAAAGGAAAGCAAGCCATACTTCTTCAAGAATGAAAGAATAATTGGGACTCATGGGGAGATCAGTCGCTTAAGGATAACGAAGAATGCACATATCTTAGTAGTAGACGACTCTCCTCAGAAGGCTATGCTCAACCAAAACATTGCTTGTATTCATCCAATCACTTTCGATCCATATTCTGATACGATATCATGGATGAGCTAGTGAACTACTTGGATACGTGCCTCAGAAAGAAGAATCTCGAAAATTTTTGTGAGCAGTATCCACCGTATCATACATTTCCTGAAGCTTTTCTTTCTCGTGATATTGAATTTTATAAAATGAAGGATAGCAACCGGGCGCTTTATAATATTATTCTTAAGGAACGTCAGTTTTTAGATGAGCCTTTATGCAGACCTTCTCTTATCATCTTATGTATTAACAAGGATGGCAACTCCCAATTGCATTCGTGAGAGTGTTAAGTGGTGGCAACAACATCAAGATATTGACCAAAATGATTTGATTAATCCGGAGAGTGATGATTTAGACAAAATGAAAAGATTTCTTTGTATGATAGAAAGAAAGTATTTATAAAAAATTAACATGTTGATAAGAAAATGATTTCATTTGTAATTATGTTTGATAGTATTTCTTCATTATTGTAAACTATTTTTAGAATAATATGAATATTCTAAGATATTTTAGGAATATTCCTTACTAAGTAAGGTTATTGAAGGATTAATTAATTAATTAATTAATATTTAAGGCTTAATTACATATTAATTAAATGATTAATTAATAATTAAAACTTAAGTATTAATTAGTAATTTATTTTATATTCCCATTTTCACGTATCATGCCCACTTTAGTTACAACGTGCATCTTTTCATGATTTTTTGATGTATGATTAACGTTCTTAACTCAATCAGGTAGACCCTTAGTATGGGTTTATTGATGTTAATCCTATTGATGTACGGAGGGTAGGAAGTTATGGGTTAACAGCAATGCCTAAAATTCATAAGAATGTATTGGTTGACATGAGACTCACATCCTCCACAAAATAGTTACACTATCAATTAGGAAGGAACCAAGCAAACTCAAATATGGTAAGTAGTTGTAGAAAACTATTTTCCCTCAACCCTAGCTCCAAAAAGATGAGTGTAGTGACACAAAAGGTGGCAATGACTCCCCTTGCATATCCGATACTCCCTTCTTTTAACATAAATCTAGACAAACTTGGTTAGCCTTTTCAATAAAGACACTCGTAACTTGCAAAGTAACCTCAAAAGTAACTCAAGAGACAATGTCGACCTAACATACATAAATCCTTGTAATTATGACACCCTTTGATATAGTTTTTGATGTGCGACATCTTCACCTCAACACTTTTTGCTTCCTCAATATGCAAAGAATGTTGCCCAGTACATAAGCATCATTTGCTAGTTAGGAAGACACCACAACCACATCTAACCACTATGGTGACAATGAGCTCATGAGTGTCCTTTCCTGCGCAATTAAAAGAAATTTTGTCAGTTTTATATATAGGATTTACCCTTATTCTTAGGCATCTGCATTTATGCACTCCATCACTAGATTACGAATCAACAATTTAATTTTCAACCAAAATGAAATGTGCATTTTGTAAGATGAACCATCATCTCAACCTTTTATTGTTCATGTTCTCGCATACATGAAAATTATAAAGCCTCAAGTAGTAAATTATTGTAGTCAAGAAGCCATGGAATTCCTTCTCCGCTTATTATTCCCTTGCTCATGTCCCAAACCAATTTCTCTCTCCAATGATGTTGACGTCTTTTGTGCATGCCATGAATTTCATTCTCCCACTACCCAGATGTATGTGAAAAGCATTGTCCTTAGGGACGTGCTGATCAACATAACTTATTTTGTCAAGCTAAATCATGAATCCATGATTACTTATTAAACGAGGGTAATCATGATTGAATCCATGGTTTTTGACCTTCTCACTCTTGAACTCTTCAACACTTCTTAAAGCACGCAACGATACCATTATGATATATTTAACAATTGAATAGAAACTTAATAAAGATAAGAAATATTCAATATAGCATCTACTCAAACCTATTTATGCAAAAAGCATCTCACCCATAGTATAATGAATGTTAAAAATGAAAACACAATGGTTGGGCTACCCAACATCTTACTTATTATTGCATACTCATGTTCTTCGATGAATATAGGACCTTTACTTGTGCTAGTAATTTAAGTGACAGTTTATCAACACATCTTTATTGAACTAATGTAATCCATCCATAGTTCATGCTGCCAACATAATAAATAACATGTACAAATTAGATGGAGTATTACCTAACTTTTCAAAATCCAAAGCTTCATCACGTTCATGCAATTTAAAATACTAGTGCACTTTTATATTTAAAATGAACAATTGTTTAGGATTTTCATACCGTTGTTTGTTCTCAAATTTATTTCATAATTAAAGTTTTAAGACTATAATTATTAATATGAATAAAAAATAATGTTACCTCATCATAAGACATACTTGTGTTAATTTTTATGTTTTATTATTACAATTGTCCAATATCAAGCTTGCTTCACAACGTGATTGCATAATTCATGCTTGCTTCAACCAACAAAGTTTTGGACTATAATGTCTTAGGTAGGTATTTAATTATGCATTTGCAATGTAGAGTGTTTAATTGGAGAGAAATTTTACCAAACCGATGAGCTAGTCGTATCATCACACTATGCCCATTGTCCTTTGTAGCAGCATCGATGCTTTCTTGTTCTTCTACTCAATCAACACAAACAACTCGGCACATCATATTTGACAGGCTTTGATATGGAAACATATTTAAGCCTCTAGAACTTTGTTGTCATGTGTTATGCACTCCATGAGCACCCTCATCTAGTAAGCGCTTTTTCAAGTGATGTTGTTTGCTTTATCATATATTACTTAGCACGTGGTTGACAGTGTCAGACACTGTTAAATGGCCAGCTGGCACGAACGAGCGATGGGACGAAGCGCCGGATAAGGGAGGTACCTCAGGTACGAACTAATAGCGACCGATGTCAGGCGGCGACATAACCAGGCATAGATCCGATCGTCGGACCAACTACCTAGGATACGTAGGACATCGTGAGGGAGGCGCATAAATGTGACAGGCAAGACTCTGTCACTAGGCGGCAAACCAGTAGGAAGGCGCCACCTGTACTTAGGGTCTAGCATTAGGTAACCCCTATATAAGTAGGAAGGCGGTAGTAGGTCGGGGTCTTTAGGAGTCAAGTATGTGTCTTATATCTTACTCCTCTGTCGGAAATAGCTTGTACTCGGATAGGCAATATAATATATCCATTTTCCTTCTATTCACCTTACAAGCGGGTGTTCCCCGCTTGTCCTACTCTTGGGCTCAGCAACACTCTCTGCCAAACCACCATAGTAGAACTCCCCCTACCATGTACACGGACCCTTGCGGCGTCCGGTAGAGACCATCCAACACCTTCCACCACTCCCAAGGTAAGGCTGGCTTGCCAGTTTGGACCCTCAGAGTTGGACGCTCTCCACAGCGTCCTGGCGACCACTGTAAGCTTCCTGAGAAAGCACCACACCTAGCCTGCGGAGTCCCCGATGACCATTTGTGGCGACCACGGAGGGATAGACAGTACACACAGATAGAGTTCACTGTAGCAAGTAGAGTTGCAGCCCGAGGAGGGCCGGGATTAACTCGTTCAAACAAATAAAGATTGACGAGCAACAGTTGGCCAGGAGGATGCGACGGGCCAGCCGAGGAAGGTTGATCGAAGGCGGCGAGGCACCTTGGTTGCCGCAATTGGCCCCTGCCTCACCTACCTGAGGGAACAACGAAAATGCCGCATAGCCGAATCTCGAGCAGCAGTAGACACGACACACCAGCAGCAGAGGCGGTCGCATGCTGCCGATGGGACTTCGCCCGACAATAACCTACAATGTAAAATGAGATGGATGGTAGGATGATGAAACCCTCCGCCTCTCGACGTAGGAGAAAGTGACGCCACAATGAGCCCCCACACCAAAGAGCAGAACCCGTGTTCGACGAGTACCCCAAAGAGGAAACCTCGCACAAGACAACCCCAGGAAAGGGCAGGCCTGAGACGGAGGTAGGAATCTTGGGGCGAAAGCAATACGGATAGCGACGGGGACGTGAGCTGGAAGTTCAGCGTCGCCAGTGCCACGACGAACATAAGGTAGGAAACTTAGGGCCGTCGTCACCCACCAGGGTGACGCGGAGGCCCCGTGGCTGCCCGAAAAGAGGGAGGAAGAGCCTCATCCGGAAGGCCCTCATAGGGAGGGGCATTGATTGCTAACAAGGCAACCTCTACACCAGGAGTTCAGCCGATCGAATGATGCAGTAGGCCAGGGTGGTTACCAGGATGAGAACCCAAGGCTTCGAAAGGCCGGGTACACATGGGACGACCACCTGCATGAAGGTGACTGGATGTTGACGAGCTGACAGACTGGGAGGTGTCAAGCCACGATCCAGGAACCAGGAAGAGAGCATGATTCCAAAGAACAAGAAGGCTTGACTCAGGAGCAGGACAAAGAGCAAGACATGAACTCAGGAACTCAGGAGCAAGACATGAACAAGATGGATCCGGGAGCAAGACAGGAAGGTGCAGGACCAGATCTAGAAACAAGACAGGAACATGACAGGATCTGAATAAGACAGGAGCAGGACAGGATCCAGGAGCGAGACAGGAGCAGGACAGGATCTAGGAGCGAGACAAGGAGAGAACAAGAAGCAAGACAAGAACAAGACAAGACAAGATTGATCGTAGTAAGACTGGTGTTGGTAGTAATTGTTATACAACAATTAGGTCGGAGCTTTTATGCTCACAACTCCAAGAGCTAATCTAGGCATGAGTGCTAAAAGTGGTTGCATGCATGCAAAATGACTGCATGCATGCAGAGGCTAAGATGAGTCCACATGTCCCTTATCCTCTAGGCATATCTTGTGGCATATCCTGTAGGAATATCCTGCAACCATATCCTGTATCCGAAATCCCTGTAGGAATATCCTGTAGGAAAATCCTGCAACCTGTATCCTATATCCGAAATCCTGTATCCTGTATCGGGTCGTGACAGGAGGAGGCACCAGAAAGAGGGGCTGCACAGTGGCCACTCTGGAGAAGGGACGAGAGGAATTCATCCAAGGGCAAGAGAGATTCGCCCGAGCGACTAGTATCGCACCAGCCCCATAAGGAAAATCCACCAGGGCACACGGCAGAGCCGCAACCATCACCAGATGAGGGGATACCATTTTGGGGCGAGGAGGAATCGCCCCATCGATCACGACCATCTAGACATTGTGGGGAGATGCCGCGCACGATCCTACAAAACCACTCGTTGGAGGAGGGAATACCGTCCAGTCAAGGTAAGCCACACCACTAGCTATCAGGTTGGTCCCGCGGGCCCCGAGGGACAGTCGGGAGGAGCCCGTCCTCGTCACCCACCCTCAACGAGAGGGCATGGCCGTGAGGAAGGAAAAAGGTACCCGCAAAATACCTGGACGGGGACTACACCACGTCCAAAGCGGAGGGTCCGGATCGGAACACTTCCCAGGCACAACGGGACGCCATGGGAACTGACCCGGTTACCTTACTAGCCGCGCGCTCAATTGGATGCAGGAGAGCACCGTAATAGTGCCCTTACCCGCGTTCCATGGAGTGAAGGGGGAAGACACAGACCAACACATACACAAGTTCGAACAGGTGTGCAAACTTCGGAGTGTAATCGACAATCACAAGAAGCTGAGTGCCTTCACATGCACTCTGGACAAAAGGCACACGCCTAGTGGATGTGATTCCATGAGGCAAACAAAGGAGCTCGCTAGGAAATTGCACGAAGAGCGTTTCTGGATACCTTCCAGGAGGAAAAGAGTGAAGATGAGGTAATCCACAAGCTAACGAGCTGGAAACAGAAAGCAGGAGAGTCGGTCGACGAATACATGGTCCGCATGCTAGGGTATATCGCCCGGCTAAGAGATGCCCTAGTTGACCTACCAAAAAAATGTGGTACCAAAAGGGACTGTGGCAGGAGATCCGCAAGTGGATCGGCTTAGATGATGACCAGACGTTCAACAAATTACTCCAGTACGCCAAGAAGGCTGAGAAGTGGGAAGCTGAAAGACGCCAAGAAAGGAAGGCGCAGGACAAATCAGACGCATAAGGGGCCAATGACACCACCACGGACGAGGAAAACCTCTTGGACGTTCCCAATCCGACCTGGAAGGAGAGACAGAGGGGGCCATGGAGCATGAGCAATCCCAACGAAGGGAGAGGTCGCAAGGCAGGGGACCTAGCGGCGACTCTTGCTCAATTAGGATACACAGCGCGTAGGGATAGATATTGCAAAGTATGTAATGTCCATGGATCCCACAACACAGATGATTGTTACCAGCTAACCAAGCTCCTAAGCAGTACGCCACCCTAGACCAGCGCCTGGGTCGTTGAGCAACAGGAGGCAGATTACCTGGGGGACCAACGGTATGGGGGCCACGGTGGTGGCCAACCTTGCCCTAGATCGCGGTTAGGAGACCACAACAAGAGGTCGCTCTCCTGGGAGCGACAACAAAACGATTGAGGTACGACGACAGAAACAAACGGTCGGAACACCTGGAGTTGATATGCACGCTGTGTAGTGAACACCATCCACTATACCGATGCCCTTGGATTGCGATGCTCAAACCCATGCTGGAAGCACATGTACCAAAAGCCACAGGGGTGGCCGAAAGCCTCGGCCATAGCAACACTAGGTCTCACACCATAGGCCCACCATGTAGAGATGTCACCCCCCGAGCTACAAGTCACAAGCCCAACAGACGAGATGACCAATTGACTTGGAGGAGGAGGACAACGGGGAGTCTAATGAGGAGGAAGTGGCAACCGAACTTGGAAAACTAGGTCAGTGAGAGCAAAGACGCACTGAGGTGGAAGCGGCTGCAGAACAGGTGAGACTGGCACAGGGCGAAGGGCCAGGGGCACAACTGGGATGCACGAGGCCCTCGCTGGGAAGATGCAAGAAACCCAGGTGTCAATAACCTTAGGAGAACTGCTACGGTTATCCCCAGGGCTTTATGAAGTCCTCACCAGAGAACTGCACGGGCCCACAGTCGCGGCCCCAAGGGTCACAACAACAGGTAGACTTTGTGGACGATGTACCGGCCATACCCGTCCAAGTACAGGCCACACAGTCCACAACGTGATCATAGATGGGGGATCAGGCGTAAATACATGTCCACATAACTCCATCAACAACTGGGATGTGCCCCCGGAGCCCTCACCCTTCCTCATACGCATGGCTAACCAAGCCAAGGTGGTCCCTAAGGGCATCATGAGGGAGGTAAGCATCAGGATCCAGAGCATCAAGTTCCTGATAAACGTGGTCGTCCTCAACATGCACGCAAAAGGGGGTTCGACTTACTCCTGGGCCGATCGTGGCTCTGGGGCACAAGGGTACAACACGATTGGGAGAAGCAGTGGATTTGGTTTTCCGTCAAGGAGGGGTCATATCCATTACTGCAAAACAAGTCCCGGCACCACCATCGGAATCACCTCAAATATCATCTCCCAGACTGGGGAGAGGGTTGAACGATAAGGAAGAAGCGGCCATCCTAGCATGTTTGCCAAAGCTATTCGTCATAAAAGAGGTGGATCCTCGATAGGAAGTACGGGAGTCGATCGCTACGTACTTAATGACTTGGCTAGAAACCGGAGCAAACACTCCAGAAGCTCAAATCCTGAGGTGGCCTATTCTATGAAAAGAAATGCGGAGTGTAGCCCCATCGGCCCAAGAAGAGTACCGTAGCAAGCCGATGTATGGGTGGAATATAACTCCCGAAGCAGCGGTCAAGTAGGTCAACATAGGCACTAACGAAGACCCCGACTAGTAAATGTTAATGCTCACATCGGAGCAAAGCTAGGAGAGCAGATTACCGATTGTCTCTGTAGATACAGGGAGGTATTCGCCTAGACCTATCACGACCTAAGGGGAGTACCGCAGGAGTTGTGCCAGTACCGAATTAAACTAAAACCCGACACTCGACCCAGCTGGCAACAACGCTACCGCATCAACCCAAACTACGCTCGAAAAGCCAAATAGGAGATTGACAAGTGGCTCAAAGCGGACTTCGTCTACCCCATCAAGAACCTGGAATGGCTATCACCAATTGTGATCGTACCGAAGAAGGACAGTCGATTGAGGATCTGCATAGATTACCGATGGCTAAATGCCGCCACGGAGAAAAACCCGTTCCCTATCCCATTCACAAAGGCCATCCTAGAAGACGTAGCGGGCCACGAGATGTACTCGTTATGGATGACTTTAGTGGATACAACCAGGTGACAATCATAGCGGAAGACCAAGCCAAAACTGCATTCATCATGGACTGGGGTGCTTACGCCTTAGAGTTATGCCATTTGGACTCTGCAACGCTCCAGCCACGTTTCAGAGGTTGGTCCAGCGGGTATTCCCAAACAACCTCACAAATTTTGTCCGGGCATTCCTGGATGACTTCACAGCTTATGGACCAGTGGAAAACCATGTGACACGCATGGAATGGTATTCCGGCGTTGCCAGGAATATGGGATATCTCTTAACCCCTCAAGTGCGTATTTGGCATGATCGGGGAAAGTTGCTAGGGCACATCATTTCCTAGGGAAGGCATCACGATGGACCCAGGTTCAGTACGAGCACTGGCAAAATGCCTCCTCCACAGAACGTCACGGAACTCTGAAGATTCCTAGGGAAAGCAGGGTTCTACCGCAAGAAGTATGCCGATAGGGCCCAACCAATGACCGAATTACTCACCAAGGAGGCACCATATGAATGGCCGCCCACCGACAGGCGGCCTTCGAAGACATAAGCACCATTTGGTGGAAGTGCCCATCCTCATCCCATCGGATTGGAACCGACAGTTCCACCTGCAAACGGATGGCTCAAGCATAGCGGCGGGTGGGTCCTGTCCCAGGAGGATGACAAGAGGATGCTCGACCCATTGCATAGAAGTCGACTCATGACGCCGGCCGAATGCAACTACTCGGCAACCGACAAAGAATGTATGGCAGTCATCTACGGGTATCCAAGTTTTGCCACTACCTTCTGGGTAACCACTTCATACTAATCGTAGATCACCACGCTCTGTTGTACCTCGTGAACAAACCATAGCTCACCGGGTGGTGGGCTCGGTGGATACTCCTCTTGCAGGAGTTCGAGTTTACCGTAGTCCATAAGGCAGGTAAACTGCACATATCACCAACCTCCTCTCCCGAATAACGAGCGGCGAACCAACGGAAGCTGCCGATTTGCTTGACATACCAGATGCTGAACTTTTCAGGACAACTGTTGACCAAGGCACATTACCACGAACAATCAACCAAGGACCGGCCCGGACGTCCTAGAGTGGCAACAACCGATACACACTACCTCACTAGTGGGTTAAATGGCCTCTCTGACACATCGGTAACACATAGACAGAGCCTGGCCCGAAGGTGCTTACCGTTCCAGCTGATGGGATCAGCTATACAAGTGTGGGAGGGATGACATACTCTGGAGATGCCCACTGACCTGGGAAATTCCCGAGATTGTCGAGGCATCTCACGCGAGACCTAGGGTAAGACACTTCGGGGAGACAAAACGGTCAGGAAGATCCTACAAACTGGACTCTAGTGGCCAACAATCTTCTGGGATGTCACCAAGGTAGCAAGGAGCTGTACCGATTGTAATGAATAGGCAAACCCACAACAAGCCAAGGCATGGAGTACCACCCCTCGGCAGGAATGGCAGCATTTGAGAAGTGGGGCCTGGACTTCGTAGGGCCCATCAACCCAAGGGCCCACACGACACACTCTAGGTATCATAGTGGCAACGGACTACGCCACAAAATGGGTAGAAGCAAAGGCACTCAAGGAGGCAACAGCAGGACATACAACGACATTCATCTATACAAACATTCTGACACGGTTCGGATGCCCACTGGAGCTGGTGTCGGACCAGGGAAGCCACTTCATCAACGAGACGGTCCGAGAATTGGTCAACGCATTTGTCATCAAGCATCACACGTCAACAGCCTACTATCCACAGGGGAATGGACAGGCCAAGCACAAACAAGGTGATGGTCGCCATCTTGAGGAAGCTCTACCACATGGAACCCAAGCGATGGGAAGAAATGCTACCATCGGTGTTATGGGCGTACCAGACAACGTTCAAAACCGTAACAAGAACAACACCCTTCCAGCTAGCCTATGGTCTGAAGGCCATCATGCCATGGGAGTTCACCATACTCATCTTACGGATGAGCATGGACTATAGGATCACGAATGAACCAGTGGCTACATGGAAAAGACTGGAACAACTGGAACAACTAGACAAAGTACGATTCCTAGAACAGTTGACGAGAGAAAACCAACTCCTCGCAGCAAGGGAATAAAAGCTGCAACACTCGCGAGAACGGGTGCAGGACCTGGAGGGTCAACTCAAGCAGGTTCGGGAGCAACATGCAGGGTCCGAGGCAAAGCTCCGGAAGGTGATCGCGCTACAGGAGGCAACCATCACCACATTAAAGACCACGCTAGCCACAACAGAGAACAAAATTGCCATATACCGGGAGCTCCAATGGGCAGATGTCTAGAGCACATGGGACGGGCCAACAAATAAGTCCAGGCCAACAAATGGTCAGACACCGTCAAACAGCCAACCGATGCGGACGCCAGCTAGCACAGACGAGCAATGGGACGAAGCGTTGGATAAGGGAGGTACCTTAGGTACGAACTGATAGCGACTAATGTCAAGCGGCGGCGTAACCAGGCATAGATCTAATTGTCCGGACCAACTACCTAAGGTACGTAGGATAACATGCATGAGGGAGGCACATAAATGTGACAGGCAGGACTCTGTCACCAGGCGGCAAACCAGTAGGAAGGCGCCACATGTACCTAGGGTCTAGCATTAGGTAACCCACTATATAAGTAGGAAGGTGGGTAGTAGGTCGGGGTCTTTAGGAGTCAAGTCTGCGTCTTATATCTTGCTCCTCTGTCGGAGATAGTTTGTACTCGGACATACAATATAATATATCCATATTCCTTCTATTCACCTTACAAGCAGGTGTTCCTTGCTTGTCCTACTCCTGGGCTCAGCAACACTCTCTGCCAAACCACCATAGTAGAACTCCCCCTACCATGTACACGGACCCTTGCGGCGTCCGGGTAGAGGCCATCCAACACCTTCCACCACTCCCGAGGTAAGGCCAACTTGTCGGTTCGGACCCCCGGAGTTGGATGCTTTCCACAGTGTCCTGGTAACCACTGTAGCTTCCTGAGAAGCACCACACCTGGCCTGCGGAGTCCCTGACGACTAGCACGTCATCCAATTGTCAGGGTCACTAGAGTTTATAAGAATAATAACAAAGTATGTCTAGATGTGGTGAACACCGCCAAGCAATTAGTGTTAATTGGAATGCCACTTGATTCAACATACATGGAGAATGAAGAAGAACTCCATGAGTTATTTGTAGTTATTTGTGTCAACATATTTAGTAAGTTTTCCAAATATCACCATCTATATTGAAACTCAACTTCTTGGTTCATCCATGGCAAACCCATGTACAATTTGCGGTGAACTAATAAAAGTTTGTTGCGAACCTCATTTAAACTTTTTAATTTACATTTTATGCTAGCTAATCATGAATATGTTTTAAGGAAGAATGAAGGCAAAACACAACAGGCCATCATTGACTTTACTAACTAAAGTTGATTGATATTGACTCGTCAAGTTAATTTAATGTAAAACTCAATTGTGATACACACTCAATATACATTTGAGATCTTACCATAAATCTTTTAAATATTATTAAAATTCTCATATGTATTTTTTTATTTATAAACAATACTCCTTCCCTTCCTAGCAATTCACACTTACATATAATTATATATACTAGTCCTGGTTTTTATATTAATTCTCTCTCTCTCTTTCTCACGGGCGCACACACACACACATTCACGCATGAGCCACATAAGATTGTATTTTACTAAACATGAAGCTGTTTAGTTGAAGTCTTTAGTACATCTCCCTTTATCAATAGCATATGATATGTATTATTTAAATAATGTAACTTTAATACCAACACTTGTCCATACATATACAATAATACTTGCCTAATTTAATATTGTCCGACCAGTGATAATATTAAATTAAATAAATTATTGATTTACACAAGTTTATTCTTAAGTTTATTTAATTTTAAATAGATTTAATTAGATTAAATAAGATAATTAAGTCATTTAACTAATTATATGATTAATTATAAAGTTTTCTGTCTCATTCAATTAATTAATATATGATTAATTATTAATTAATTTTAATATCATGTATAATATTAATGTATCATATATAATTAATTGCATAATTAATTATATTCTATAAATTCATTGAACATTAGAGAGTATTCTTTAGGAAAAGATCTTATATTATTAAGTTTATTAATTTAACAATATTAAACAAGATAGGTTCTAATATATGTACACATGTGATACACCACATGTAGGCTCATGGACAAAGCCTATACACACTAAATAGATATATAAGACACCAGAATAATTTCCTACACACCAGCACACAAGTATGGCATATTAGTATATTTATGTTTATGTACATGTGTAAAAAAATTTCAAGTTGAATTTTGAATTTTGCGTGAATTTTAAATAATCTTTTTATAACTTTTCAAAATAAATATTTATATATTCTTTAGAAAATATTTGTATTCTATAGTTAAATATGTTTCGATGGTTTATAAATAACATAGGGTAATATATTAGGGTAAAAGCACAATAAAACATTAATAATATTATATTGTTAATATTAAATGTATATAAATTTTAGTTAAATTACTAGTGGGATTTATATTTGACCATATATTAATTTTCGAATGAAAATTAAATATTTAAATATATAAGCTTATAAATTTTAAAATTAATAATGTGATTTTAATAAATATAATATATATAATGCAATACATTTAATATAACATTTTAAATAGCAGTTCAAAAATAAAAGATATAAGTTTGAACCTTAAGATTAATGAATACTAACATTTTTACGGTAAGACTCCACTTTAAGGATAATAAACCCAAAACTTAGGGTAATTAAAGGATAAGGATTTAATACCAGAATATGGTGAAGGTGCTAAGAGAGCTACATGAAGATGAAATATGGCAAGTGAGTAGCAAGATTACAGATGCAAAGCTCTGGACACAATTGTCTCTCCTATTTAAGCCATTCAGGGGAATGTTCAAAAGAGTACCTAAATTGAAATTCACTCTTCCAAATGATCCATATAGGATGAAAGCTTACGAGTATGTGTTCTCGCATAGACAGGATTTACAGTATCTCAAGTTTAAAACACACACTATATACCTTTCAACCTGGGTAATGATCTTCAAAAGTGGTCTTCCACACTGCAGGAGCTCGAAATCTCCACAACGGAATGCAATTTTGATGTGTTACACGGAGTTTCTCTCCCCAAGTTGCGTGTATTCAAAGGCTTCAGTGTCACTGGCTGGGCTTCAAATGTCCAAGTAGACCTGCTCCTCAAGCAGTGGCCTTCATTACAAGTGTTTCACTATAAGGGATGTATGCAAGTTTACAACGTTCTTGAGTGCCCTAATGGATTAAGAGAAATCTTTATAGGTGGCTGCATGTGCAGAACTATGAAGCTTGTAGGCGGTGAAAACCTTAAGAGGGTGGAATTAAGAAATATTTGGAACCGTTTTGAACATGAATCCTTGATCCATCTAGAGTATTTAAGTCTCTCGAGAGTAAAAATCAGTAGCGCTAACGCACAGCTATTTGAATGTCCAAGGCTAAAAGAGCTGCACCTGGAAAAATGCCAAACTGAAAAGCTTTTCGAAATTACAAACTCAAACATTTGTGATTTACACTTGATCAGTATGGAAAGCTATTGCTCAAGGGTGTATGCACGGGGACTCAAGAGGTTCTACTGTTGTGAGAGCTATCCACGGATAGATAAGTCCAAAGCTTGGTCTGTCTTGAAAGGCCAGTTGGGACAATAAGCCAATCTTTCTGAGTTTTCCAGTGCTCAGAGTCTTCAGCAGTTGTGGTCCAATTTACTAGCAATGATACACTTCGTGCAGTGAAGCAACATCTTCAACATGTTTCCTTGCTTGGAGTTCGTAAAGATTGAGATAGATAGGGAGATTGTAGAAAGAGTAACGGTTGTCAACAAGCTCCAAAGCTACTTTGATGGAAGTATATGGACTTGTCGGAAGCTACTTTCCTATATAGAGTTCACGAGAATATATACTTCGTAAGGATGTGCGTGCGGGTTGACTTGTTACATTTTTATAACATCCAGTTTTTTTTATTTTTGAAAAAACAGGATATGCATACAAATGTTAGAGCCTTTCGACATATGTAATAGAACTTAGTTAATAAAAATGCATTAATTAACTTTTTATATGATCATTGTCACATTTAATGTTGGAACTTTAACTTGTGTTTAAAAATTTAAAATTAATGATTTAGTTTAAATACTAACACATACGATCGATCGCTTGCAAGCCTCTTCGCCAAGAGCAGACGTGCGTGAAGCCCAAAACCTTAAACCTTAAACCGACCGTCTCTCGTGAAGATTCACATAAAATTTGTACACGGTAGATATGCATGCTTAACCATATGCTGACGATATAATGTCTGTTTATCCATGTTAACTGTATGAGCATGCGTACAGTTATATCATCTATCTATCTATCCATTTATCTCTCTCTCTATATATATATATGAGAGCCATTTATCTCTCTCTCTCTCTATATATATGAGAGAGAGAGAGAGAGAGAGAGAGAGTAAATTAACATCTTCAAGTTCTTGATCGCTTGTTCCCCACAAGTTCCTCATCACTCCCTACATAGAGTATATGAAGCTCTAAAGTTCTTGCAAGGTAGTCAAGTATATTGCAAGCAATATACCAATGCTTATACATGGGCATTTACATGAATTGGAACAAATGAACCACAGCTGCTGCAACATCCGGATGACTAGTTGAGAGATCGAACCCACAAGGTTTTGAAATGGGGGATCAACTATATCTGGTTGGTTACTGTTTTTTGACACATCTTTGAACCTTTCCAGTAGGGTCTTAAAGTATTTCTTTTGGTGAAGAAAGGCAGATCAATCTCTTCTATGTACCTGTATTCCTAAACTATAAGCAAACTCACCCATATCAATCATTTTAAAGACTTTAGTTAAGCCTAGTTTGACATTAAAAAGGAGATGACAACATAAACTCCAATTTTAAAAGGCTTTAGTTAAGTCTCCTTCTACGTTACTAAAAAGACAACAAACATAAACTCCAACAAAAATAACATCTGGACCATATATATATATATGCTCATGTTTACTTCACATCTATACCAGGACTCTGTTCATATATAGATTAATTTGATTTATTTAACTAAGTTTAAACAACTTTTAATCTCAAACATAGGTGGTACCTATGTTTGAGCCATTGATCCATCCCCCATGAAGAATATATGTTTTTGACATCCATTTAGTGTATTTCCAAGTTTAAAGTTGCAGCAAGAGCAATTAATATATGACTAAAAATTACCTTAGCTACTGGAGGTAAGAAGATCTCTATGTAATCCACAACCGCCCTTTGGCAATTAGTCACTCTTTAAATCTTTCAATGGACCTACTTCAACTTGAACACCCAAAGGTAATAGGGTTCATGAGTTATTCTCAAGTTGAACTCAGAACTCGACTTACATTGCAAGAAGCAACCAAGCATATTGTCATTTCAATGCTTCATTAGAAAATAAAGCACGCAAGGAAGATATTGCCGTGTAGGTTTCAGAGCTTTCAGAGTTTGATAGTGTGTGGTCCTGGCTTTTCTACCACAATTTCAAGTGCAACTCCATCAGAAAAGCTACAACATGCATCTTCCTTCGGGTGAGGAGAAAGAGTATGGTTAATACCATTGGAAATATTTGTGTTTTCCAAACTTCTTCTGCAGGACACTTGGACAATGGCATCTCAACACTAAACACATCTTCCCTATTGTGAAAACATTTTGATCCTAACAAGAACTCTGGCACCGAAATCAATTCACTAACGGCTCTTCTCTTGTTCAGCACCTATTTCAGTTAAAGTAGCATAAACATTAGCAATTTTATACTTTTAATCATATCAAAAAGCTCAACATTATCCCGTGATTCAACACATTTGGCCGCGCGTCATGGTTAGGTACCAGCTTCATCTGCTTGTTTTGGACCCCAGATTCATGTCCATAGTTGTAGTAATGCCTTCTTCAGACCGACTAGCTCTCCGTCTCTAAAGGCAATCTTAACAAGCACTCGGTATGTTTAGTTTATTCATGACCCGTTCACTTAATATATATAAGTTCACTTAATACTAACATACATGTTATTTAGGAACGATCAGTAATTCAAAAAACTTTAATATACGATGGAAATAATTTTTAAAATAAGTTTGGTACTGTAAAATTTATTAAATTAAATAAGTGCGAAAAATAACATACACACCCCGTTTAGTTATTATCATACTTTTTTTTAACATATTTTTCTTTTATAAATACATAAATTAAATAAATTTATATAAACTAATAACTATGTATATTATGGTATGATATACAAAGTTAAAAATTTTGAACATTAATAACACTAATTCTCTTTCCATCTTATACTATTACATATACAATCTTTATTCATTTAATCATTTAATAAAATTATTTAAGTATTCTATTTATATAACTTAGGAAAAACCTTGTCATGCTTCACCCCTTTATGCCCCTGTTACCATATACATGCCATATACGAATTCAAAAATAAAAGAACCTGGGTGGTATAAAAAGTTAATTCCCCATGGTTCACGACCTCTTCACAGAAAGAGAGTTAACCAGGCAAATATTTACTAGTTGCACAAGAGAGCATGAACACACCAATTTCTTCCTGATATTGAGTTGCATCAATAACTTCCTACATGGATCATGAACTAGTAGATTCTGGACAAGTTCTCCGATGAGTTCTTGTTTATATTGTCATTTGAATTGAACTTTATAAGCTGCTCTAGGTGACTCCTTGTTAATATGTACCAAACTCGTTTGTCGTTGCCGTAGAAGAATATATTTTACAGTATGATCATGCTCTAAAAACTCAGCAAGCTGCTTGTCATACTCAAGTGAAAGAATCGTACTACTGCTGAAAAAGATGAACATGACCAACCTCTTGTTCTTAAATAAGACCTTATAATATCTTCTTCCTAAGTTTTACTCTAGATTTTCAATAAGACATTATGTTCAGGACTTAGCTTTGGTGAAAGCCATAAAAGAATGAATCAATCGAGTGTAATCTTCAAAGAAAAAGACATTAATATAAGCAGGATACATAAACAAACTTGTCACATATTATAAAATGTCCACAGCAGCAAGGCATGACAAGCACACGAGGATCCATATCACGTAATACCTATGCTCGACACTAACAGCAACTTTGCAGCCTGGATCTGAAACCAGCACGTCAGAAGCACGTCGCTAGCAAAGAGATTGATACCCCGTGACCGACAGGGAAGGCCACCCACACAAGGAAAAACCAACCATGTACTGTCTCCAAACAAAATGATGTACTAGCAAATAGAAGTCTTTCTCTTAAGTTATGGTAAATGCAGACAAAATTCCTCGCTCATATTTTATTATAAAACGGACAACCTATATTGTGGATTTCAAATATATTTTCTATTCTATTTAGATTTATATATATTGCTTGATGTCACAGTGGATGAACAGTCATATTTTTGGTCAGATTAGCTGTATATGCGTCAAAAATATGGACGAATTTATAATAATGAAAATTGTGAATCATGATAAGGTCAGCATTTTTCCAGTGGCTGAGTTTTACGTGTTTATTTATAATTATATATGTTCAATTCTTCGTTATTAACCAACACAGATTTTGTATTTGGTTCTGTCCTTTGAAGTTATAGGTGGCGGGATTGAGACTGGGAACAAAGGAATTTAGACCGCTAGCAATTGGTCTAGGTTCCTTTGTTTCCAGACTTAAATCTATCACTTCTATTTACAATTTAGAATATAGAGGCTCTCTTTGCCTGTCCAGAACAATCTGATTGTTATGAGTTGTATGCATGTAAAATGTACGGGTTGTAGATCTTACCGTCAATAAGTTCATGGCATTTCATATTGTATTAATATATAAAGCTTAAATTTGTTATGAACATTTAACGGTTCCCTGAAAATTTTGTGTTTTTCAAGAGTGTATACGATAAATCCGGTTAAAATTGAAATAAAATTCAGACTATTTAGTTAAAAATATGTTTTTAAGATAATAATTATGCGAACTAATTTTTAAATTTTCATCGAAGTTTTCAAAAAACTAATTAATTATTAATTAGTCTTAATTACTAGTTATTTACAAAATTATATTTTACATTCAAATATGTATGTTTACTCGTATGATAATATATGTTTATACTAGATTTAAATTTACTTAACTAGTTTTTATATGCTACTTTCTACTCTTCTTCGTTTCTCTACCCATGCACACATATAGTATATTACTTGTAATGATCTAACTAAAAAATCAAAAGTTTTTGTAAGGTAATTATGGTAAATACTTAGGTTACATTAAGGTATATATGGGATTAATCTTATAATTGAGATAATCTATTATGGGTTTATTGGATAGTTCAAATATGATTAGGTATATTAATACGTAGTTATCTTACATTTTCATCTTTTTAATACATGAACATGCAAGCTTTTTTATTAATTATGTCCTAAATACAGTTTTAGTAACCACGATACACTTCATAATTAGTGATTTAAATTTATTTATTTTTTTTAATTTATATATGCAATTGAGCTTTTTAGTTCAATAAATACACAAAAATGACAGAGTTGTGAAGCCTAAACCATATTGAAAAGCAAATTCTGCATACAATTTATTTAAATAAATTTTAAGACTAAATAAAATAAAATTTACAAGAAATAATTAAAGAAATATTTTTAAAATACGTTGTATATTTCTACTGTATGATTTAAACATTGTTTATTTTGAACAAAGACCAGTGAGAATATGGTCATAATATATTAATGATATTTTATCAATTAAAGTATATCTTTAAGATATATTATATTGTGGAATTTTGACTTAAACATATTCTTAAATCAGTTTAATTAAGTATGGCATGACGTCATGACGAATATGTGATGTCACGGCACTGTGACGACCGATATGTGACCTCGGTTGAACGTTAGGAAACAAGATCAAACCTAAAGACGTTTTAGCTATGGATAATGATACCATTTTGAACATATATATAATCTGCCTGGGTGTCAATATCATGCTAGCCTGTATACATAATATATGTCGTACGTAGATTTGTGACAGTAAGTCGTTGCAGATACAAACCATAAAGAATTCACTAACCTAATCAAGTATAAATTATAGCTAATGTTGATCCCCGTGGTAAATGAATAGATATACGGTACAGATACAGATATATACAAGTTTTTATTTCATTATATATTAAAACGAACAACCTGGTTTCTAGAATTTACATGCATATATATTAATACATGATATGGTAGTATATTCTCTGGTTTTGTACGAGCCTACCAGGGATAAGCGTATCTTTGGTCAGTCTCGTTGACTGGTCAGTCTCAATGACAGATCAGCTTGATATGCATGGACTATATAGACCTAGCCGGGGTAGAGAATCATGATAGTTAATCAAGGTTAATGCTAACCACCTTAGATAGTTTAATCAACGTTCTCTACCCTTTTCACGCAAATAGGATTATTTCTTCTTTTCCATATTACTTTGAAGTTTAGAAGTGACGGGGTTGAGACTGGGAATAAGAGAATCTAAACCGGTAACAATTGGTTTAGGTTCTTTTGTTTCCAGGCTTAAATCCATTACTTGAATGAGCTTTAAATCCTAATCCATAAGTTCACGGCATTTCATATCACAGTCTACATTTACGTTTATCGTGAACTTTATCAAGTTCCTGAAGAACAGCTTTTGGTTCGCAATGAATTTATGTTTATAATTACATGACATAAAGTTGTCAACATGGTCCTGGACTGACTTAACCATGCTCGTAGCTCTAGAACACATAACATTCACGGAAATCTTCTTTCTTTTTCATTCTTGAGATGTATTTAGTTTGATTGTCTCGGAAAGCGATTACAACATTTCTCAGTTTAATTTCTTGACCTGCTATATATGCACTGCAGTCTGCTGCAGGAGAGGATATACAAGATGAGACCGAGAACGTGGAAGTAAGAAATGCAGAGGTCGGCTGGGACAACCAGTGAGGGGATGAGAAATTCCCTTCTGCAACCGATCAGGTGATTGACACCATCTTCTTTAACTGGATCTAACGAGCTGCACGAAGCTTATTCTTGCAGGAACTGCCTTGTGGAGCTCCCTGACTACAGTAAGCATCGGTGTTCTAACCATAAGAATTTCAAGGCAGCTGTCTCTTGCTGCGAAGACATAATGCATCTCTGTGTATATTTTACCTTCGCTGTAGTGTGGACTAACAAAATAAGTCTCTCCCCATGTTGGAAATGCTTATCTTCTATTCATGGAACGCATCCTTAACATGACCATCACCATCGTTCACAAGAGATACGCAATCCAATCCTATCATGGAAAAAGTGCATGATTTTGTAACTAGAGTAAATTTTCTGCACTGTGGATTGTTTTCACTCCGAGGAACATGATTTCGACGACAGTGGTGGTGAGAATACATATGTATTACTATTAAATACAGGATAAAACAAGAAAGCCCTTGTATATCGAATTGGATGGATGAATCAAATTTGTGGGCCTGGCCAAGCTCAGTAGCTTATCTGATCACTATTTTGGCTTAAATAAATCCTAATTGTTATTCAAAAGGTAGTGTATAAACCTCCATATATATATATATATATATATATGTGCAGTGAAATTTAGTGAGATAAGTGGTGATATACAACTGTATTAGCTAAAGAAGTGCAGTAGAGTTTGATGATATATAAATGTGTGATAAATCCTTTGCTTCTCGCAAATGCAAAAAGCTTAATCCGTGAGACAAGAATAGAGCAGGACTTATCTATTGTTATTCTTATATTTTAGAAGTATAAAACGGGTAATATTATTACTAACATGATAAGAAAATTGTCTTGCAAAATTTATATTTATAAGAATTATTAGAAGGTTGAATTATATTGGTATTGTTACTTCTGTTGTAATGTTTTTTTTTTTTTTTTTAAATATTTTAAATCAAATCTACCAAAGTGATTAACAAGAATCCGACGGTTGAATAATACCCGTTTTAGTTGTAATGTTTTCCTTGTATTTTAAATATTTCAAATTAATGTTTATAAAATTAAAAAAATATATTTATCTTTCATTTGTATTAATTAAACATCTTAAAATATTGTGCTCTATTTTATTAATATAATATATATAATCATTTCTTTTTATACACTTATAACACATCTAATTTTTACCTATAACACATGTAGTATTATTCACTTATAATATCTGAAAAATTATGAATATTTTAATAATTATTTTATTACCGTGTATTTTATATATTATTGTATTTTCTAATATGGAGTATCTTGAATATTTTAATTATACTATTTTATTTATTTTTAAATTCATTTCTTATTATTTTATAACATTATTTTTAATATAAATTATAATTACTCATTCAAAAAGTTTTTTTCCAAGGCTATGAATTTTCTACTCTTCAACAGTAGTAAAAGAATTTATTATGTTTTTATCTCTCTCTCTCTCTATATATATATATGAATGAGGAATATTCTTATGAATTATACTTTTAAATTCCCCATTCCTCTATGAAAATGTTCAACTTCAATCCTATTTTTCCATATTATTTTAATATTTTATAATAAAATAATGCATTTAAATGATTTTTTAAAAATAATATTGTGTATTATTATTATTTATTTTATGTTACAATAATTTGAATATCCTTTTAATAGTATTATAAAAGATCTTTTGTTAAAAAGTATTTCATATTATTAATTAAGAACTTTTTGATTTTTCTTAGACATAAACAATCTTATAAAATTTAATAAATAATTATCAAATGATTTAGGTAAAAAGTTTAAGAACGTTATATTTATGTGTTAACTTTTTAAATTTTTCTAAATCAACTATAGTGTTCCTATATTTTTTAAATTTTATTTTTATATATCAAATTTTTAGTTTTTCTAAAATCGAATATAGTATTTACATGCTTTAATTATGATAAACAAAATTCATATTATAGCTCTTTAAGGTATAAAGACATTATTAATTCACTTTCAATCATTTAAATATAACTTATTTAGTATGTTTTTATTGTATAATGGGTCCTTATTAATATTTATTATTAATAAAACCTAATTCTTATGCTATTATAGATGGAATTTTTTATTAAAGAAGTAAGTAATAAAAAAATATAAAAACAACACAGATTTACCTTTATAAATTTTATTATGTCCAAAGATAAAAAAATTTAATTCAAAAATTATTAAGTTATCAACTTGATTATAACCTTTTTTCACATTGCTCACAAATAAAAACATGTAAATCTAACATCCATTTGTTTTATTGAAATGCTCATTAAGTTTAACTTTAAAATATATGTATTTCATTATTTTATCCTACCTTACTTATCGAATATAAAAGCTACTTAATTACATTATTTATAAGACTTTTTTCATTTTCCTATGATTTATTTTTTAAGGCGTGGCTAAGATTTTAAAAATCAATATTTTAAAAAAACATAGGATAAATTATAATTTTAACCTAAATTATAATTTTAAGAACTTATATTTAAATTTTCAAATTCATAATTTAAGATTTTTAAAGCTAAAGTGTACAGTTTTAAAACTTACGATTTAACTAAAACTATTGAAAATTATTTCAGTTTAAGATGGTCATAAATTGAGATTTTAAAACTCATTATTTAAGATTACTTAAAGTCTCATAGTATTTTATTTTTAGTTTTAAAAACTAAATTACGTAGTAAACATCATGATTTAATACCATTAAGTTTAAGTAATTTTAAATCATAATTTTTCAAAGCCGTGAGCTTTTCACAATTGTCTTTTAACTTTTTAAGTTTAAATATTCTGATTCCAACAATATTTGTAAAACATTTTAAAGAACATATCACTGGGTCTTAAATTTACATTTTATCTATTTTATTTTGAACATGTTTTAAATTTCAATATATTTATTATAAACTTTTTTATATTCAAATCGTCACTAACCAAGAGTTTCAATAATATTAAAATAACAATAAAATACTTATTAATCATACAATCACAAACTTTAATATATTAAATTTACCCTATCTTTGGCCTTTAAACTACAGAAAAATCTAGTCTTTCTAAGATATATAATTTCTTAAACTATCCAAAACTTAACCAAAAACTTACAAAAGAATTCATTCCTAAGATATATAATGTATATTCCCTGTGTGATGCTGCATATTATGTTTATAATGAAAATGAAATTCAAAGTCTTGGTGATAAGCAAGAAAATCTTAGTGCCTGGTGGGATCTAAAATACTATTGGATATTTCTGATATTCATTTTATGTATATACAAACTATACAAATATATATAAATTTAACATAGTCTAAGGTAACTACGGTACAGTAAATACGTAGGTTACCCTAGTTACCTTACAATAGCAAAAACATAAAACTCACAGGTTAAGTCTTATTACAAAGTTAATTATTTTTACAAAGCGTTAAACTACACAATGATTTTCCTTTCACTTCACACAGAAGCTCATGCACAATCCATATGCCTCTACTTCCAAAAAGCTCTTGCTGTTTACCAGGATAGACACAATGCTTCCACCTATCTGCAATGGGCTTAGATGAGTTACACACACACACACACATGCAAGTGTGTAATGCATATATGCATGTGGAAAGGCATAGTAGAGCCATTAAAGCAACATGTAGAACCGTGGCCTTCAAAGTGTCTATAAACATTAACAGAAACAGAGACACATTTTGTGAGTGCACGCGTGCGCACATGCACGTGTGTGTGTGAAAAAGAGAGAGAGAATTTCTATATACACATAATATGTATAATATACATAGTACACTGATTATAAACAAAAACATACATTGTGCGTGTGCGTGAGAGAGAGATACTCACTTCAGGGTTTAAGCGGTCAAACACCAGAGTTTACTTTTTCTTTGAAGAACCTTTCCTGCAATATGTAACCAAAATGCGGTCAAAATGCATAGTTCCTGTGTGCGTGTGCGTGCGTATGTGGGAAGTATTAACCATATGCATCTAATCGCATGTACACATATGTTAAAATTAAATAACACATTAAAAAATGTTCAAGTGTACCTTGGCCACAAGGTAAATGCACCAGCTACAACCGCTGCTCCAGTTAGAACCTGCATAATCAAAATTTGTAAACCTCTGTGTATCTGTGCGCACGTGAGCGTGTAAAGCTATAGCCTAACCTGTTTGACAAGGCCTTTTACACCAGCAGAAATTTTCTTATGCTTGGTTGCTTGCCCATCCTGCACGTAAAGAAATAGAAACAATAAATATGTGTGTGCATTATAACACATTTTTACTTTTCACTTTTATTTATTTATTTATTTTGATTGAAAACAATTCACACCACTGCATAAGTGTGTCCCCCATCTATAGTATATACCATGTGTATATAGACGCACTGCGTTTTATGATTATTACTATATTATCGTGTATATATGCATACACATATAAAGTCACGCAATAGACAGGTTAAAGGGCTTGGGATAAAGTACATATTGCATTAAGAGGTACATATTTAATATATATTGTATGTATATAGATAACAATAGGTACCTGTTCTGACTTGACATTTGACGCCCAAAGCTCATCAGCTGCAGCCGTGAGTTCAGGCTGTTTAAAAGACAACAGTTAGACACACAAAAGCACATACTCAAAAGTAAGTAAAGGCACACACACTAGCATGCTTTACAAACGTAGTACGCAACACGGTTAGAATCTTATATATATATATATATATATATAGGCTTACCTGCTGGATCGACAAATCCTCGTGCCTACCGGACTTAGATTTTTCAAGAGCCACCCTGTACGTTTAATTGGAGAGTTATCACTTGCATGTCTAACCCTAGAACTCCATGGTCCAAATTCCTTCATTTTCCACTCCTCAAGCTTTTGTTTAACTGTTATATCATAAACTTAGCTAATTACACCCCACATATATATATTATTCAATTCATACCTGTTTTATTCGATCTTGGTAAGTTCGATGCAGTTTCCTCCCTCAAGGATTTATCTCGCTGCGCTTCTTCTTGCAAGTGAATTTTCAACTTCAAACCTTCTTTCTTTAAAGCATTCCCTGGAATGTTCTGTCTCTCCGGAAAGTTCCGTTTATCCAGCTGCTTAATCCATTCGTTTGCTCTCGCTGCTTTAGCCGCTCTAAACTTCTCAGGTTTAGTCTTGAACTCGAGATCCTCCAACCATTTACTGGTTTCTACTGTCTGCGAGACATTAGAAAATGAAAATGAATATCAATATATATATATATCATGCTATATATATACGCATCCTAAAGCTTGGGTGTATTATGTATATATCAAAAATATATTTTATATATCTTTTGAGGATTTGAATGCTCAGCTGAAATTCTCTGAATATCGGATTAACTAGAACCTGAAAATAGCATTGTCATAGTATACAAGTCACTATTATATGGTAATGCTAACAGTAATAGGTGCTACTATATAAATATATGAAATGTTTTACCTTCTCCACAGTCTCGCCAATTGTAACTCTCTTATGAGTTTTATCATCCTCCTTTTCCATCCTCCTTGATTTCATCCTGTTATCCGATAAGCAGCTAGAATTCTGTAATATATATCTTGTTCACTTATTTACGCTACCCAAAATTAAATACCCAAATACACAAACGCACGCCCAAGCACACGAGGTCATTCGTACCTTCCTCTTGCTATCAGTTGAAACTGCTTCCTCCCTCTTGCTATCAGTTGAAAGTGCTTCCTCCGTTTTGTTATAAGGAGACTCTACAGTTTCTTCACTCTTGTGTTCTATAACCAATATAACCAATATAAGCACGTGGTAGATATTAAACCATACATACACCGCATTTATGATTATAGTATATGATAACAACCTTGCGTGGCCGCTTTTGAGTTTGAATCTTGAATACTTTCACATTCTTCTGGGATTATTTCGGTAATCCTCACACTAGAAACCGGTCTACGGGATCGATGATAAGGCTCATTACGATATGATTTTCTCTTCTTCATTGCCGCTTGTCTCTGCAAATACCATAGGATGATGTACGTGTTTATATATGCATGCATATGCACACACACGAGACATGCAAGTGCGCACACACACACACACGGAGACAATTCAATGTAGCCCGGCCGAAACAAACACCAAGATACACACACACACAGATATGTGCATATCATACCATTGCTTCTATCTTTTTCCGCTCTTCTTCGGAAAGCACGAAGCTGACTTTCATATGTAAACGACCACCAGCTTTAAGAGCAACAAATGCATCTTGAAAGCCTTTCTGAACAATCCCAGGAGTCTCCAGTTCTAAGAAAAAATGTTTATAAGGAATTAATGAGAATGTATGTGCACGAACAGATTATCGAGATTATACATATCTATACGTTGCGTGATGTTTATTGGCATGTGCATATGTGTGCGTGCGTTGTGTGTGTGTGTGTGTGTGTGTGTGTGTGTGTGTGTGTGTGTGTGAGAGAGAGAGAGAGAGAGAGAGAGAGAGAGAGAGAGAGAGAGAGAGATACCTGCTCTAGCAACAACGTCCCCTTTGCTGTCCATCATGGCAACAACAAGATTGTCACGGAGATTGAGCACGGGACTGTACAGCTGAATGTTATTAGTTGATCAATGGATTCCCGACATGCATGATATTATATATATATATGTGTGTGTGTGTGTATATATATATATATATATTATAAACGAAGACATACCCACAAACATTTAGTGAACTAAATCGTTCCGAAGTGTGACTGAACTAATCATATGAATATACATGGATTGGATAGACTTATACTCAGTTATCAAATAATGATTTCATATGCATACATACATATAAGCGCAGAGAGAGACACAGACAGACAGATGCACGCGTACATAGCTAAATCGTATAAATAAATCATGGACAATACAACACACGCACACATAGCTAGATCGTATAATAAATCACAGGCAACACACACCTACACGCACTCTGAGACACACACACACACACAAGGAGAAGAACATACAAAAGAAATTCAGAATTCCATGGTCGTGTCCGACCGTCTTGTGGCTCGACTGATGAAGTCTGAAACTCTTTCTTTCCAACCGAAACTAAGAACACAAAAGCTCATATGAATATATGTACACACACAATCAAAATGTACCTTTAACGGCGACAGATTTTCCAGCTGCATGAATATAAAAAAAATTTAGAAGAAAACCAACTACATATATACGTGTGTTTATATAATGTGTGTAAGTTACCAGTAATTGTAGCAGGGAGGTCGATGGCCTCCAGAACTGAAAACCAACACATAACACATGAGTACACACACATACACGTGATAAACCCATTACATACCTGCAACCCTTATATTCCCTGGCATTTTCGCCAGTATATTCTCAATCAGCTCCTCATAAAATGCGTACCCATTTTTTTTTCTAAAATGAACCTCTGCACAAATACAAATTAACCTCAGAAAATGCGGACTTTCGCAGCGGCGATCTAATCTGCACACTAAATGTGCCTAATCCCTCACAAAAGCTCAGAAACTACAGATTTTTGTACAAATTTCAGCAAGAACAGTGGGGAGATTATGTGAAGCAGCGTGAATCGATCTTACCCGATCTCGCCGCGCGCTCTAACCCGCCGCCATTCTCCACTGCAGCTCCGCATTATATATATTGTAACCTGAGAGAGAAAAGTGAGTCCTCCATCCGACGGTCACAATTCTGTCATCTGGCACATTATTAACCTAAAATTGTAACCTAGATTAATGGGTTGTTTACATAAAAACTGTAAGTGTTATACATACATTTATAAAAATTTATTACCAATGTCACTCTTAATTTCTAATTAAAAGTTCATATACTTAATCAACAACTTCGTGTATTTAATACAAATGATATCATGTTAAACGTAGTAATATCATAACATTTAGTAAACTGGGCAAGACAAAAGGGTGGTATGTATGCCCTTGTCACTTGACACAAATAGCATATAAGTACGTGTATAGGCTTTCCGTATACGGACGATAAAGCTGCTATTTTTGTATACCCGATACACCGTATCTACGATCACAAATTATAAGAAAGAGAATTGGTATATATAAGTCACATATTTTAAATATGTATGTATGTGTATACATGTAACTGCATTCATAATATACTTTCTGTTTAGTGTATAAGTATACATATGTAATGTATAATTTAACTTAAACACCTGATGACTATATGATTTTGACAGGAGTTACTATAATATTTGTCAATATTTAGTTTGTAAGCACACCTGTATGTAACATGACGTATATATAACCGTATAGACTGTAAATATAACAATATACATATCTTTGTATACACTAACAGCTGTCTGTGTTACACGATGCAGTATACAAACACTAAAACTCTGTAAGTTTTTGGTATTGCATGCATTATAAAACTTGTGTTATGTTTCGATGTGGTATAGTAGTCCACCAACTTAATATTTGTTTAACCTAAACACACCTGATGAATTGCTGATTATCTCCTTTGTCTGCGATATAGTTTATAAACAAGCTGAAATTAATTAGCAGTGTGTCGAGGACAAGAACAAAGGACAAAGATGAATGTTTCCGGGGAGAATTCGTTAAGTATGGGAGGTGTTGGCAAAGCTTTAGGCTGGCATTTGTCCTGACACGCAGAATCCATGTTACCCACAACACAAAATCCATCTTTTTGCAGTCGTGTTATAGCAACAGATCCTTTGGTTTCCCCGTGGCGCCATACTGCGCGCATGTTACTTGTCAGATTCTTCGCGCTGTTCATTCTATAACTTGCATACATTACAAATCTCGTCAAGCTATGAATGTCTATATGGAGTAGTGTAGACAAAGCATGTATAGTGGAAGCATTACATGTGCACATATAGAATGGCTGTACGTTTTGGGGTTTACCATCCAGATGTATGAAATCATCTGTCAACTAAATTCTATATTCGCACGCACATGACATTCGTATATACGTATGGAATGATGTATACGGTAGCAAATCATCTGTCAAGTAAATTCTATATTCGCACGTACATGACTCTAATTCAACGTACAGTCGATCCATATGTAGTATTATTATGTGCATATGCAACTACCACATTTAAATATTGAATTCTAGGCCTGTCTAAGTTTAGGTAGACAAACCGTCCGTCTATAGTAGCTGCACAAGCAGGTGTGCAAAGTTCATAGTCTACACTTTCTAGAATAAGACGGCCTTCCTTTTTCTCTTTTTAATTTTGTTACTTGTAGCACATTATTTGGATCAATTTTCAGCATGTCAAATTGGCAAATTTTATACTCCAAGTATACTTTCAGAGATATTACATAAAGATATATGCAGATAGAGCATTATTAAAATATACTTATACTTATACCACGCCTTTTGTGTGTGAGAGGGGGGTTGTAATCACGTAGTAGTAATAGAAATCTTTGTTGCGTTGTTAAATCATATAACTTATGTATAGTGTTTTACATTTGTGACACCTGTTCTTGTAACGAATGTTGTAACTAAAATAGGAATGATAAATGAAAACGGGAATATAAAAAAAATATTAATTAATATTTATATATTAATTATTAATATTTTAAATATACATTTTAAAGAATATTCTTTTTAAACATATATTATTTAAAAATTATTTTTTATATTAAAAAATGCTAAATAAATAATTAAAATTGCTAATTATTAATAAAATGGGACTATAAGCATTCTAATTTTAGTTACAATGTTCATTGTACTAAATAATTAAAAATACAATTAAAAAAGATTACTTGTTTAACCAGACAATCTACTTTGAAAATGTGAAATTTTGAAAACAAATTTTTACTTATATATATATTTAATATAGTCTCTATTCTATTTATAATTAGATAGAAAGTTAGTATTAATATATTTTTGAATATAGTATATGCTGTTTCTGCTTGCAAACTGCCCTTAAAGCTAAAGCTAATAGGGCTCCAGGTTTTATTTCATTCTGAACAATAACACATAAATTTAAACATACCATTTGACCACAAGCGTGTGTGTTGTGTGTGTGTGTGTGTGTGTGTGTGTGTGTGTGTGAGAGAGAGAGAGAGAGAGAGAGAGAGAGAGAGAAGAGAGAACAGATATTACATACTAAATGCAGTTACAGACATCTCCTTCTAAACATTAATGAATTGATTAACAATTAAAAATTAATAAAATTCAGTTTTTCAAAAATAAAACCTCATAATTTAAAATCAACTGTTAAAAGACACACTTTTAACTATTAAATAATACACAAATCATAATGAAAATAATAGTTTTTGAAGAACATTTCAGTACGATGAACATGCGGCAAAGTTTATTTTTAATGAAATAAAGATTATTAAATTTACATTTTATCTTTATTTTAAGTATATGTATTTAAAAAGTAAAAACATTACATTACTATAGAATATTCTCGGCATTACGCGAGTGAGAAGTACCGAGGGTGTGTCTGGCCATTTGAGGTTTTGAAGAAGTAGATGAGGTCTCTGGCTCGCTCGGGAGGTATCTGCTTTGCCCTCGCTAGTCCCATCATACACTTGCGGTATGAGAAATCTATCTCACTCTGGTCTTTCCTTACTATGAAGAAACACCTGCTTCCATACTCTGGGTGCACATCAACCTACACATAGAACATATATGCATATGCATTCTGTATGTATATAATTAAAACTTACACCATACACACATATACACAGAAATGTGTGTGTGTGTGTGTGTACCTTGATGTAGTCTATTCCACAGCCAACTTTAAACTCGCGGTCGGGATGGTATGGAATGGCTTCTTCCACTAGTATAAGCTCGTCTTCAAGATCCAATCTCTCGCCTATGTTGTATCTAAATAAATAACATACAAATAGTTTATACATTTGTTTATATATTCATTATGTTTCACAAAACAAACAATGTGAACCTGATTGTGTATACAGCGACACACACACACACACATGTATGTGTTTACTTTATCGAACTAGATGTAAGATAAGTATAGCTTATATAGAGTTTTATGTTTAAAGATGTGAAACTGAAGAACACAACAATAAGACACTAAACACAAATGTTCAAACATTCACGCACACGCATGACATACCTTAAATGTAAGATGTGTCTAATAGTGAGCACCAAATGCTCAAACATATCGAACTCAATATCCTGATTTCTGTCCTCATCATCCGCTGGTAACTGTGAAAACGTAGCAAAATGTGTGTGTGTGTGTGTGTGGTTGAATGTGTATATACACACGTACCTGTGGTGTTTCAGTATGAAGCAGTCTTCTACGCATCTCCTGTCGAGCAGTGTCAGAGGCAGGATCATATGGTTGTTGAAAATCTCTGGTTGGTTCTGACTTATCCTCAAGTTCCGCAGAAAACTCGTTATTCTCTCATTTCTTTCTCTCTCAGCATCCTCCTCTTGCTGCTGCTTCTCGTCTATAGGCATCGCTCGCGGCTTGGGTCTCAACTCTGGGAACTTCCCATCTTCATAAGCTTCTTCTGCTTCATTAGAGCACCTAATTATCCTAATAAACTGCCTCTTAATCCTGATAAAACTGCCTGTGGTGTCTGCCTTCACCACAGAAACTACTTGGGAATCTAGAGTGTGTTAGAACACACTGCTGCATCTTCTTAGACTATCTTGTCTAAACTCTGTATTTATGCAGTTTACCTCGTGTAATTGATTATGTTATGCAAGCGTGAAACTGGAATTGATCAAGTCTGGATGATGGTAAACTCATGTCAGCTCCTGCTCCATTCTTTTGAACAGTAGACCTAGTAGCCACACCTTGAGAATCACAGTTTATTAATATAATCATGGTTTAACAAATGATATATCTGTCACAAAGGGGTTCATCCACAATGGCGTGTATGCGTATCCAGCAATGTACTCCATATATGCAACGGAAGAGTTTGCCACTACGGAGCTCCTTTGCCACCAACAATGCAAGATTCAATGCCACCGGTATGGATCTTAATATGAAGAAGAAGGCGCTTGTAGTTTGAGCAGGAGAGGTTGCTAACTTGCTACCAATGCTGCCTCGGTTTCAAGCAGCGCAATGTCAGATTTCGCCTTCTTGGTATGTGGGTGTGTGTACATTCATGTGCATCACTGCAGTAAAACGTATAAACTTGTAATGTATGTGTATTTGTATTCTATGTATGTGTGTGCATCTAGCGACAATCTCTCACTGCAGTAAAATGTATAAACTTGTAATGTATATGTGTGCATCTAGCTACAATCTCTCTCTCTCTCACGCACACGCACACGCACACGCACACACACAGTATATAGTTAAGGTTATATAGCTGAACCATTTTCTAATACATATAGGTGTAGATTTGTGTGTAGCATAATATACTTATTGTATGTATATGCATTGTTCTTTTATTCAGAATATAGATATATTTTTTATTATTTTACTATTTGTTAATATAAAATAGCAAGAGCGGAGATTTCGGGATGATGCTTTCCGAGGTTAGGCCCAAGATTGTGCACCGGTAATAAACAATAATGAAAGTATATATTATGTATATACTTTAACATTATATAATGCATTAATAAATGAAACTCTGTGTGTGTATGTGTTAATCATGAAGTTTATAACTGTAATTAACTAATATTGAGGTATTTAGGAAGGTTACAAAGGAACCGTTTATAGAGATGAAAAGGGTATTTAGAACAGGCAGAGATCGATCGCTGCTGCTGTTGGGCCAGGTGGAACATGGCTAAAGATTTCCGCCAATGGGATGCAACTCTTAAATAGAATACAAAATCACTAGGCCTGGTAATTTAATAAATATTTTTATCCTTTGATAAATAATATAATCATATTATTCCTTTGGACTTACTTTAGCACTCGGACCATATGTACAGCTATGAATTATTTCATGGAATATAACATTTTGAATCCCTCATTTTAATATAATTATAAACTGCCAACAATAGTTATATAAAAATCACTTATATGAAGTAAAAATAGAAGAGAGATAATGATGTAATAAAAATATACTTTATGTGCGTATCCCACATATTCATATTTAGAAATACATGTTAATAATTTTTTTAAATTGAAGTTTTAGTACCCAAATTATAAAACAAAGGATGCTATTATAACGAAATACAGCATAATTAAACTATTTTAAATTTCATATTCATTTTAATATATTTTAAGATTCATTGTTATTTAAATTTAACATTTTAATAGCATGTTAAGCTCCTTAATAATAATTTTCAGTTGCTCATGTTTATGAGCATATTGTTCTTAAATTTATTATTTACATTTTTTTTTTTTCATGAAATAAAATTTTCTTTTGCTTTATTAAATAAATATAAATTTTAAAATATATTTTTAATATATTGTAACTATTTATAATTACATCTCTTGTTTTATAAATCGGAGTATCGAAACTATTTTAATAGGTAATTCACTTTAAAATAAATTTGTTTGAGCATTGCAACACGTAAATATAAATAAAAATTGTATGGTTATATGAATACTTATCACATTGAATCTTCACAAGACATGCCATAAACATACATGCACACATGCATGTACACATACACACGTGAAGGATATTTTAATTAATCTTGTGAGAGCTCGGAATATAGAAATGTGTATCTTCATTAGTTTAGAAACCCTAATTTATATACAAGAGTGAGTGATCCAAATTGAAACCAATCAGACGGCTATTAAAATCCACTATGCTAATAATAATAGTTGTACATGTGGATCTTACATCATCCCCTCCTCAAAAGGATGTAAGTTGGTTAGGGTTCTCTTGTAGATGGGCCCGGATCTGAAGGAACATTAAGAGGAGGCACTGGTGGATTTGTAGGTGGCACAACTTGTTCCCGCTGTACAAAACGTTTCAACCGTTGCACATGTACAATCTCCAGAATGGGTTGAATGTCGTGCCAAACCTCATAAACATGCGGCTTACTTGCCGTAACACTTAATATGATCCTTTCCACTGAGGAAGGAGACTCTTAATTAAACCACATACCATAAGCTTGGAAAACGAATCAACATTAATTCCTCAACCTTGTACTTCGCAGGATGACAATGTGCAAGTTGTAGCGTTGTTATTGTCCTACTTGTACGTGGCCTAAGTGTTTGTTGACTCCGCACAAACCAATGGAAGAATGCTCGTCAAATACCGATCCCATGACCTAGCATCAGCAGCTCGTGGTAATTGAGAAGGCAAACCCAACTCCGTTTGCAACATTGGGTCATGGCCATACAAGAGCTTATAATGGAACTTTGTACTCCAGAACATAAGTATATCGGAGAGACAGCATATAACCATCCCAATCGAATGTTGAAAGTTCACATACTTCGCAATCATCCCTTGAAGGTTCTGACAAGCCGTTCCACTAAACCATCTATCTAAGGATGATAAGCACTTGTGAAAGTGTGTATCCCTAGTCGAGATGTCAAAACATGAAATGAATGCAGGACCATTATCGAGAGAATTCGTTCCAGACAAGAATGCTGAAACACGACCCGATTAAGGAAAACTGACCAAAGCAGAAGCAGTCGCACTAGCAAAAGCACCAACTTTACCCAACGAGTTAGGTAATAGAAGCAATAATAATGTAGTTCAAATCAACATCAAATCAAATGCCACCAACTCAAACGGACGAAAACTGCAATTCACTCCAACCGTCCTTCCGAAGCACATGGGAGTATTGCGAGCTTGGCACCACACACAGCTATACGCACATACCGAATCACATCTCCTCGCAACTCGGCCAATAAAAGATCTGCGCAGTTCTCCATCACGACGATGTCCCATGTGCCCGCCAAGAATAGGAGAGTCATGGTAAGCATGGAGGAAGTGGAATGAAGAAAGGCACCACCAACCGCAAAGGATCATCTGGATCAGTCCCCACAAAATAAAGAAGGCTGTAAGGCGATACTGCGAATGTAAATGCCTGAAAGGCAAGTCATCACAAGTGATGCAGGATTCTCAAACCCATCACGAAGCCTTCGAATCCACGGCTCAACCTTTTGAGCTTCCGAACCTCATCCAAAGACGGCAAATCTAACTCTGCATTCTGCGGACACTGAACGTCAAGCACAAAACTGCTGATGTACGGAATCTTTCCAAAAAGTCCACTGAAGCTGGAACAACTGGTTCCTCTGGGGCAACAGAAGAGAGAAAGGTGGAAGAGGAGCCCGAGAAAGAGCATCAGCATCAGCCATGGAACTCCCTGGACGATGAACAACTTCAAAGTCGTAAATTTGAAGTTTCAAGGCCCACCGAGCAGTACGCCCAATCAAATTCTTCGCTTCAACAACGAAGTGACTGCTGCATGATCACCTTCCAACAACGTCCGCGAACCATGCAAGTAGGCATGGAGCTTCTCAAAACCCCAAACTGCTGCTAGACACTCCTTTTCTGTGTGGAGTAATTCACCTCTGCTGGCTGCAATGTACGGCTGATGTACGCAATGGGATGTGTTGGCCAGGAACACTTGTACTCTCCTGCATCAATACACCCCGACGATGTCAGAAGCATCTACACGCAAGATGAAAGGACGAGTGTAATCCGGGTACGCCAAAACTGGAGGAGTCGTCAACAACTCTTTGAGATCTGCAAATGCCTGCTTGCAATCCTTAGACCAAACAAAAGAAGTCATTGACGATTTCAACAACGCGCGCAACGGTGCAGTACGATCTGAAAGATGATCCACAAAACGACCCAGATATTGTACCTTGCCAAGAAAGCGTTGCACATCATTCACACACTTCGGCGTAGGAACTTCAAAACTGCAACTAGTTTGTCAGGATCGACTTGCAAACCTTCACGTGAAATGGATTGCAAACCTTCACGTGAAATGCGATAACCCAGATAAAGTGTCCTTGATCCAAACACACACTTAGATGGCTTCAACTTCAAACCAACTTCCCGCACCGATCCAAAACCTTACGTACATCACCGACATGCTCCTCCCACGTTCCATCCAATGATCAAAACATCATCGATGAAATCGGCAGTCACCTCCGGCATATCGCAAGAACCTCGTCCATCATACGTTGGAAAGTTGCTGGAGCATTACTCAAATCAAAAGGCATCACCAAGAACTCATCCAAGCTAAATGATGTCTAAAAAGCAGTATTGGGAATGTCTATGTCAGCCATCGTAACTTGCCAATATCTAGAGGCAAGATCTAACTTGGTGAACCAACGGCTCCACCTCAGTCGATCCAAAAGGTCTGCAATATAAGAAAATGGGTACACATTTGAAATAGTTACATCATTTAATGGGAAATAGTTGATGCATAATCGAATGCTCCCATCTGGCTTTATCACAAGATGAGGTTTGCATGCCCAAAGACTTCAAGATTTTTGGATAACACCTTTTCTAACATCTCTTTAACATTCGCTCATAAGATCTTGAGCTCCTTTGGTAATCGACGTTGCACAAGTACCTTGATTGGCCTAGCATCCCAGTTGAAATAGGGTGGTGTTTGCAATCTTGGTCTCAGATGATAAATCAAATTTGAAAAGATCAGCATACTTCTTAAGTTGATTAATGATTGCAGCACGACAATTATCTAATGGATCCAGAGAGGGAAATGAGGAACATGAAGGGAAGATAGTTATAAGTAAAGGTGAAACAAAAGTGATACAAGCAGAGGTGTAAGCAGATGGACGAAGTGGAATAGAAGTAAAAAGAATGGAAAAAAGATGAGGAAAAGTCAAATAGGGGGAGACTTTTCGAAGTCACACTTGGCATGATTGCGAGTTAACCAATCCATACCAAGAATAAGGTAAAAAGCTTGACTTGGCACCACTCACAAAGATTGAATCTCAAGCTCACAATTGTCCACATGGACAATAATGTTAACTTCATCCCACGAACAAGCATGAGTGTGTTTGTTGCTGTACATAATTAAGATTGGTTTTACTATATGATGCAAATGAAGGCTGCAACTTGTAGCAATAAACTGATAAATAAAGGACAAACTCAAACCTGTATTCACTAACATTGAAACGAAAACAGGACATGGTGTGTGATTAAATCGAGCTTGAAAAGTGAAGACCGAATGAATTGGTGCTGAGTGAACCCTTTGATGATACTTCCGAAAGAAAGACGAAGGGATCACTAATTTATTCGCACAAGGATCCCCCTCTACTCATGTGATTCGTTGTTTCTTGAAAGATCCACCACATCAGGACCTTCTATTGTAGCGGCGCCAATCGGACATTATTGACACCAAGGCCTCCACCCTAGAAATGGGGGACGCCAATCAGGAACCCTTTGACAGCGCCAATACATGTGTCCAACCTCATCATAGGCCCAACAACAAACTGCACATCCACGTCCTCATCTATGGGCCCAACCTTGTGCTGGTACACGAACAGCAATAGGCTCAACCTCCATCAGAGCAGGTCCATCCCCAACATGAAGTAGAACAAGAGAACGTGAAGGTGCAAGTGGGAGAGGTGATGACTTATATCGTTGTGCCAACCTCAAAGCATCATCAAGAGTCACTAGAGCTAGTGCATGCATAAGCCCCACAAGGTCTTGATGAAGTCCTGGCCACAACTTACTTAACTTGATGTATTCCAACATGTTAGGTTCTGCACGTAGCAAAAGGCTCTGAAAGCAAACATTAAACTGCATCACCAACTCAGATGGATCTTGATGAATACGATGCAACTGCTAAAAAACATCGTCATAATCGTTCGCATGCCCAAATGCACGTTTGAAGATCTTTAGAAGAATATTCTAATCTCCACGAGTTGCAATGTCCAAACCATTGTACCATTGCAATGCCGTCCCTTGAAGACAAGTAGGAAACTTGCACAAACACTAAGGCATTGTCCCATTAATGATATGTGGCAACCATGATGAAATGGTAAAACCAATGGTACACATCATCTTTAGGATTTCCGTGAAAAAAATCTGGCCAGACATAAGGGTTTGCAACATGAGCAGGAGGAGTACCCTGGGCTGTGAATGTTGCCATCAGTTGAGAATGATTATTCAGTTGCATTCGCATAGCATCCACAACTGCATGAGTAGCTGTTTCACAAACAAAGGATTTATCTATTATGAATCCATAAACGAAGAAAGGACAAAATTTACAAGAAATAAATAAATCTAGACAATGAAAAAGCTAGATCTAAGAAGATAAAGAAAGTTGACAAAAAAAGATACAAATCCGAGCACTTTATAGGGACAATTAGAGGTGCCCCTCACCTCCACCAATGTGACAGCTCGGAATATACAAATGTAACCGTTATAACCTGGAGGATTATAATCCTGAACGGCGTTACCAACCGTCTTTTAAGACAGACTTTCTTTTACCTGTCATTTTTACCCAGGGGAATATCACGCATGATTTTTTTTACGAGTTATAATAAAAGAACTTAACAACTTCTATATATATGGTGTTAATCGAAGATCTCAAGAACTTTTATATAGATGGCATGGACGTGGCGTGTGAGACTATAGATTCAAACATGTCACTAATGCAGGAGGTCTTCCGTCAATGTGATGGTTGATGCAGTGCCAGATGACTATGACAACAAGATAATATGCATTAAAACTTTGTTATATAGAACACTCCCAAAAACAATTTAATGTTTTATGAAAATTCATGTTTTAGTATATGTATTCATGTGCGATTCCAACACATGTTAGGTTATTCTATATATAATATACTATCTATTTACATATTGTATATACATTAGGCTACACTTATAGAAACTTTAACTATAGATTCATTAAACATCTACATATTGAATTTGAAGTATAACTGCATATACACACGAAAAATATATTATATATGCATGTATGTGTGTATGTGCAATTAATACGTCGAAGTATGTATCTTTAAAACACACACACACACACACACACATATTCTTGACATGTAAATTTATGTTTTACATATATATTCATATAGACATATATAATGCATGTCAATATAAATATCTATTAATAACTTAACCTTAGATTCTTGTCAATAGAGCATCTTTTAGAGAGGATTGAAGACATTTCTCAAATTTTGGACACTGTCTATGAAGAGATGTTCCAGAGCTCTCTAGCCAATCTGTTTGATAAACTTGGCTTCATAAAAGCTTATGAATACAAACATTATATGAAATAGTACTTAGATTATTTTCATAGTGAATGAGATGAGCAGTAAACTATAAATATTTTAATAATTAATTTAGGTAGAATATTTTTTTATTTGACTCCAAACACTGGTTAGACAATAGAGTGGTTGGAGAAGTTGATGTGCAAAGAACGGACGTACAACCTTCGTTTTGCTAACCAAAGTGTCATGAATCACTTAGTGCATGCCACGTAATTGATGAAACATGTCGGTAATTCGCACACACACACATACATATACATATATGCACACACACACACACATATATTATCACATATATACGATAATATATATTGTGCTTTTAGATTAGGCCATCAAAGTAATTTCTGGTGCTGAGAGAACATTGATCTAGGTGAGTTGCATTTGTTTGGATTGGCCTTATATCCATTTAACACAATGGTGATTAAAGAATTTGTATAAGTAAGAACAATGTATTTGTTCAAAATTCAGAGCTAATTGGGTTGGTAAATTATAAATATAGTATCAAGCACTAGTCTAGGTATGATATTTTTATCCCTAGAAAATCTTCAAACTATATTGAGGTGTGCATGGTCCATGTAGAGCAGTTTGAACTACTGATTCTTTACGTTTGTTCCACGTTAATTGTTAATTCAAGTTTAATTCCTGATTTTTCAAAGCTTATATATATATATATATATATATATATATATTATAAACTGGATAGAGAGTTCATGAATATAGATTGGAACAGGTTGAATGGCGAATTGTTTATGCACTCGTCCATGGTAAATCCACGATAGCCTATAAAACATGAGAGAGAGAGAGAGAGAGAGAGAGAGAGAGAGAGAGATTGATTTTCTAAGTGGCCTCGCCCATCCAAGGCCTGCCATCTCTGCAAGAGCAACCTTGGGATTATGAAACTCTAAACTGTACCTGCATGTGTGGACTAAACTTTGTGTGAGGCATTTTAAAGAAACTAACAAAGTACGCTTTCATTAGAACTTTATAGGTTGCATATACGCACGCACGCGCGCACACACAAACATACGCACATACACATTGTTTCTAATTTCCTTTTTGAATTTAAGCTCATTCTTGTACATAGTGTGTGTATAATGCTAAATATAAACTAAATAATTTGCATTACTGAGAAGGCATTATAGTAACGACATACGAGATCTTGAGCAGCAATTACGTAGATAGTGACCAGGACAATGCTAAGACACACCCTAAACAATATAATAGCATACAGCCTTCTCTTATTTGATCCCGTCACCACGTTATTAATGCTGCGGAATCGGCATCCCTGCTCCAAAAATTCAAACAAAACATCAACAGAATGTCATTTTAATAATTTTATAAGTTATTTTATTATTAAAATAATTCTACTTTAAACTAACATGGCCATGTATATATATATATGCATGCACATTAGAACCTAGGAAGATCTTTCACACACAGATCTGCAAAACACACACACATGTGTTCGCATGTTACCGTTGCAGGAGAGGTTGGGGAGAACTTTGAGGTTACATTTAGCTGGGATGCTAATGGCAGTGCGAAGATCCACACTAGGGTCGAGCTTGCGGGCAGCCATCAGACTCTGGCACAGGCAATCAGCAGCTTGCTTACTGCCTCCATAAGGCTTCACAGTGTCACAGCAGCCCTTTAGGGCTTTCGGATCCTTACCATTCTTTACTGCAGCAGGTCGGCAAGCAAGCAACTTGGGTACGTTGTTCATTGGCACACATTGTGCAGCATTTGCCTGTTCGAATATGTTGAGAGTGACAATGAAGAAGAAGACTGCAAAGAAGATGAGCTTTGCCATTTGTATATCGGAAGAACTATGATATTATATGAGTGACGATGGATGGGATTTTATCGGATTCTATGGAGGCTATATATATATGGGCAATCTGTCTGTTCTGTTCTTTTTCTGGAATTGTTGTTGTGGGATTCCGCGGAATGTATGGGATGGCGGGAATCTCGGTGGTTGCCGGCTGAATGTACGAACGAGAGTCCGAAACGTGTCAGAAGTCAAGCTCGATTCTCGTGAACTTGAAATCTTCAGACAAGGAGCTCTTGTTTTATTGCTATAAACGTGTATACATCACCGCTGATCTACAAATCTCTCTCTCTCTCTCTCTCTCTCTCTCTATATATATATATATATATTTACTTGTCTTAAGGGGAAACATTTTATATTTAAATTATAAAATTAAAAGAATAATATCTAGATTTGTAATTTTAGATAAGAAATTTTGATTTTATATACTATGTAATATATATATTTTACACATTAAATTTACGTTATGCATTACATATTATTTAAAATCTACTTTCTAATAAAATTTAGAAATTATTATCTATGAATATTCTTACTTAAATTTCAAATTAATTTAGAAGTTAAAATAATTTGCTATTCAAATAAAATGATACAAATACAATACTAATAATTAACACTTTTTTCCATTTAGATTTACACAGATTATATTTGTATGTTTTTATACTTACACACGCTTTGTTTACACCTTGTCAGCTTGTTTATATTTATCATATTAAATCTAATTAATTAAATAGTGCATTATTAAATACATTATTTAAAACTGAAATAAAAATTTTACTTTGTTACATTCATTTTAAAACTCTTAAATATCATTAAAGAGCGTTCAATGATAAATAAAGCATGCTTGTTCGAACCAAACTTTACACAAATCTGCACTTGCCAATATCAAGTTGACACCCAGAGTGGGAAACAATAAACAAACAAGTAACCAAACTTCACCATTTCTTCTTCTTACTCCCCAGTGACAATCTACTAGCAAACTTCACGTCGGGATTCCTCGTAATCCCAGTACTTCCCGACCCCTTAGTTGAAGAACTCCCAGCATTCCCCACATTTCCCGATCCAGAACTCTTCCCACCAAATCTCGCAGATATACTCCATAGAGACTCCCTTTACTAGTAGTACTCTTAGATGCACTTGAAGCACTGCTAGTCGACTTGAGTAAAGGATGCTTAGAACTCCCAGACTTCCCCATCCCATTGGCGAGAAGCCACCGAGATCCTGACTGCTGCTGTTTCTGTGTTCCCCAAACTTTCTTACTATCTGTTTCACTCGGTTTAACTCCTGCCATATGCACCCCAGTTATCTTAAACTGTGGTTTAACCTCTTCATCATCCCCTTCCTCGCTGTTACCACGTACCGAAACCCGCTTAAACATCCTGGGCTTAGGGGGAACCATAACACGCTCGGCCTGTACAAATGCCATCATAGGAGCACCCACGGGTTCAAAGTTCCGTAACGGGTCACGGAGTTGGACGAGCATTGCCAGTGTTAATGTGTCTCCCATGCATCCAGAGGAGCTAGAATCGGAACCTGAAGAATCTGTGTTTGCAACTAAGACTATGTCCGAGTGCGCTGCATGGTGAGCGTCAAGTATGGCCTTTGTCTTCTCGTCTGTTTCTCCCTCGTTACACACACCTGCATACACAAGCGTGTCATATAAACATACACATATATATGTGTGTGTAAGTATAATCCATAGTAAATAAACGATGTCTGTCTGTCTGTTGATATATCATTCGCATTTCACACACACGCACAGGATTCACATTTGGAACTAGAGGTGGGAGGTGCTTATGCATGTATATGTGTTTGTAGACATGCATAAATGACTATACATACGGTACACACACTGATAGGACTAATCTGTGTGTGTGCGTGTGGGGAAATATAATCAAGGGGGCATGTGTGAGTGTGTGTGAGAGAGAGAGAGCATATGCTATTCTATTCCCAACATTGTTTCTATAGACCTGTACCATTCAGACGCAAACCCAGTCATGTTCGATTACTTTGCGTGGATGTGAGGTAAGTCTATTTATAATGCAGGTTTGCTGTATATTACTGTATCATGTAAACACAACATAATAATACAGCAAATCTAGATACACATACAAGCACCCGATAGTACGTACGTACATATATATATATATATACAGCTATAACACGCACACACACCTGAGTCAAGCCGCATCCACTCGTCGAGAGAGATGGACATAGCCATTAAACCGTCTGTAGAAGAGGTAGTACTATTACTACCACCGTCATAATCAATCATATGCATACTTGAACTGCCACCTTCTAACAAGTTACTACCACCGTAATTGCCACCGTAACTACCACCAGTAGATTCCATAGTGTACGGAGCATCTTCCTCCGCCATATCGGACTGTATCTTCAATCCCTGCATTGCTAGCTCCTCAATTTTCTCCATTGCGACTGGTGCCAGGTCCTCCAATGACATGAACGTGTCGTCCATGTGGCTTCCTGCTTGGCTCCTTGGTTGTTGCCTTTGGTACTTCCTATTTATTGCCTTATCTGAAGTTGTAAGTGAGGAGTTACTGCTGCTGCCTTGCTCTATGGCGTATCTGTTCCCACCTTCAAGTGTGTACCTGCTCCAAATACACACCCATACATATATACATATACATACACACACACACACACACACACATATAGAGAGAGAGATGGACACATGCATAAAAAAACAAATACGACAATACTGGGTTTGCCATATCAGTATCTGCCAGGAATAGTGTATGACATACAAATGTGAGAGAGACGGAGAGAGAGATCATGTACATTTACACGTATAACAAAAACTCACAATGTGTATGTTTACGTGTACGTGCGCGAAGAGAGATGTACGAATATAAATCACAGATACACTAAACAAGTCATGTGTCTTGGGGCTCTTAATCATAATATTCATCAGATATACACATAATCATACACATACCTTGGCTTGTTTCCACCTTCAAGAGCAGCTTGGCCCTCCATAGCAATCTGATATATGTTCTTCCCAGTAATATCCTCTAGAGGCATTGTCTCCATAACCTGTAAACCCATCCATATCAACACACACATGCGGTGCAGTTAAGAGAAAGGACATTAGAGCGTGATTAAGAGTAATTAACCTGGAGAGCCATATTATCAGCACCAGCAGCAGCAAGACTGCGGAATATGTCTAAGACACCGGAACCCATCTCAGCAGGGACAACAACAGGTTTCGAAACCTGTAACACTAAACGTCCGTCATTCCTACCTCCTCGAAAATGCATCGGATTCATTGTTCTCAACGAGCCTCCATCCCTGGTTGGAATCATACTCCCCAAACCCTCTGCTAGACTAGGCGGCTGCAGAACACACAACACGTTACTCTGTGTGTGTGCGCTTGATGTATCTACATATGACTACATGTACATTGTACTTTGTATTGCAGAACATCTATATCACTCATTGAGATGTCACATGCTAGCAACACCCCTATGCATGAATAAACATTTCAGGATATTTATATTTACATAAAAGAGTCCGGATATATGTAAAACAGATCAAGGTAGTAATACAAACACACTTACATACATATATATACACGCATATGTACACACACACCGACACACGAACAAACAAACAAAACATAATATATATATATATATATATACACAGACACATTCATAGATGATGCAATTACCTGTGAAATAACCAATGCACTAGAAATTTCTGGCGCTGGTTTAGGAGGCGAGCTTTGAAAAGCCTTTTCATTAAGTCCCCATTCCTGCATTAGAGCCTCTGCTTCAGCATCTTCCAGCATCTTAGCACGAGCCTACAGAACCCATCTTCACATGATTAGTATATATATGATTTCCAATACAATAAATCAGTACACATTTTGCAGTGTATCTAGAGATATGTATATACAGATTGAGTCAGTAATTGATGATATTAATCCCGACAGACATAACACCTTGCTCCTCACCTTGCTCCTCATAGCTTGTGTAGCTTTTTGAAGTTCACTCTCGGCAGCATCCAAAAACTCGAAAAGATCATCCTCAGGGTTTCCTTGAACAGTAAACTCTTCCTCGTGTACTACACCCTTAAGCAAATCCTATCAATAAAACCAGTTTAGTTATACCAGAGTTTAAAGTTTAACACATATATACACATGATATAAGAAAACACTATCTTATTCGATGCTAGTATACATAACATTTAAAGTTTATAAATAATGTACCTGTTGCTCCATTTCAAACTGTTTAAGCAGAAGTCCACGTGGAGAGTAGTCGGACACGTTGGATTCGGCCTCTTCACTGTCCGAGCCCGGTCCAAGCATATGTAGAAATTTCTCGGCTTCATTTTCTAAATCATTGTCTTCTTTGTAATCCTGCACAAAACAATTATGCATACGTATATACACATAGTATAAAGCACATAATATAGCATGCATGTCTTACTTCTAGCTGGTGTTGTTCTTCGTCTGGACAAGCTTTTCTGTCTTGCGTGGCTTCCTCCACCCCTTGTTCGATTACTGAAAACTCTGCGTCCTCGTCATTATACGTCTACAGAATAAAGACATGTTCATCATCATACAGCACATACACATGCATCTAAACAGGCATATGTATATCAACCACACAAACATTTATTTGCTCCATGGTACGTTTTGCATACTAAACTATGATATAGCTATAACAGTACAGTGTAACTATATCCTGTGTGTGCATCTCACTGAAGTATGTTAATGTTACCATAGTAGAACTATGATATAGAGAATCTCCATATAATGCAACTATACCTACACGATAAATACTTTGCATATACATCATATCTGCAATAATTTCATATACTTAGCATAACCATAAACTATATTATATGGTGATGTGTTATAGTTATAATATACTTAATGCACCTCGTCAGATTGCTCTAAACTGAAGTGTTTGAGGTCTTCTTCATCTGGACGGCTGGGAGTATCCGGTGCAATTAACCCAGAACTCATCGTCATCGTTGTTGCTTCATCGTCATCGTCATCGTCCAGATTTAGATGCTCAATATCAATAGCATATTCCGAAGCATCTGGCTCTGACTGCGTAGGAGAAGCCCCGCCACCTATAAATATATATAAGTAAACAGCAAGCTTAAATATGTACATACTATATATATATATTCCAGCATACATTGGCAATAAATATACGGATAAACAGAGACATCACGTGCATCTATGCATGTAAACATGTGTGTGTATTCAACAAGGCAAACACACACAGCCAATTATTCTATTAAGCAGTTGCATTAATAATGCAAACCTATTGGCATGTGTATACATATGGAAGTTTTTACGAATACTTGGTAGACATACGAACATACGATATGTTAAATATTGTATAAATACTTGATATGTATCTATGTGTTTTAGAAAAAGTAAATATATGAAGTAAATAATATATATAAACAATACATACACGTACCTGGTTTCTTTCTTATAGGTGAACTCGGTAAACTGTTGTAGGACCTCAGGTTAACGGAGTTTAAATCCGGCTGTGGGTAGCTTAACTTGTCATTATTTACTTCACCATGAGCAGAAACTGATGACGAGGATATTCCACCAGCCATTTCGTATCCAAATGTTATTGTAAGAATCCCGCCTTTGCCACGCCCTGAAAGCTTAAAGCTTGTATTCCAGCAGCTGTTCTTGCTTGCTCCCACCTACATATCACGAATATATGTGTGCATAAATTTGTGTGTCTTTGTGTGGTTGTGTGTATGCTGTGTGTTAGTAACTATAATTAAGACAACCCCTGCTACAAATGCGGGACACTTAGCAGGGCTTATGTTTGTTCTAGTACTACCTACATGCACATATACGTACATACATACTACATACATCTATATACATATACATATATATATATATATATATATATATATATATATATATATATATATATATATATATTATAATATATACACACACACATATATATATATATATATATCAGTGTGTGTGTGCGTGTGCCTGAGCATGTATGCATTCACACACACACACACACACATACACCTTGTCTGATAATAGCTTTGAATATATTCAAAGCCAAATGTAGCAGAAAAGACACCTGCGATTTGTATTATATTAACTGCTTTCATAATTGGCATCCATGGATAAATGTATTGTCATGTATTACATACAGACAAAGAGACAGTTGTACACACGTTATATACACACATCATTCAAAGAACGAACCTTTTACTCTGTAAACAATATAGTAAAAGCTATCTTTAGCAACTTATCATCTGTATGTGTATAAAACTAATCTGCTCTCTCTCTCTAGACATGTGTACATAAAACACTACGTTGCATCAATACACTTGTACGTCCATACATACAACATATACATGTACGTATGACACACAGAAACACACCTTTGCTGGCTCATCTGGTAGAATCCTGCTGAGATCCAGCCTGTGTTTCCCGAGATCAAGCTCACTTGCATCCGGTGCCACAACAGAGAGCGTGAAAGTCTTGGACATATACCGTACTCCGGACTCAGATGAAGATCCGTATACAGAACACTTAATCTTCAGCGACTCCTCAAAATCTACACAAACAAATGTCTATATGTATATCTATATCTATGTGTGTACATACCTGCACAGCCTTTGAAGACCAAGGAAGGGACAGACTTCGCATCGGACTCCTTGTGTTTAAGACGGACCTGGAGCCGTAAACCTTCAAGAGAGCTGGGAAGTTTAGTGATGCCATGAACATGAGCGACGAATTCGCACTCAAATCTGGTTTGCCCGATATGTGCAAGCTTCCTGAGCGGCTTCCAGTCCCATAAACTACCTCCTTTCTTCTTCCTGTGTTCTTCATGTGAGACCTGTTCTTTCAAGAACTCTGGGATATCAGAAGCGTTTGTCTTCTCGAATCCTTGTGAATGCCATGTTAATAGTCCTTGATGATGGTGATGATGGAAACGCTCGTTTTGTTGCTCTCTTCTGCTGCCTGTTTTTGCTTTGTAGAGTGCCTGGCTGAGAGCCTCTAGCTCACGCAGGAGCTGCCCTCCAGCATCTGCCCGTGATCCTACCATCGGAATGATCTACTGGAACTGTCTCATACTTCTCTCTCTGATTATTCAACAATCTGCGGCTGCCCACTTAAGAATGCCCCGACCCACTTCAAAATGCACCGTTTCCAGATGCCCTAGTCGATCAAACAAGCTTTTCATCGCCCACTCGCAAATGCCCCGTTAGAAGCTCTCAGTCAGAAAGTATCGATTCAAGGTGCCCCAGATCGAGCTTCTTCGATCGATTTGCAGCGACTGCATCGATTTGAGACGACTCTAGAACTGCCCACCAAGAAATTGAGCCGTCTTTGGAGCTTCCGAGCTGAATCTTGAGCTACCCATGAACAATTTATGAAGAACCAAGCATTCTACACTACGACCCACCTCGGAATTGCCGCCAAATCGATGACGAGAACAACCAGGTTTTACGAGGGCACGTAGTGATCCAGGGAGTTGAATGGATGATCATGCACTGGCTAAACACCGGAGAGATGAGACTTTTAGGTCTAAGAGAGGTTTTAACACAGTCATTTCTTGGTTTCAACATGCATGTATATGTATGTATACATAAAAGTGTGTGTGAGTGCGTGTTGTGTGTAGTTCTGGTAAAGAAAAGTTAAAAATTGTTGGATCTTGTCCAATGTAATTAGACATTGTACAGTCTCTGTATGTATATATTCCTTGTCATTGTACTGTCTCTCTGTATATCTATGTATGTATATATTCCTTGTCATTGTACAGTCTCTCTGTATGTACTTATTCCTTTGCTTGACATGATTGAGTGTAAGAGGAAAGAAGTCAAAAAGATGGTATTAAAGGATAGAGAATCTCTGCTGTACATATAGTTCATTTCACATTATAAATATCACAACATTCAGTCGTCGTCGGAATCGGTTCTATCACCACCCTGGTTGGAGCTGGACTGTTACCACCCTGGTTGGAGCTGGGACTGTTACCAACGCCGAAGCGGTTCAAGACATACTGGAAGAGGGACGACATAGAGACTCTCCTCCTCGTGTTCCTCCCGTCCTGCGAGGTCTCCCTCGGAGATCCGGGAGTGGCCCTCACAAGCATCCTGCCACCGTCAGTGTTCAGCTCGTATGTCACTGTATCACCGCTGTCCCTGGGCGGCCTACTCGTACTATTGTTGTTCACTGCTGTGGGTTGGCCAGCTGGGAATGTGTATGTCACTGTATCACTGCTGTCCCTCATAAACCTCGTACTATTGTTGTTCACTGCACCAGCTGAAACATTCCCAATGTTCAAGCTGCCACGGTTGGTCAAGCGAGAACCACTCGCACTACCACTAGATTGGCCCGTTTGCTTCTGGGCTTCGTAATCGGAATCATCTGTGGGCAACTCAAACCGGCAAACCGGGCACGAGTTGTGCTGCTGCAGCCAAGGAAGCAGGCAATCTCCATGGTACAGATGGCTGCACGGCATCTGCCGCACCTCGGTACCAATTTCAAACTCGTCCTTACAAACGGCACACATGGATGAGTCTGTTCCCAGGTGCTCCTGAGATATACGGACTGCTGGCAAACCCTGGATGGCAGACGTGGAAGCTGGGGGAGCACCGTACTTGTTGGGGTCGTTCTCCATTAAATGCTGGATTACCTGGTCTAGCTGGTCTCCGCCCTCAAACATGTCGCGGAACAAACCCTGGGGATTGAAGTTCCCCTCGAACGCAATCTCTACATTGTCAGGACTACCAAGCATCATGCTCCCCAATATACTGTTCGGCACGGGCAGTACAATCCTGTGGAGCGCTCCTCCCTCAGAAGTGTTCCTGTTAGCACGACCAAGGAGAATGCTCTGTAGCATATGCAACACCGATTCCGGTGACCCTATCACCGGCGGATTGCCCACGTGTCCCCTCACGGGTTGATAATGGTGCTGCTGCTGCTGTTCAACCGCCTCGATGAACCCACCGTTACATATTGGACACGCTATCTCGTTCGTGTTCGTGTTGAGCAGTACCGTCCTCTGGCACTGGTGGCACCAGTAATACGTCCCTCCTCGATCCATCTCTTTCAGAAACCCTAACCCTAAAAGGCTATGTGTATATTCCTAATTTCAATAATAAATTCTTTTTAGGGTGTGGGGTTTAGGGCTTATGCCCGTATTAGGGTTCATGCGAAGAAATGCACTACTTGCGCTTCGAGAGAGGAGAGCGTTCTGCAGCAGCAGCAGCAGCACGAGAACCGATGTACAGGAATACGCCGCAGCCCTTCAGTCCTGCGTGGGCTCTAATTCTCTGTCACAAGGTAAGCTCCTTCACGAGCACATCATCAATGCGGGTCTTGAACAGCACATGTTCTTGGGGAACTGTATAATCAACATGTACATTAGATGCATTAGTATCCAAGATGCACGGTCCATGTTCGAGAAGATGCCTGAGAGGAATGTAGTCACTTGGACCTCCCTCATCGCAGCAAATGTCCAGAATGGGCATTTCAATGAATCATTAAAACTCTTCAGAAGAATGCTACTCCATTCAGAAGCTTCTCCCAACAGTTACACATTTGTTGGTATATTAGGAGGCATTGAAGACCCAACTCTTGCTGGATATATCCACGGCTTGATCATTGAATCGGGATGTGAAACAGAGCTCCTTGTGGGAAACGCCTTGATCAACACATACAGCAAGTGTAACTGTGTAGACGAGGCTGTTCAAGTCTTCAATATGATGCCAGAAAGGGACATAGTTTCATGGACCTCGGTTATCGGGGCATATGCTCAAGGAGGTTATCCAAACGAGGCATTACAGACTTTCCAAACGGTGCTTTTAGAGGGCTTCTCACCGAACAAGGTTACATTTGTTGCAGTTATTGGAGCGTGTTCCACTGGCAGGAGGTTTCTTTCTGAAGGCGTGTCAATACACTCCATGATTACAGAAGCTGGGTTTAGCTCAGATACACTTATAGCTAACTCACTTATGAACCTGTACACGAAGAGTGGGAGGCCTGGGGATGCAGAAGCTATGTTTTCTAGTGGGGAGTTTACAAGGGACATAGTTTCCTGGAATGCAGTTATCTCTGCATGTATCGAGCATGAGTGCCCTCACAGAGCAGTGTATTTCTTCAGACAGATGCGTCTTGAAGGTATGAAGCCGAATTCTGTGACTTTTATCACGGTGCTTACTGCGTTTGGCAGCTCTGCATCTGTAGCGAAGGTGTTACACTACCGGTGAGGGAGAGTGGGTATGGCAGGCTACTCGAACTTTGTAACGCTGTGATTACTACGTATGCACGGTGTGGGGCTGTTCTGGAGGCTTGGGATACTTTTAAACGCATAAGAAAAGACGCGGATTTGGTGTCCTACAATGCTATGTTAGGGGCCCCTGGTTTTGAGCAGTTTAAGAAGCTGTTTCATCAAATGCTGCATCTTGGTATCACACCAAACAAGGTATATAGTGTGTGAGAGAGAGATATAAATATAGTATTATTTTATGTTACAGTATATGATATGCCTATGAATTTAATAACTATATGTGAATTAGGTGACTTTCATCAGCGTTCTGAATGCATGTGCTGAGAATTTAGAACTTAAGCTTGGCAGTAGTATTCATGCTTTTGTTTCTGATGCAAGACGCAACGGGAGAGATATCCACTATACGGTGAGGAGAGAGAGAGAGAGAGAGTAGTATTGAAGAACGTGTTATGTAGGCTTCGGTTTCTCTGGCAACAGCACTTGTGAACATGTATGGGAAGTGCGGCAGCTTGCTTGATGCCCAACTTGTGTTCAATTCAGTCCCTTTAAAGAACCGCATATTGTACAATGCAATGCTTACAGCAGTCGCAGTACAGCGCGGGCCGAGTGTGGATTCATGTAAGATACTACGTGACATGCTTCTTCAAGGACAGACTCCTGATGAGCTCACTCTCACTACTGTGTTAAGTGCATGTTCGTGTGCTGAAGATGGTGAACTTCTCGAGGCGTGTATTGCCGAAAGCGGCTATCAGTCTGCCTGCCTTGATACTGCACTTATTGGTAAGGTGTGTGCGTGTCTGTGTGTGGATGCGCTCTGTGTATCTCTCTATTTGTCTTTGTTATAGCTGAATGCCTATATATACATTTTTCAGGTATGTATTCGAAGACCAACCGTCTAGAGGATGCACGGAAGATATTTGAGAGCATGAACAGGATTGATGTTGTGTCATGGACAAGCATGTTTACTGCATTTTCAGAGAACAAGAGCTCTGAAGAGGTTCATTATTTCTTCAAAAGAATGCTCCTTGAAGGCATTAAACCAGATAACTTCGCATTCGCCAGTGTTTTAGATTGTGTTTTGGACCTAGCCCTTGGTAGGTTGGTCCAGAGGTGTATCATGGAGAGCAGTGTCGTGGATGTTGTTGTGGAAAATGCACTCGTTGACATGTATACAAGATGTGCAAGTCCAGGTCAGAATACCCTTAGATTTGTGCACTTGTTTATATGTGTATACATATGTAGAGAGAGGGGAGGGAAGGAGAGAGATCTCTCTGCAGTACACCCTCTCATGTATCATATGTTATAGATAAAACAGGTCGATAGATAGATTGTAACAGTCACATACACACAAATCTTAGCAACTGTATATGTATATGTGTGTACTGTACTATATACAGAGGTCTGTGGAAATGTAGATGATGCATGGAGAGTGTTTTATACCATGAAGAGAAGAGATGTGGTCTCGTGGAACATCGTAATTGCAGCATACAGTGAAGAAGCTTTTCCTCTCTTCAGACGGATGCAGCTCGAAGGGGTAAGGCCGGACAGGCTAACTTTTGCGGCTGTTCTCAATTCTCGTGCAAGTCTAGGAGTACTTTCCCCAGGTAAGTTGTCTCACTTGTGTGTGTGTGTGACATAATCTATGGTTGTGTGTGTGTATGTGTGTGCTTCTGTATCTATATGTATGTGTGGACATGCATGTACTGAATGAATGAGGATTAACTCATAATTACACGTCTCTCTCTCTCTCTGGAACAATCTACTTGTATTCTTACATATGCATACCAGATAATGGAGATCCATCTATGTTGTGTGGTATGTGTGTGCGTACTTTTATTGTGGTGTATGATCATGTATTGCCTTAAGTCTAGTTTTTTTTTTTGCGAATGTCAAGATCAACATAGTGTTTATCATCATGCTTAAACACACACGCACACACGAGGGGAAACTAAAAAGTGTATATGTAGAGCTCCACGCACTCACAAGGGAAGCCAGCGTGGAATCTGACGTGGGAGTCGCAACTGGGCTGGTTAAAATGTACGCAAGATGCGGAAATCTGGAAGAAGCAAGGAACATATACCAGAACACATCAGAGTGGAGAATCTCACTCTTGAACTCTGTCCTAGGTGCGCTCTCTCAGCACGGACACCCCAGGGAAGCAGTGAAGCTCTTCTCAAGAATGCAACAGGAAGGGACTAGACCCGACGTGGTGACACTCACGAGTGTGCTATCTTCGTGCGTGCACTCTGGCCTGCTGGACTTCGGCCTGGAAATCTTCTTCCATATGCAAGAGTACTACACCCTATCGCCGACTGTGGAGCACTATGCTTGTGCGGTAGACCTTCTGGGTCGTGCTGGGCGTGTGGCGCATGCTGAAGAGCTAGTTCGTGCCATGCCATTCGCAGAGAATCAGCTTGTCTTGATGAGCTTGCTGTCTGCCTGTAAGCTACAGGGAGACGTAGAACGTGGTAAATGCTGTGCACAGCGCATTCTGGAACTCGATCCGGATAACTCTGCTGTACATGTTATCTTGTCGAATATCTTGTGTGCTGCTGGTGTGTGGAAGGGCAACAATGTCACCATCCCAGAGGTAAGCATATACACACGTTAGATATACCTTATCGAATCTCTCTCTCTCTTACTATGCACTTGGTTGTTCTTTCTCAGGGAAAGCTGGTGACGTGTCTGGAGTGAGCAAAATCCAGATTGGCACTGAGGTACATGAGTTTATGGCAGGGGACCGATCACATACAGGAAGCGATGAGATGTATAAGGAGCTAGAGAAGCTCGACTTGCTCATGAAAGAGCAGGGAATAGTACCCGAACAAACTGGAATACAAGGAGACTATCACAGTGAGATGTTAGCAGTAGCATATGGGATCATTAATACACGGGCTGGGACAACACTCAGGGTGGAGATGACAACTGAATGTGTATGTGAGAGGTGTCATGTTGCTCTGAAGTGTCTGTCCTGGATTGTTGGGAGAGACATTGTTGTAAAAGACGCAATCAGGTTTCATCACTTTGTGGAAGGTAATTGTTCTTGCAAGGACTGAACTTCATAGACATATAACACCTTTTGTAATGATGTACAAACATATCAATATTTATATGTTAAAAAGCTCTCTCCCTCTTTCGATAGATGCACACTCTCTCTCTCTCTCTCTCTCTCTCTCACACACACACACACACACACACACACAAGACTTAAGGCTCTAATAGAAGTGTTATCATTGTCACGAGTGACATGGAACCAGGAATTCCAACACCATTTTGGATCCTTATCACTTAAAAGCACACACACGCTCTTGCTAGAGAGTTCATTTGAATCAGAATCTTGTATTTACATGGTTCTACAATATGAGTACGTAATGAACTGTTTCACTTCTTGCGGCTTCCATTAGGGGCCCTGGACCTCTGCGGTTTGCCATAAGTGAACCTCTTGCGGCAAGAAAGGCACCTATACCTTGGTGAGCGGACCGTCCTTCGGTTGAAGCCATGGAACATACAAGTTCCCCCACAGCTCTCACACTCCTGTGTATCAGGTAGAACACGCCTCATCTTCTTCAGCCACTCCTCATCCATCCTATACACAATCTCGTAATATTCCTCTGGGACCTCACCTTGTCTGGAAGATTCTCCTCTATATCCTCTATCTTCTTTGCTGCAGGAGAGACAACCCAGGAGGGTGTTTCCGGTTCTTCCTCCTCACTTGTCTTCCTGTTAGGATCTGCCTCTAGTTCTTCCTCACTTGCCTCCGAGTCAGAGAATTCCTTACTGGGATACTCTCTAGGAACCCAAGCAGTGAAGAAATCTTTATCCGAAGGATCCACATTGTGGGTACTGGTGTCCAAATGAGAATGTGGCATGAACAATTGAAGAAAGTATTTTGCCCACTTCTTGTCATCTTCTTCTATTGCTTGAGCAACCACTGCATCCAAGCCCATATACGATGACGCAGGATCCATTCTTAAAAGCCTATGATGGAGATTGACTCTTATATAAGGAAGTCACGTGACTGCGTGCGTGCCTATGCATGCGCGTGCTGCCTTTATGTGTGCGTGCTTATCCATGCATTCACGTTTGTGTTTGTTTGTTCTTGTGGTAAGTATAAATACCGACACGCGTATATATTTGAAAATGTACTATGTGTGCGGGAATTTTCGTTAAAGCATGGTCTTGAAAAGATCGTATTTTGTATTTAAAGGAAGCGAGCCATTTCGAATCCTCCAAAATGAATTCAAGCATCTCTACATAGTTTATAACACACACGCAAGAGTAAGAATCAGGTACAAAACATTCATCTATACATATAAATTCGTTACCATATAAGCATAACATCCTTCATAGAGAGGCATATGTGACATATAAAAGGGACATATATATGACCTTTCTGTTTTGTTTCATAATGGAGCTCGAGGTCGTAGCTGAAGCAATAGAAGCGAATGATAAGAATTGGGCAAAGTATTTCCTAGAATTCAACAAGAGAGATCTCATGCTACAGTCGTATGTACACCAACTCCTCGTTCGATGCTTCGAAATCTGTAGCTTTCCCCAGTATGTGGCTTCCTCGAGAAAGGCATTCGTTCTGACTCGGAGATAAGTGAGGAGGAACTAGAAGCAGCTCTCAAGTTGCAAGTGAGGAAGAATTCGAATTACCTTTGAGCAGGAAGGTGAAGGTTGAACGTACCAAAGCAAAGAAGAAGACTGCAGAGGCTAAACCGATTATAAACATTCGAGTTATAAGGAGCGGACGTGCTCCTCACCTCTTAAAGAGAGATTATACCAGCTGCAAAGGAGAAGGAAGATCATCCAGAATCTGCCAGACAAGGTGAAGTCCCAAGAGGAGTATTACGAGATTGTGTACAGAAACCAGCATAGGATGGATCCACAGTGGCTGAATCAGATGAGGCAGATACACAGGAGTGTGAGAGCTGGTGTGTTTCATGACTTCAATCTAGCAAGCAGTACTCCCCAAGATACAAATGCATGTCGTGTCCCAAAAGAGGTTCACTTATGGCAAAACCCCCTTAAGCCAAGAAGTATAAGAAAAGAAAGTGAAGCAGTTTAACATGTATAATGTAATTAGATTTCTAAAGCATGTATCTATACAAAAGATAATTACTATTGAACTATCGTTCCTCTAGTACAAGTGTACGTAATAGCCTGGACATTCAGGACACTCATCCCGCCAACTTCTCTATATGTCGATGTCTGAACAACATATGTATATTTAGCACTTAAACGAACAGCCTGTACTCTTTAAGCATCAATGGGAAGTTTGAATCGACATATAGGACAAGTATTGTGCTTCTCTAGCCAGGGGAGGATACATCTTTCGTGGTATAGATGCTTACATGGCATTTCTCGAGCTGCAGTTTCTAAGTTAAACCTTTCCAAACAGACGGCACACACCGTATCCTCTTGTGAAACACGTACAGTAGGTTGATGATGAATCCAAGACAATGACGCATTCTTTTTACCATTCTGTTCTATCCCGTTTAGAATATCGTCCAGGGAATCCATGAGCCATTGGATATTATCTAACCTCTGTTCCAAGGTTCTAAACTCATTTATTGCTAGCAAATTAGTTACGGTCCTTGCTTGCGCTGGATCCATTTCTTAAACTAGGTAAACCTAGCACTTGAATCCCGTATTTCAAGCAAAGAAAAAGGTTATTATTTTACCTTTACATGATCAATTAAAAGGTAATGGGGATGAGCCCTTGATGTATATGTATATGGATATGTATGTGTATATATATATATATATATATATATATATATATAAACTTTGATATTAATCATTGTAATAAATTAATAATTATAAATATTGGAAACTTGTGAAGAATATATATATGCATACACACAGATATATGTGTGTGTGTGTTTCTAAATTTATGGGAAGGAACTCTAAATTTTAAATCACTTTCAATATATATAAGCATAATCATTATTACATACATATATAATTTATTTGTTTATATATTTCATTTTCATAAATATTCTAATATATAATTTACGTATATACTTTAAGTTTATATTTATAGAATATTAAGTATAGCCAAACTTATTTATAATTAACTTGTAAATTAAACATTTTTTTTTAAACTCATAATTATATTTATTAATTATTTATTCAACTATTTTTCTATAATAGTTTTTTTTTTACTTACCAGGCAATTAATATTGTTTATATACAGGGATATGTGCACACAAGATATGTTTACAAGGGATCACGCCGAACAAGGTACTAATTATGTAGAAATCTGAATTACATTATACATGTTAAACTGCTTTACAATCTCTTCTTATTCGTTTTTGCTTTGTTTTTCTTACAGCTTCTGTTGGACCTCTGGGGTTTGCCATAAGTGAACCTCTTGGGACACGAAAGGCACTTGTACCTTGGCGAATACGGCTTGTATTGATTGAAGTCATAAAACCCACCAGTTCCGCCGCACGATTCACACTCTTGTGTATCAGGTAGTATCTCCTTCATCTGATTAAGCCACTCGGCGTCCATCCTGTGCATGTTCCTGTACACAATCTTATAATATTCCTCTGGGGACCTCACCTTGTCTGGAAGATCCTCCTCAGGCTCAGATACTGCAGGGGCAGCCTCTTTCTTCTTCTTTGCAGCTGGCGTACTCTCCTCTGGAGGTGCCCGGCTCCTTGTAACAGGAGCATTCCGAGAAGGCATAGTCTCTGCCTTCCTCTTCTTTGTCACTGGAGCAGTATTGGACATTCTTTCTACCTCCGGCCCTGTGCACAGCTGCTTCCAGTTCTTCCTCGGTTACTTCGCACTCTTCTTGGTACTCGGAAGGAACCCATGGGAACGGTGTAACAAAAGGAAGTGCGCACATATTGGTGTACAGCGGTATGGGCTCCTCCAGCTTCAAGTGTATGTAGGGCGGTATGGGATCCTCGAGCTTCAAGTATTCTAGCAAAGGCTCGTCCCAGTTTTCCCCGTTAAACATTGCCTGTGTCACGGCCGCCTCTAAAGCTGTAGACACCATTCTGCTAATGAAACCCTAGCCTACTGTCGCTAGGTTTTTATACGCCTTTAATTAATTTAGATTCTAGTATCTGAGATACATATTCTAGCATATGCTGCGAAATTAATTAGATGTAATAAAGTTTAATTAAATTTAATTTAATTATACTACGGGCACAATCATGTTCCACACTTGGCTGGAGTCGTGCGTATGAGGCATCTTTCTTGATTTTTCCGAATATAAAACAATACAGAGAAAACCACTGTAGATTTTTCTCCTCATGGTGCAGGCACAAGAAGAGGAGTTTAGCGCTAAACCTAAACAGTTAAGCGTTCGGTTAAGCAGAATACATGGGGCGAGGAGGGGGATGCTTGCCCAGCAAGAGTCCCCGTGTTGTGGGTGGTTCTCCCCCACAATCTCCCAAATCCCATCATTCTGAATCTGCCCAACAAGATCAATCTGCTCCTGTTGCTGCCCGTGAATCCCCGCAGAAGATCAATACTATCAAGGTGTACATTATGTAAGTACTCAATTATAGGAAATATACATCGTAATTGGTAGTTTTATATAAAGGACCACATAATTTCCGCGTAGATCTGTAGTTCACACACATAATATATATAATGAGCAATTGCTGTAAGATGTAAATGGATGCTTTGGAAAACGTGAATATATTTAATACAAATATGCCTTGATCAGTAATGTGTTGTCTCTTCTACTTTTTTGATGTCATTTTCATAAACACACACAAAAGACAACTTACACACACAGGAAAACACACATTGCTATATTTCTTTATATAATCAGATCCTTCGTATGTCTGTATGTGTATGTGTGTACTCCTGTATATTACTGTATGTCTTGTTGCAGCACGTCCCCTCCGTATATACACATGAGGGACGTGTGTGTGTGTCTACGTATGCAAAGAGATAAACACAACACACATGTATATATGTGTGTGTCATTGTGTGGGGTCTCTGTATCTATGTTGTGCATCTGTTGTCACATGTGTAAGCTTCTCTCTCTCCTCTCTCTCTCTCTCTCTCTCTCTCTCTCACACAACACACACACACACACACACACAGATTGTTATTATATGATATGGTTTTCTAACTTGATTTCTACAGATACTACTCAATGTACGGACATGTTGAAGCACTGGCAAAGAAGGTGAAGGATGGCGTAGACAGCGTGGAGGGTACGGAAGGAATATTATTCAGAGTTGCAGAGACTCTATCACAACAAGTGTTGGAAAAAGCACGCACCTCCAAAGAATGAGGAAATTCCCATAATAACCTCGGCACAGTTAACTGAAGCAGATGCATTCTTATTTGGGTTTCCCACACGCTACGGTGCCATGGCCGCTCAAATGAAGGCTTTCTTTGATACTACAGGCGGTCTATGGCAAAAACAGTCATTAGCTGGTAAACCTGCTGGTTTCTTTGTGAGTACTGGCACACAAGGTGGCGGCCAAGAAACAACTGCGTAAGTATAATCATAAACATGATGTTCCTAGTCTATGTGGATATCCATTATAGTTGTGCGTGCGTGCGTGCGTGTGTGTGATATATTGCATATTTTATGTGCTATATTATATGTATGAATATGTGTTCTTTGGCACGCAAACACTCATATGTTGTGTGTGTGTGAGAGAGATAGAGAGAGAGAGTAACATTCAAGTGAAAGTATTGACATACACACACAACGTTATAAAGCAAATGATTAAATTATTAATGAAGTTTTAAAATGCAACTTTTATGTTACAGATGGACAGCAATAACTCAGCTAGTTCACCATGGAATGCTGTTCGTACCCATAGGTTACACATACGGTGCAGGGATGTTTAAGCTTGATGAGATAAGAGGGGGCTCACCATATGGAGCTGGGACGTATGCTGGCGATGGTTCTAGGTTACCAGTGAGGACGAGCTTGCACTGGCTGAGCACCAAGGAAGATATACTGCGGGTATTGTTAAAAAACTAATTGGTACTAAATAATCTGTCTCATTTGTTTTATTAATTTGTACTTGTATACTATTTCTTAATAATGGTTTTCATCGCAGATGACTGTGTCACAGTTTGTTGATAATGCTTTCCATTCACTCTCTCTCTCTCTCCTCTCTCCTCTCTCTCTATATATATATATATATATATACAACCACAAATAAAACAGTACTGTTGAATATCAATTAATTTGGTGTGTGTGTCACAGACAGACAGTAGATATATGTAGATCTATTATGTCTGCATGAGATTATATAGACAAATTTCGTAGATACTGCCTAAGTAATAACATTTTCCCTAATTATTAGAATTATATTATAGTTTCAACATGTGAGATTCATTGCAGTAATCTATATAATGGTTCACCTTGGGATATTCCCAATATATGTATAAGATTACTACATCTCGGAACTTTGTATGCGTGTATTCGAGTTGGTAGCTGATATCTGCACAGTGGACATGAATTGTGGTTTTCAAGCCATGGAAGGAGACAGTCGTCGTGATACAGATGCTTGCATGGCATTTCTCTCGCTACAGTGCCAAGCTTAAACTGTTCAAGACACACAGCACACGTATGCAATTCTGACACACGCACAGCAGGCATCCCACGTATAGACGCCAATGAAGCACCCGAGTAGCGTCTGCAGCCATCAGACCATCTTCACCATGTTCTAGTTGCTGCAAGTATGATGTTGATGTGTTCAGATTCATGTCTGTAATCCGTACATCTTCACCATGGATTGGATAGTGCACATCCATCACATCAACTATCAACTGTCCTAGTCGCTCCAAGTATGTTGATGTGTTCATCTGATAGGTTCCTATTATAGGGTTTTCCCACGTTAATATATTTGTTTCCTTATACTAGGGTGACCAGGAAAGAGAAGGATCCGATGGCAATGAGAGGCCAAATTCGATGTGGGTCTTGTCTGTCCTAGCTAGTACAATGAAGAAGACAATGCTAAGATGGGCAAATCCTCTACAAGAACAACAAGCCAACACTCCTGTTCATGACCCTTTGCTGCTGGAGAAAGCATGTCTAGAGAAGGAGCGTGCAGGATGAAGCTAAAACTGTCTGATACAGATCAAAGGTATCTGACTCACCTAGAGATTTCCGACTTAAGTCCAAAACACGCTGCAGCTAGGTTGGAATCGAGACACGGATTTAGGGTTGCAAACATTGCGTGGAGAGTGAGGATGTCTCTGCAAATAATGGCTCAGGCTCTGAAGATCGTTTCTGCTTCTGGCTACGGGCTTCTAATATTATGGAGCAAGACAATGGAGAAAAGTTCTTAAACAAGGAACATGCACGGCTGCCACTGTCTGTTTTCCCTGGCACTCAAGCGGAAGAGATTGGAGTTTGAGAGCCGACAAGGATTCTTCTTGCAAAGACCCGTGGTGACCACCGCAGTGTCTGATGACAAAAGTAGCCGACTGTGGCTCACCAAAGTTTATGGGATTAATATTATTAATCCTAACTATATATATATATATATATATATATATACAAGCTCTACATGAATAGCTGAGTATACAAGTAAATGACACTGCCTAAGTTTCACATAATCTGTGTATTTTGGGATAAGTGGAACACAAATGTATAGCATCTACGCATAATCGGTGTGTATTAATTAGTTGTTATATATATTAGTTAGTAGTACATATGGTTTGCACGATTGGACATTTCATGTACATTATACAATCTACGCGGAAAAACCAATATAGTAAACTTTCACTAGTAGATGTTCCTGGATACGAGCAACAAATGTCTACTCATTTACATCGTAAGTGCTCTCTCTCTCTAAATATTATCAGATGTGTGTATATATATACACACATACATACAGAGTTTAGTTTAAAGTACCATACTAAGCCAAATATAATTGAACACATTAGCCAAACGTACACACTCGTGCTAAGTAGAACGGATATACAACGCATGTACTTACATACTTTTATTAGCTTGAGCCTTGGAATTGATAACGTAGGCGCTCATACTTGGCAAGCTCTTCCATAGAGAGTGAGGGTTTCAGCTCAGCAAGGGCCTGCATATGTTATTATAATACAATCACACACACATACACGCGCGCGCCAAAGCACACTTACATGCAAAAAGCTTCTTGCCTCACTATGACAGCAGAATCATCCTCCTCAGCAGAGCTTGATGCCTGCAAAATGGACACATTATACAATTACATATATGTAAACATATACATACACATACATACATACATACATACATTATATATACATATTCATATACCTTGCGTTTGACAGCTTGCATCCAAGCATCTGCACATAAAGCGTACATATCTGCACCTGTGAAATTAGCAGAGCATTTTCTCGCTAATACTCTCAGTGATACGTCCTCATCCAAATCAAATTTCCTTGCCAAAGCTGAGAGAACCCTGTAAAACATAAGAAAAAACTGGTAGGTACAAATATACATACATCTACACGTGCAGACATATATATACATATGCATACATAAATATAGAGACACATATAACGTACTTTTCTCTATATACCGGATCCGGACTAACACCCACGTATAGCAGCTTATCAAAAGCGTCCTGGACGGAGGAGAGCAGAATCTACAAGGTCTGGACGATTTGTAGCCCCAATAACGAATAAATCCTGCAAAGAAATAACATACCGATTTCTTACCGCTGTCTGCCAGAGAGAGAGAGAGAGTGTAGTACCTGTGCATTCTCGCCAAGTCCATCAATTTCCGCGAGCAGCTTTAAAGAGAAGGATCAGGTCAGCGAATGCAACGTATGTACTGTATAATACATACTGAGCATGTGTGTGACATGTATGTACACACACGCACATATATACATATAGGAAATAAAAAGAGTTAGCACCTGTGAGACAACGCGGTCCATGACACCTCCTGAATCACCAGAAGCTCCACGAGCAGGTGCTGACGTATGAAAACATGACAGTTAATACAATAGCCAAGACTATATAGCATTTGTATCTTATAAGCGATTTCGTTTAATTACACGTTTAAAATAAGACAATACTTTAAACAAATTTGTTGCTTAAAAACTCAATCTTACCAAGTGCATCCATTTCATCAAAAAATATAACACAAGGCCGTGCTCCTCGAGCCTGGTAAAAAGTTAACACATAAATTATATTTAAAGAAGTAACTAAAACGAACTTCTCCGTAACGAACGTTTACCTTCTGAAATATCTCTCTAACATTCTTCTCAGATTCTCCAATGAACATGTTGATGAGTTCTGGACCTTTCACACTTAAGAAGTTAAGTGAACATTCAGTCGCCACAGCCTTTGCGAGTAAGGTCTATAATATATAAAGATATTGTATTTATGTTAAAGAAGCTATATAAAGGTTTATTTAATATAGCTTTTCTTAAGCAGAAATTATACAATTACAACCATATAGATGTTTTAGTGATGAATATTTTAAACTGTATGCAAACTATATGAAAACATTTTAGTATAACTATTATATAATGCTCATCACATTCTATATCTTAATCAGTTAACTACTAACTTACTTTGCCCGTTCCAGGAGGTCCGTAAAGCATAACTCCAGAACGCTGTCTAAGTCCGGATGTGAAGAGCTCACGATGGAGAAGTGGTATTTGTACAGTATCAAGTATTGCTTTTTTTACATCCTCTAAACCACCGATGTCCTCCCATTTAACATTTGGCACCTGAACGATAAAGATATATATTATTCATACCATATATAAATACATAATTATACACGTGCATTCACTTGCATGCAAATGTGCAAGTGTATGTGTATATGTACATGTGGATGAGTAAAAGAATACATACCTTTGGTGTACCAATAGCTGATGCAGTTCGCTTTTTAATCTGCTCTAAAGCTTTCTCAATAATATCAGCTGTTAGGATTAAACCGGTTTCATAATCGAGTTTAGTGTCAAGGGCAAATGCAGCAATATCCGCAGCAACGGCACTTAAATCTCTGGGAACAAGGCCTGCTGTTTGTGATGATATAGATTTTAATCCATGTAGCAAATCATCCTGCATAGACATGTTTGTGTGTAGATAACATGTAAGTCACATTCAAAATGTATGTCATTATATGATATGACTTGGAAGAGGATATAATGATGATATTATAGTGTATATGCGTGTGTGTGTCTGTTAATATGATTAAAAGATTATTAGTGTTAACATGATTAGAAATACTAAACCAGCTTACAGAGAGATTAGGATCTCCTAAAAAGTGCGTAAGAAACTCCAAGCGTTGATTTTCATCAGGTGTACTTAATGAAAACTCGTGTGTGAAACAGTGCCTGAGAGGTTTAATAGAATCTTCATCTTCAGCTGTTGCAATTAGTACTACAGAAGTTGCAATTTCCTAGCAAAGAATAAGTATATTAAATAGTAGTATTATATTTAATCACATCATAAGTAACATATTAGTATTTTATACAAGTTAAATATTATCTTATGTAGATATATGTTAATTGTTAGCCATGTATAAAACTACCATTACTATGTAGATTTGAGTCAGTGAGCGCGGAGAGGGAGAGAGAAACAGACAGACAGAGACAGAGATGCATAACTGTATAATATGTATACTATAATACAATATACTACTATATTGTGATGTAGTGCGAACCGTCCAAACAAATACTTGTACATACTTAATATATACTAACCTTGAGAACTGTGTTCTTAATATCCACGGATGTTCCAGAAGCTTCGGTTTTACTATAATCCGAAATGTAGCTTTTAAGTGCACCAGGAATGCGAGACGGACCTTGTGGTTGATCAGGATTTTTGCTAATACTTTCTGCTAAAGCACCAAGGCGTCTTAGCAGTAAAATAGTTGGAGAATATCTGTTTAAAAATAAAAACTTCCACTTAGAATATATATATATATAGATAGATAGATAGATAATCATCACGTATAACCCATATATAATATGGTGTATGTATATGTGTATTGACACAATTTGTCTCGGAAGTGTGTGTGCGCGCGAGCGTGCGTGCGTATGGTAGAACCGCGATAACACAGCTAAAGTCTATAAGTAAAGTTTAACACATTATAAATAAATGCAAGCATGCAGTCATATACACGGCTGCTTGGGTGTGTGTAATGTATATATATGAACCTGCTTGCAGTTTTGAACGCGTTTTCCAAAGCCAAAGAAGTTTTCCCTTCAGATGCACCTACAAGTTCATAACAATTGTACTCTACAAATGTATCCCCAGAGCTTCCGCCACAAGCTTCACTGTACTTCGCTTGCCAACACCTGGAAAACACATACACATTTAATATACACATAGACACAACACACATGGCATAATCAAGATGCATGTAAAAGCAAAGAGTCGAATTCATGTACATACTGCAAAATATAAATGCATATATCCATGTCTATATAGTGTATATAAACAGTTATATAAAACGTTACTATATGTATATTGTGTGTATTGCACATTGTGGAAAAAAATGCATATTAAAATAAAGTTTACACACACATAACGTTGTATGTCTTACCAATCGGGCCGAGTAGAAGAGTGGATATTCTTAAGGCAGGAATATTCGGATGCAAACAAGGTGCAATAAGTGACACGAGCTCACGAACAAGAGGTGCATGGAGGGAGGAGCACCGAGGAACATTTCTTTTCAAAATTGGTGGTAACTGTGATGGTACGGATCCGCTCAGTACCAATGCCGTATGGTTTTGGTCTATACGTAGATACTGTTCTGTAGACGGCTCCAATGACGTCACCTACTGAAATAGAGTAGAATTAATATTATGTGTACATAAATGTGTTTATGTATCAAGCATATGAACTTTTTGACAGGTGTTTGTGTGTGTGGGTGCACTATCATCAATCGTTGAAATCTGGTCATATATATAGTACACACGTCTCTGTATATAAATCCATAAACACACAGTGCAACTATGAACTGCGTACCTTGAAAATAACAACGTTGTCATCCTGGGCACGAAAGTGAAAATAATCATAATAATCAGTAGAGGTAGATGTAGATGTACGTAATTGTGTGCAAAATAAATCTCCCGTTGCCATTATTCTGCACCTTTATAATATTGTTGTAGAGCAACATCGACCTCTTCTTGCCTAGAAAACATATAATTATAGAAGGTATTACACACACACAGAGGCACCTGTTCGCACTAGTATCCAGTCGCAAATTAGAAGAAAAGCACAGTAGTCGCACATAAGATATTCGCATATGAGAAGCCACCTTAGTTTGTGTGTCAATCTAACGGAGCAATACGCAAGAGGGTGGAACTCGTCTTATCAAGAGAAACGGGGAATATTCTGAGGAATCTTCTAGCTTCTTTCTGTGTAACGAGTGTTTCGAGCCAAGGTATATGTAAGCAAGGTTGAATGCGAGAAATGGCGAGATGTAGGCCACGTTGCCTTCAAATGCAGACTCTGTGGTGCCTGAAAAACAAAACATGCACAAATCATAAATAAACGCGCGCGCGCACACATATCATAATATAAAGTTATATGTGCAAATATATCATAAGAACTTACATGATGGGAAAAACCGAGCTGGACATGGTGGAAGGCGAATCGTGTTTGTTGGAGGATCTAGAACCAATCCTTCGCAGGCCTGGAGACGTTGTTTTGAAGATTTTTCACCACAACCTAAACAAAGAATTCATATATATGCATATAAAAGTCGTGTGTGTGTGTGTGTTCTTTACATACACTCAATAATTGACTTTATCTTAATTGTCTTGAAGAATTTTTACATCTACGATTTTCATATGCATAAGCGATACCTACACACACACACACACAAACACACAACATAGTATACTTATCACTACAACACAGAGCAGATACACGTGTATAGACATGCTCTATATAGTCCTGCGCGCTTGCGCACACACACACTCTGTATGTAAGTATATTATGACTACACTGGTTTGAATTACACCTATATTTGTCACAGTTAATGTGCTGAATGCTACAAGTAATAAGATTTAAATATCAGTTTTACAAGTTTATACGTATACATTCACATGTGTATGGTACTGACTAAACTTTTAAGAATAATGTCAGCAACTAGAAAGACACACGGAGTCTTTTTATGATTACAAATACACTATTATACCTGTTCATGGATACTTTGTTAACTACTTACGTATCTTGAGGTGTAAAGCTTATAATTGTACTCATATTTGTTCTGTATAATTGATGACATATGGTGCGTGATTATTCTGCATGTTGCAGTCTACAATATAATGTGCGACTTTTATGTATAAATTGCATGGGTGAGTGCGAATTTTAATGTCCATATGTATACATTTGTGTGTGTGTGTGTGTGTGTGTGTGTGTGAAAGTTATTAAAGTCTAATGAAATTGTGTTGCATAGTCTATTAGCTATCGAGCAAATTATGCACAACTCAAATATGTCTGTATGTAAAAGTATGTATACTTACACACACACATGATTCTGGATGTGAGCTAGTATGGTAAGTGTTACACGGATACAATATGATGCCATTTTCGATGTACATATATACATACACTATGTTAGTTTAGAAAAATGTAACAATAAACAAGACATGCATATAGCCTGCTTATGATTTGTATGCATTGTATATATTTCATGGATTTATCTAGCTTGGATATAACGTGGTGTGTGTATGTGTCATGCATCTTTTAACACACACATTATTATGTTACAGATATACACGTACCCATGATCCGGAGGTGATAGACAACTGAAGAAGAACAGAGGAAGAAACAGCAACGAGGAATTCTTCACTTTGACTGTCGGATAAGAGAATTCCAGCATTCAAATCGATGCATTCTTGTTCTCCGTGCTCCCGAGAATGCCCAATCAGAGAGCTTACTACAGCCGATGTCTTCCTCAGCACTAGCGCCTTCCTCCTTCCCGGCATCGCCCCCAAGAACCCTAAATCATTTCGTCGCAGCCCTTAGATCAAGGCGAATCCAACGGTCGCGAGTGATTCAAGCATTTCTTAACATTTTTTACTATATACAGACTTATATTTTATGTGGTGTGTGTGTGTGTCTTAGACTACAGTGTGTGTGTGTCTTAGACTACATTTGCAAACTTTGACACATATATAAGAGGAGGAGAAGATATTAAGTAATAATACAATAAACTATTGTACTTTTTGAAGTGAATACAATAACATGTGTAATAAACTACACCTGGGGTTCCATCACAAGCTTCTCGAATTCCTGTCGCATGGACCTCATGAAGTCGAAGAATTCATTTGTGATGTTAAGATCGTCAAGCAAATCCGTGCTCCGCTTTACATAAGGTACGCAATCCAGCACTATAGTAAAACATTAAATTATGTTAAACTATGTTAATTTAATACATAAAAGGAGCCTTTTGAATTTTATATAAGAGTTTAAACTTACTTGCATATTTATTTGTCTGCCTGTCAAGCCGAATAGTGCAGGAAAATTCTTGCTCCAAATCCCGTGGATTAACTTTAGTGAAGATGAACTTGATAGCTGTCAACCAAGTGAGTTTGTAACACGCGCACACACACACAGAGTATACGCTTGTATATATATACCATTACATAGCGCTGCTGCAGCTGCAGCTGCTCTCCCTCCCCCTCGTAACTTACCACTAGAAAATTCGGCACGGATCCCGAGTACGTTTTTGTACCATTTGATGGCTTCTTTTTGTGCATTCATCTTCTGCTGTCTTTGAATTACTCGCTCCTCGATATCTATAATATGGACAAGGAATAGTAAGCCCTTAAAAGTCTTAGATTATAGCTATAGTTTAACAACTTAAAATGGAAAGGTTTAGATTCTTATAACTTATGAGCTTACGTAACTATGTATAGAACTAAAAATTACATGAAACTCGTGGTAAATGAATTATTATAGATATAATAAACCTTTCAAGGAGTCAAGTGGAACATGAGCATGATCTTTCCTTCTCTGTTTAAGCAGCTCCACCCTTTGGAAAAGATAAGACCTCCTCTCACTTGCTTCATCAATCATCTTCTTCAAAGCCTCTTGCTGCTCCTGTCTACTTATATTCTCTACACGTAATCACAAGTTGAGTAAACAAACAGCCTGCGTGTGTGCGTGTGTATGACAAACACCATATGACTTACTTATGTGTTTCAAGATAGTCACTACATGGTATTACACATATAAACATACCTGTTTCCTTCTGGCCGTTTTGTTCCTTCAATACTTGCAGTTGCCTTTTCAGATCTTCAGAAACACCTGCTTACCACAAAACTCTTTTTAAACCTGCAAGAGGTGATTTATTTGTCTATTTATTTATCTATCTCCTTTTTTTTTCTACATCCTACTGCATAACGGACATATGTTCATTAAACGGAAAGTTTATACCTGGTTTTGCTCATTTCTAATGTGAAATATACACATGACATAGAATATAAGATGTAGACATTTGTGTTTGTATACATGCGTTCATGTAAACGTAAAATCTCATATGGTCATCATGCACTATTGTCACATGGACTTGCATATACATATGTATGCGTTGTGTACCTGGTGTATGTATGTACACACAGAAAGACAGTGTTTTATATTATACACAAAGTCACGAAGGGTGAATTATAATATTTATATCCATGTACCTATCTGGCCTTTAAAGTCTTCATATAATGAACAAATCGATCTATAAATTCCCGTTTTCTTCATTAAACGGAGAATTCAGTGCCTGTTTCTGCTTATTAAGCTGTTTATTAAGGATCTATTATGCTGTCAATGGACAATGCAAAGTGTACAGATGAGTACATTCGTTGTGTAGTCATAATACATGTATGCACATATGGATATATACACATGTATGACACACATTGTACTGAAGTGTGTAAAACCACAAATGGGTTTTCATCAGGAAGGAACATACCGTAGATGTCCATGGCCATGGACACAGAAAGCTCTTGGATTCGATGCTCGCAGGTGCACTCCCACCCATCAATCCTGGTCGCCGCGCTCGCTAGAGATTGCATAACGGAGTGGTGCCGCTCGCGCACACGGATCTCTCGCTTGCCGCCATTTCCAACCCTAGACCCTGTTTTAGGGTTATGAGCAGTTCTTGCATTTCAAATTCTTTATGAAATATTTTAAGAATATTCATAATAAATATATGCATGTACATTAAAAAAACATATTAAGTAAATACTAATACATTATAGGCATACACACAGAATAAAGATGAAAGGGGGTTGGCCTTTGGCAAATGAGTCAAATCAAAGTCAACGAGTCAAACAATAAGGGGTTAACCGGCCGTGAACCAAGTTAGTTTGTCATGAGCTCAACTTATTTTCTCACAAACCTGAGTGAATTTGTCACGAACCCACTTCAGTTCCAGTTAACTTTTCCATCAGCCCTAAACTAGCTAGAATATTAGCCCGTCTGCCCTAAATAGATTTACAATTTTTTTAAAACAAATCAAATTTAACCTAATTTTTTAGGGTTGCCGACTAGTTTAGTGTTTAAGTTCATGTTAATAATTATAATAATAATAATATAAAGAACACACATATCTTAGTGGTAGACAAGTCTTCTCAAGAGGCTATTCTCAATCAAAACATTGTATATATTTAATTATTTTTTACCCATATTTTAATATTAATATTATAGATGAGTTAGTAAGTTACTTGAATACATGCCTTCAAAATAAGAATCTTGAAAATTTATATCCATCGTATAAAAATAACCTGACGCTTTTTTTAAATTTTATATATTAAAAGAGAACAATCAGGCGTTTTATAATATTATTATTAAGGAACATCATTTTTTATATAAGCCTTTATGCACTATGTTCTTATCACAGCTTATGTATTAACAAGGATGGCAATTCTTAACTGCTTTCGTGAGAGTGTTATGTGGTGGTAATAACATAAAAATATTAACTAAAATAAATTAATTAATTCATAAAGTAATGACTTAAATAAAATGAGGAGATTTCTTTATATGATTAAGGAGAAAGTCATTACAAATAAATTAACATGTTCGTAAGAAAATGATTTCATTTGTAATTATGTTTGAAAGTATTTTTAATTATTATAAAATTTTTTATAATGAAATAATACAAATATTTTAAGATATTTTAAGAATATTCTTTACTAAGTAACGTTAATGAAGAATTAATCTGTTAATTAATTTATATTTAAGGTTTAATTATATATTTATTAAAGAATTAAATAATAATTAAAACTTAAATATTAATTAGTAATTTATTTTATATTCCTATTTTCATATATCATGCCCATTTTAATTACAATGTGCATATACTAATATATTTGCTAAAGTGCAGCATATTTAAATCGTGTAGAGGGCACATAAACCCAATAGAGCCATTATTATATATCATAACATTCATATTAACATATATCACATATACTTATTGCTGTGTAAAACATTATTTGCATAATATTACTACATGCGCATACATTGTATGTATATATCAAACATACAAATAATAGTTACATATTTATGCATGTAATTTATAGAATATGGTATATACGTGTATATTATACAATACAAGCATAACTAATGTAAATTATAATAGTTTTATGCGCACACATTCATCCTCTTAGTACAAGTTCTTAACCTCATCACTATTTATGTAAATCTCCCTCGAAAAAGAAAAATAATAATATAACGTGTTGTCTCTTGGTTTAATACTCAATTACGTGTCATATTTTTCATTTCAGCTAGTTTGTCAACATGTATTTTATTTATTTTATTTGCAAACCTTTGTACGTATTGATACATATTTGCATTCAATATGATTATTTGCTTGACCTGATGTGCTGGCAATTTAAAAGGCGTGGATGTATTTGTAATACAACAGTGGACTGATGTAACACTATGCCATATTATAATAGTCATTCAATGTGTGTCAACGTTTAAGTAATTTGTAGATACTGGTTTGGTTCCATTAAGGACCTGTCATATGTTCCTGCAAAGACGAGTAACATGGAAGCCGCAAGGAAGAAGAACGGAAACTCGTTGCCTATAATTAAGACGTCGTTAATTAGTACGCATTTCACTGATTAATTAGTAGTACACACCTGGGAGATACTCTGCATTTTTTCGGGTTCGAGACCATGCGAATCTGAAGATTGATTCATCTTAGTCACAGCATGTCTCTCACACACACACTCACACCACTTACATTACAACAGCACACACATGAAATATACACACGCGTATGTGGGTGTGTGAGAAGAGATGCTTACACCGAGCCACCAACTGTAGGTCCTACGCTCTTAAAAAGTGAGACCAGGCTGAGAGCGAGACCATTGGCTGTGCCTCGTTCCTCTTGTCTCTGTCAAATTTTGTTGTTACTTAAGATATATATATAATATATATTATTATTATAATTAACGCTCACCGTGGAATTATTAAGTAAAATGCACAATCCTGTTATTATCCTTCCTGACAAGAAAAAGGAGAGCTTAATTCATATATATATATATATATATATAGATTAGGTATTTAGTACTATCAAAATGTATTTCAAAGTTGACAGTGTAAAAACAGCCACCCAAATCCACTGTCGAGGGAGCACGGACAGAAATGGATAAAAGCATAGCATAGGCATCGTCAGTCCCTGCACTTAAGACCTTGTAAGCACGTAATCATGCAAAGTAAGTTTTACCGCTGCAACACGGGTTACAAGAGTCGGTCCCATTCTGGTAGTATTTTTGGAAATACTAATATCTGCCACAGCAGCATTCCACACCCTGTATTTCGAGAGTATGTTTTAATAATCTTTATATAATATATATATGTGTAGAAATAAACCTGCAGCTGACAACACCCTGCCCACGTCTGAAGTGGAAATATGAAAGTCCACCTGCAGCTTTGGGACTAACAGCCCATAAAGAAAAGACCTGTATTTTGTTTAAATAGTGTTAAATTAACAATGTTAACATGCTTACCTCCATATATGCAAAATCATGTAGGCTAGCAAGACCGTACAAGGTGAGAGACACCATCAGCCGTCTGTTCCGTAGAAGGGCAAGCTTTGAAACTTGTGGCACAGGCTTGTTTTCGCTCCACGATGCAGTGTCTCCTGTAATGAAATCAAGTTTCACTGCAAATTTACAGTAGCAAAATCTGATTTCAATTACCGGAAGCCACACACATAAGATGAGAACTACAAGTGCAAAGAATGAGGCACAAAGTGGGGCCAACAAATAATGGAACCGTGAGAATATTGTACCGCCAAACTCCTGGGTACTTGATAGCAGGCTTCATAAAAAATAGAATAAAATTAAATAAAATAATTTCTGTATATTAAGTAAAACACCAACCTGAGCTAAGAAACCGCCTATTGCAGGGCCTATGATCAATCCAAATCCCCAGGCAGTGCTGACCTTTAAAGAAGTTTCTCAACTTTAATTAGATCATTTAAGAAGCTATACTTACCACTGCCATGGCTAAAGCTTGGTAGTCCTTGCTACACAGCTCTGATGCCACTGTGCGCACTGTTCCGAGTATTGCATTCAATCCTCCAAAGCAAAACCTCGTTGCAAACGCCATCCAGACACTCGTACTAAACCCAAACCAAGTGTTAAACACGAGTCTGCAGAATTTAAACATCCCAAAGAGTCAAATCTCAAGGAAATGTAAAAGAAGTGATTTCACAAACACTGATATGACTCCTACGAAGATAACAGGTTTTCGTCCATAACGGTCTGCTACTAATCCCCATAGTATGCCAGTTGAGAACCTCCCGAAATGGAAAGCAGATCCTGGATTTTACATATTAAAAACTAATTCTCAGTTTTGAAGGTTTGCATTTTACCAATCAATCCAACGAAGTAACCAATGTCTTCGTCAGATTTTGCAACATGAAAATCTCGAACCTGAGAAATCCAAACCATCCATAAATAAGACCAGTAGAAATATCGTACAGCCACTCACCATGAAGTATAAATATGGGAACAACATTGTAACAGGAAGTGCTGTAAAATTTATTAGAACCTACTATATATATGTTATTATGTATATATGTTCTTACAGTTAACAAGCATGATAAGTGCAATCAAAATCAAGTGCTTTATAGGAGCTCTAGGCCTATCATCCTCCTTAGGAAGCTCCAATTCGATATGCATGGTTCTACAAAATTGCCACAAATAAATTTTCTTGTTCACGCATTTGCCTGCATATGTATATACGATTGACCCACAGAGCCAGTCAAACAAACAACGCCAGAGAGTCTCCGAGACTTTAACGCTGTGCATTGCTGTCGTGAGAATTCCTTGCCAGAATGTTATTCATGTATTTTATTATTTTACATTAATATTATTATTAGGACTTTATGCTCTAACCCAGGTTATGCTTATCCATGTTCAAATAAAATCTAGAGTCTAGAAATATTTTCTTATTTAATTTAGTTTAGTATTTAAATTTTATTTATTTCATGTATGTTTATATGTATTCTTTTAGTAAAAAATTAATAGCTTAAAAAGTGAGCTAAATTACATATAAAGTTCGGTAAACTTAACCTTATCTCGTTGTTCTTTTCTTCTTGCATTGTTTTTCCTCTCTCTAGGTGCCTACGCTTCTTCACTAGGGAGCCCTTCAAGCTGTGTCTAATTATGTATCAACTCCCAGAATAGTTACGGTAACACAAGAAGGTCTCGTTATCTAGAAGAACTGCGTTGCAGACGGATATTAACTGTAGCTAGCAGGCCAACTAGAGGAACACCTAACTTTCTCTGTTCCATAATCTACGTAATGGTTAGTGCAAGGATATTAATATTTAAGTTATGAATTAATTCTTACATGATAAGCCTGATTGACATATATACTTTATTTTTATTTTATTTTTATTAAATTATTAATTGTAATAAGTCTGATCGATATATACTTTATTTTATTTTAATCTGACAATTTAACTTTAAATTAACATTCTGAACCAGATCATAACTTAATATTACTGAAACTACTATTTCCAAATGCTGACTCATCACGACCATCCAATCGGCATTCTGAATGTATTAAGTGGTAACTATGGTTTAGAATATGCTTATATATGTGCATGTTGGTTAATGACGATACTTCACAGAGTCCATGTTATTACAACTTACAGCAATTAAAAGTAAATATACTATTATCTATAATTATACAGTTCTTGTTACATTGGTTGTTGAATAACAGCCGTTGAGTAAGTCAAGATGCACAATGGCAGCAATCGTTTTCTAACTCTTAGCGTATATATAATATTATCCTTGTTGGTTCGAGGAAGCTGCATATAGACGATAAAGGAGGTTAATCTTGACTCTTAAATATAAAGGAAATAAAATTATTAAGAGTATTTAAAATTATAGATGGGCATACTATTTAAAATAAATTATGTAATCACGGGTGCAATATTCTCATCACTTATATCCTTTAGGACTTTATTTAAATTTAATTATATAATATGCTACATATCTATGTTCCGTATATGTCTGATTATGGCTCTATAATAATTTAACTAGTTGAAATATAAGAGATAATATGTATGAATATACTGTGTGTAAGTTTAATACATGTATTTTGCACTCTTATCGATTCAGTTACATTCGGAAACTCTAATAGAATGGTCATTTATATCTTTGATATAATATTTAAAATTAAATGATGTAACATTAGAAAAATACACTCTTTCTATTTGAGATTACTTGTGTAAACACTGCCGTAGAAATTATAATTGGAGATCTGAATCTTTGGGCTGCATGGATACAAATTATAGGTGGGCATTGGAGTTTTCACACGGAAGATTAGCTTCAAAATTATGCATATTTTATCCCGAAATTTATCGTATTTACATGTATATCCTATAAGTTTTATATTTTAGTATATATCCTTCTAAAAGATTTAAATTTACATGTATATTTTTTAAAATTTTTAATTATAATAATTTAATTTTAAAATAATAATATAATTAAAAATATATTTTCAATTCATAATATATTGCAAATAAAATAATTAAAATTTATTAAGAATTATCGTAATAAAAATGAAATATTTTTTTAAATATATTGTGATATATATGTTTAATAGGTTGTATTGTGAACCTAAATATAATAAAATATAAATTAATTATAATTTTTTTAAAATGTTTTTTTAATATTTAACTTTTAAATTTATGAAATTTTAAATTGAAGTTTAGAGAGTAAGATGTAAATATAAATTTTTGGATATTTATATGTAAATATGATAAATTTGAAAGATATAAATATATGTTTTTTTTCTATTTTGATTGGACGTAAGAAGTTTAAAATACACAAAATAAACATAGCATTACCTTTGTAACACCAACTGGTTATTGATGAAATTTTTTTTGTGACAAGTCTGCGTTTGCAAATGAGACAAAGGCCGATTGTGACTTGTGAGGGATAGGCAATTAGAAACTGTCTGTCCCACGAGTCTTGGCAAAACGCTGCATTTTGCCACTGACAGAGCGTTGCATAATTATAATGGTTTCTTATCACAAAAGGAACCATCTTATAGTGTAGTCAAGCTGATTTGATTTGACTAGAACCGTTTCAGTAAGTCCAAGAGATGGATAAAACTTTAAGTGTAGAAAATCAATATGACAAACGACTCCGTGGAGCTTGCCATGGAAGCTTTATTTCCCTCGAGTAAGTCCGGGACATGTTATAAAGTGGATCCCAGAGAAAAAAAGGAGGTGTCTACATATGCCAAACGACTTATTTGGACTATTAATTACGTGGCCTATATAGGTTTGACTCTTGAAACCTACGAGGAAGGTCTCATGTGTAAGTTCTAGCTGATATCATTTCTTTTAAACGGGAGAAAGAAAAAACAATTGGTCAAGTCAATGATGTTGCTCTGGATAATCACGAGACTTGACTTAGCTAAGGAATGTGACAATACACACACGTAGACAAATTTGCCGAGGCCAGGTGCATGTACTTGTGGGGCTCAATACAGACGTAATATAATTAAGGATAATAAAGATCTACTGGAAATTACCTTGTATGGGAGGTAGGATGTATATATAGAGTTAGTTCTGTATGTAAATGGTAGGTAGAAAATGCAAGAGCTATTAAGAAGGAACACTTGGGGATACCCAGTTCACACTAGTTCCGATGAATGTATTAAATTCATTGATGAATATTATTGCCAGGTCTCAGTTTCTAGTTTTTATGTTCTTTTCTTCTTACTGTCGTTTTTATATAGGTGCTGAGTTATGGATCCTCATCTACTAAAGTTATTCTTCAAGTGGTGGAGGAAGACAAGAACTGTGCCTTAGCAAATGCCAACCAATTCCCAAATAGTCTCATTGATGAAGTGGCTTTCCTGGTCTAATATCAACTCTAGCAGGCAACCGAACCTTGTTAAGATGTTTGTATAGATAAATCTTGTTGTTTGCCCTACCGTTGCCTTCTTGAGTGCCTTTGTCTCTACCTACTTTGTGGCATAGTCCATTGCCACTATGATGTACAAAGAGCATGTCATGATTGGCCCACTAAGTCCAGTCCAAGCAAATCCATGAGCAATGGACAAGGTCTGAGATGAGGCTACGGAGAGTGATTGCACTACTGGATGCAGCCATTGCCACTCTGAAGACAACGCTAGCTGCAATAGAGAGCGAAATCACTATGTACTGGGAGCACTATGGGGTGGACGTATGAGGGAATGGCCTGAGGACGTGCCAACAAATAAGTTTGGGCATCTGGTTGATGGTGGTTTGACCATCGTCAAACTGCTAGCTGGAGCGAATGAGCGATGGGACGGAGCAACAAACAAGGAAAGTACCACAGGTACGGACTGACAATGACAGCTGTAAGGTGACGCTTAATTAGACGTAAATCTGATCGTCCGGATCAACTACCCAAGGTACTGAGGACAACATGCGTAAGGGAGGTGCATAAATATGACATGTAGAACTCTATCACATGGCGGCAAACGAGTGAGAGAGTGCCCTAAACCCTAAACTCCCCCGCCCCTCTACACAGACCTGGTAGGTTCGAGTAGAGGCCATTCAACACCTTCTAGTATTCGCAAGGTAAGGCAACTTACTGGTGCAAACCCCCAGAATTGGATGCTACCCACAGCATCCTAGTGACCACTAAGACTTTCATCACATCTGGCATGCGGAGTCCCCGACGACTTTCAAAGTTAGGGTCTCCTTAAAACCGATATGATTAGGTTAAGCATAAAATCAATTGTAATCAACCTTTGACCAAGACTATGGACCAACGTCTCGCTGTAATAGAGCTTGCCATGGATAAGCTTCATTTCCCTCGAGTAAGTCCTAGACATGTTATAAAGTGGATCCCAAAGAAAAAGGAGGTTTTATAGTTTATTTAAGGGCAAAAATGCTTCCTAGCTTTTCTCTACTCTTATTTCTAATTCACTTACCTACTACTAGGACTTCAGCCACGCCAGCAGACACCTGTCATCAGCCACATCACCAGCCACTTCACCAGCCACGGCAGCAGACACCTGTCACACGATGAATCACGTGGCTGATGAAAAGAAGGGGGTTATGTGGCTTCGTCTACATATGCCAAACGACTTATTTGGACTTTATTATTACCGACATGAAACGTGGCCTACATAGGTTTACGACAACAATGACTCTTGTAACCTATGTGTGTGGATGTGCAAGCATGAAGGTCTCATGTGGCTAATATTATTTCTTTTAAACGGGAAAAGAAAGAAAGAAAAAACAATTGATCAAGTCAATGCTGCTCTGGATAATCACGAGACTTGACTTAGGTAAGGAATGTGACTTTGCCGAGGACTTGAGGAGACGTATATAATTAAGGATAATAAATATCTACTGGAAATTAACTTATAACTAATAACACATGCCAAGTTTTTAATACAGTTACAAATACGTACTGTAGTGGCAACATAATTCTTTTATAAAATTATTAACATGTTAATACAAGACACTGAAAAGATGCGTGTGTAAGTCTACTTTATACGTATTCACTTAACCTCTGGCCTCATTAATTCATACACTGAAACTCATTCTTGGATTTTTTTTCCTTCACTCAACGTCATCCCTTTAATATATGCATGATATATTTTCTTATATAACTCTTACTAACAAGGTTGTTTACCTTTCCAAACTTATGCATATGTATATACATCTTATGTGGAGACGATCATGGATGTACGTGCATGCATTTACGACTCATGCACATAGTTTATATAGTTGGAGGAAGGATATATACAAGTTCTAAAATAATATTAACGACTCACATAGGGAATGAGTATTAATATTATAATTTTCTAATGTCTTTTTTCATTGTAAGGCAAGTTCCAATCGTCAAGTTAGAAAACTTTCTTAACTGGATTAGGTATCGATCTAACCTTGACAGCCATGATTCACGCTATGTGTGTGTGTGTGTGGTACGTTCAAACGGGGTGGCAACACACATTTTTATTATTATTTGAGATGGAGTTAAAACGCCTTAACTCCGGTGTTATTAACCATTCTTAGCTTCAGGTAAGCAAGGTGCTTTAACCTTTCGTTTTTGACCATAGTTGGTCAAACACTTTCATTTGCAGGTTAGATGCTGCAAACACCTTAAATGGAAGTACCCGTTTAGAGAGAGAGAGAGAAGCAAACTTCTTTATTTACCTTTAACTCGTACGCATCGAACTCTGACCCGAGAAGGGATGATACAGCCTTATGATTTCCCAAACCATACTCATACAATGCCCATGCAAGCTGAGAAGTTAAAATAAGTATATTATAAGTATTCAACTAAAGAATTTACCGAGAGTACATCTTTTTGTACATTGCATTGGAACAGAGAAGATGAATTCTGCAAAATGTTTGTGAAATAAAAAAAGTTAAATTAGCAAATGTTATACTAACACCTTTGGGTTAGACTGGAAACTAGCCGTCTTGCTTTGACATGGTGTGAACTGCGTGCCAGTGACCAAATAATTAGCAAATCGAGAAGCCAATCTTGATGCCAATTAGACTGTAAGCTATTTAGAATTAGCTATCTGCATAAATGTTAATCTTAAATTAAACTTCACCTCATCCAGAAACTGAGTGGCAACTTGAAACACTCTGTCGCCTAGGCAATCACCAAAGCCTCTTAGCTCAATGGAGAGGAGGAGCTCCAGTGAATCCTGAATCAACGGCGACACAAGAAATGATGCAAATATAATGTACAGCTGAAAACAGTACCACAAAAATGTCTTTTTCAAGTTCGCGGTCACCCATATACGCGTGTCGAAAACGTGTAGAGCAGTTTCGACTGAACCCTTCTTTTTACAGTCCATATAGCAAACAGCTAAATGCCACCAGTTGTGCGCATATCTTTGGAAACGATCTGAGTTAGTAAATGCTGGCAAAACGAGGCCTCGAATCAAACTTACAGCCATCCACATTTCTCCCATGTTTCTTTACTGTCCTCCATGAAATCGATTGCTCGTTGAAATTGTTGCCGCTCCTGAAGTACATGACATAACTGAAACAAAGGAAGCCGCATGTGAGAATGAAAACGAAGAGAAATTTTCGATTTCCATACTGCATGCTGCGCCCAAACATCATGCTTTTCAATGGAAATTGCCTTCCTTGCTGCAGTATCTGCCTCGTCAATTCTTCCAACCTCAGCCAGTGCAAATGCCATCATCCCATGCATGTATGGATGGTTGATATTGCTGTGTAATGCCTGCGAATATGATTAGCTTGTTTATATACTAAATGTGCTGCATGTATACCTGTGAGGCCAACTTGAGCATCGCTTCTGATTTCCCTTTTGAGAATGCAAGCCCCTGTCCACGTTTCAGGGTCACCAAGTCTCTCGGAAACTCTTCTAGTAGCTGATCATTAACAGTAGAGAACAATCAAATGACATATTCTTTTAGAAGTGCATATATGGAATTACATCTGAATGGATTGAGAGAGCTTCTTCCACATGGCCTTTGCTACTCATCACCAGAGCGTGTACTACTGACTTCTCATAGTCTGTAGCTTCCTCCTACGTCAAAGTATGAATGAATATTGCATTAGAAGAACAAGGTGAATTAATTAAGAGTATATTCTTAGATACTAGGTACCGCCTCTCGTTTGGAGTGTTCTAGGTATTTCTGAGATTGGGCAGGTTCAACACTCATTAGAGACCAAGCAGCTAGAGCATTTGCTAAGGCACAGTTCTTGTCTTCCTCCACCGCTTGAAGAATAACTCTAGTAGACGAGGATCCATAACTCAGCACCTATATAAAAACAAGAGTAAGAAGAAAAGAACATAAAAACTAGAAACTGAGACCTGGTAATAATATTCATCAATGAATTTAATACATTCATCGGAACTAGTGTGAACTGGGTATCCCCAAGTGTTCCTTCTTAATAGCTCTTGCATTTTCTACCTACCATTTGCATACAGAACTAACTCTATATATACATCCTATGTATCAACACCTCCCATACAAGGTAATTTCCAGTAGATCTTTATTATCCTTAATTATATTACGTCTGTATTGAGCCCCACAAGTACATGCAGCTGGCCTCGGCAAATTTTGTCTACGAGTGTGTATTGTCACATTCCTTACCTAAGTCAAGTCTCGTGATTATCCAGAGCAACATCATTGACTTGACCAATTGTTTTTTCTTTCTCCCGTTTAAAAGAAATGATATTAGCTAGAACTTACACATGTCGTAGGTTTCAAGAGTCATTGTTGTCGTAAACCTATATAGGCCACGTAATTAATAAAGTCCAAATAAGTCGTTTGGCATATGTACACGAAGACACATCACCTCCTTCTTTTTCTCTGGGATCCACTTTATAACATGTCCCGGACTTACTCGAGGCTTCCATGGCAAGCTCCACGGAGTCGTTTGTCATATTGATTTTCTACACTTAAAGTTTTATCCAGCCCTTCGACTTACTGAAACGGTTCTAGTGAAATCAAATCAGCTCACTATAAGATGGTTCCTTTTGTGATAAGAAACCATTATAATTATGCAACGCTCTGTCAGTGGCAAAAATGCAGCGTTTTGCCACAGGAAAAGTCATAGACTCGTGGGACAGACAGTTTCTAATTGCCTATCCCTCACAAGTCACAATCGGCCTTTGTCTCATTTGCAAACGCAGACTTGTCACAAAAAAATTTCATCAATAACCAGTTGGTGTTACAAAGGTAATGCCATGTTTATTTTGTGTTTTTTAAACTTCTTACATCTAATAAAAAAATTATATTTATACTTTTGAAATTTATCATATTTACATGTAAATCTCTAGAAGTTTTATTTATATATTCTTTAAACTTCAATTTAAAATTTTATAAATTTAGAAGTTAAAAATTAAAAAATCATTTTTAAAAATTAATAAAAAATTATAATTAATTTATATTTTATTATATTTAGGTTCAAAATATAACCTATTAAACATATATATCGCAATATATTTTTTAAAAAATATTTCATTTTTTATTACGATAATTTCTTAACATTTAACACTTAATAAATTTTAATTATTTCGTTTGCATTATATTATGAATTGAAAAATATATTTTTAATTAATATTATTATTTTAAAATTAAATATTATAATTAATTTTCTTATAAAAATATACATGTAAATCTAAATTTTTTAGAAGGATATATATAGAAATATAAAACTTATAAGGATATATACGTAGAGACGATAAATTTCGAGGTATAAATGTAATTTTCCCTAGGAAAAATGCATAATTTTAAAGCTAATCATCCTGTGAAAACTCCAATGCCCACCTATAATTTGTATCCATGCAGCCCAAAGATTCAGATCTCCAATTATAATTTCTCGGCAGTGTTTACCACAAGTAATCTCAAATAGAGAGAGTGTATTTTTCTACTTTAAAATCGTACGTTACATCATTTAATTTTAAATATTATATTAAAGATATAAATGACCATTCTATTAGAGTTTCCAAATGTAACTTAATCGATAAGAGTGCAAAATACATGTATTAAACTTACACACAGTATATTCATACATATTATCTCTTATATTTCAACTCGTTAAATTATTATAGAGCCATAATCAGACATATACGGAACATAGATATATAAAGTCCTAAAGGATATAAGTGATGAGAATATTGCACCCTTGATTACATAATTTAGTTTTAAATAGTATACTAGTACACATGCCCATCTATAATTCTAAATACTCTTCAAATTTTATATTTAAGAGTCAAGATTAACCTCCTTTATCGTCTATATGCAGCTTCAAGGATAATATTATATATACGCTAAACGATTGCTGCCATTGTGCATATTGACTTACTCAACGGCTGTTATTCAACAACCAATGTAACAAGAACCTTCTTTCATCGCCTAAAACTGTATAATTATATATAATAGTATATTTACTTTTAATTGCTGTAAGTTGTAATAACATGGACTCTGTGAAGTATCGTCATTAACCAACATGCACATATATAAGCATATTCTAAACCATAGTTACCACTTAATACATTCAGAATGCCGATTGGATGGTCGTGATGAGTCAGCATTTGGAAATAGTAGTTTCAGTAATATTAAGTTATGATCTGTAAGCATATGGGTTAGAGCATAAAGTCCTAATAATAATATTAATGTAAAATAATAAAATATTTACATATACATGAATAACATTCTGGCAAGGAATTCTCACGACAGCAATGCACAGCGTTAAAGTCTCGGAGACTCTCTGGCGTTGTTTGTTTGACTGACTCTGTGGGTCAATCGTATATACATATGCAGGCAAATGCTTGAAACAAGAAAATTTATTTGTGGCAATTTTGTAGAACCATGCATATCGAATTGGAACTTCCTAAGGAGGATGATAGGCCTAGAGCTCCTATAAAGCACTTGATTTTGATTGCACTTATCATGCTTGTTAACTGTAAGAACATATATACATAATAACATATATATAGTAGGTTCTCATTTATGCTAACAAATTTTACAGCACTTCCTGTTACAATGTTGTTCCCATAACGTGTTGAGCAGGGCTTACAGACATTAGAACGCTAAGGGGCAATGGGCCACTCCACAATGCATCTTGAACTGGCCAAGGCCTTTGATCGGATCAAGAAGGCCGTAGCAATGTACAACGACTCAGACCTCTTTGAAGTGTATACAGAGCATGATGCCATAGTGACAAAGCTCACAGACAACTACTAGACCGCTCAAAAGGAGGCCCGGGGGTATTTGGAATAGCTTCTCTAGGGAGTTCAATTACGAGTGATCACAGAAGCCGGGAGGAAGCAAGTAAAGGAGGTGTGCTAATAGATAACCGACAATTTGAATCAACTCCAAATCAAGTATGATAGCCTCCAAAAGCTCCATGATCAACTCGGACAGAACTATGAGTAGGAAGAGGGAGCGGCGAGTTTTCGAGCTTGGCTTTGAACTCAAGCAACGTGAGACAGAGCTCAAAAAGGTCCACCAAGAGTTGGCAGCATCCAAAGAAGAATAGCACCGGGCAACCAGCTAGCTCAAAGCCACTCCCGTGCCCTCCTCAGAGAAACCCACGCAGAAGTGCAATGGGCCATAGTTTTGTTCCCACCACTCGAGGAACGCCGATCGATTGAGGCCTCGCAGGACTCATTGCGGACCACCATGGAATTAGAGGTACACACTTAGCTATAGGCTCAACTCCTCACCATAAGGGAACAGGAGCTGCAACACTCGTGAGAGCAGACTCAGGAACTTGAGGTCCAGCTCAAGCAGATCTAGGAGCAATGACAGAGAGTAATCACACTACGGGATGCGACCATTGCCACTCTAAAGACAACGTTGGCCGCAATAGAGAGCGAAATCACCATGTATCGGGAGCACTATGGGGTTAAACGTCTGAGGGAATGGCATAAGAACATGCCAATGAATAAGTTCGGGCATCTGGTTGACATTGGTTTGACCATCATCAAATTGTCAACCGACACAAACGAGGGACAGGACGGAGTGCTGAGCAAGGAAGGTGCCACAGGTATGGACTGATGACGACAGCTATCATGTGGCGCTTAACCAGGCATAGATCCAATCGTTCGGATTAACTACCTAATGTCACAACCAGATACAGGATACAGGATGCAGGATGCAGGATTTCGGATACAGAATACGGGTTATAGGATATGCTTGCAGGATATTCCTACAGGATATACCTATAGGATATTCCTATAGGATATGCCTATAGGATATGCTACAGGATATGCCTAGAGGATAAGGGACACTATTCTTAGCTCATGACTAGATTAGACTCATGACTAGATTAGCTTGGAGTTGTGAGCATAAAAGCTCCGACTTAATTGTTGTACAATCAGTTACTATAACACCAGTCATTCTATGATCATTCTTGTTTTTGTCTTGTTTGTATCTTGTTCCTTGCCTCCTACTTTTGTCTTGCTCTCGGATCCTTCTTGTTCTTGTCTCGCTCCTAGATCCTATCCTACTTTGATTCCTGAGTTCCCAGTTCCTATCCTGTTCCCTGTCCTGCTATCCTGCTCCAGTTCCTATCCTAGTTCCTTGTCCTGCTATCCTGCCAGTTCCTATCCTGTCCTTGTCTGCTATCCTGCTCCAGTTCCTATCCTGCTCCTTGTCTTGCTCCTTGTTCTGTTCCTGAGTTCCAAGTTCCTGTCCTACTCCTTGTCCTGCTCCTGAGTCAAGCCTCCTTGTTTCGAATCCTGCTCACTTCCTTGTTCCTGGATCGTGGCTTGACAGTTTGATAGTAACTGCTTCATAGCTTTCCGTTTCCAGTTACTTTTTTTCCTTGTTTTCTTCCTTCATTTTCCTCCTTTTTTCTTTCATAGATCATGGCCGTTTTTGAGCAGATTCAACGCGAGCACCAAATGTTGCTTCATGAGCTGGCCACTTTGCGCCAAGTGGTCACCGATCTGCAAGGCTCCACCCATGCGGCACATGCAGCTGCTGATGCATCCTCCAAGGCTGCTGCGCAGGCTCTCTCTCAGGCATCAGTGGTTCCTTCTTCATCGAACTTTTCTTCGGAGCCGAAGATCAGCATGCCAGAAAAGTTCAGTGGCAACCGTGCCGATTTCCAAGGTTTCCTGAATCAGATCCGGCTCTTGATCCGCATGCAACCACGCCGCTACTCGACTGATGCACAAAAGGTTGGCCTTTTGGCATCCTTACTAAGTGGATCTCCCGGCTTGGGTTGCCCCTTTGCTGGAACGTGACGATCCATTGATGGAAGATTTTGAAGGATTCGTGGCTGCCTTTGAAGCCTGCTTTGGAGATCCTGATAAGTACCATTCCGCATGCACGAAGTTACGCAAGCTCACACAAGGATCCCGACCAGTTTCTGTTTATGCATCCGAATTTCAACAACTTTGCACGAACGTTCCATGGGATGAGACTGCATTGATCGAACATTTCCGTTTTGGGTTGAGGGATGACGTGAAGGACCTTCTCCTTACGTTACCGGATGCCCAAACCTTAGCAGAGATCATCCAACAGGCCGTTCGCTGTGACAACCGTTTGTTCGAACGTCGTCAGGAAAAATCTCGTCAGCAGTTCCTGCAAGTCAATCCTGCAGCTGTAGCACATGTTCCTGTGACACCTTCTGGAGTAGTCCCTATGGAGGTTGAGAAATACAAGCGTGGTCCACTTTCAGCTGCGGAAAAGCAACGCCGTCGTAGTGAGAACTTATGCTTGTATTGTGGTGAAGTAGGACACAAGGTGGCGGAATGTCCTGCTAAAGCCAAGAAGTTCAAGACGTGCGAAGTTGAAGCCGAAGTTCAATGTCCACTCCGTCTAGGAGCCGCGAAGTTGGACGTAAGTGCAGGCTCCATTGGTGTTGCTCATACCATTTCATCACTCAAGTTTCCTGTACACATTCGCCTCAATAACCGAGAGCTCAAGGAGTTTGCCCTGTTAGACACTGGTGCAAATGCATGTTTCATGGATGACACTTTTGCAGCTCAGCATGGCATTCCGGTGGTGAAGTTGAAGCGTGCAGTTCCTGTAGAGGTGGCCGATGGTCGTTTGATTGCTTCTGGCGCAGTTACCCACGCTACCAACCTCTCTCTTGCAGTCATGGCGCATTCAACTGTTCGATTTCCTTCAACTTGATCAAGACTCGGTCGACTCCCATCATTTTTGGCATGCCATGGTTCGTTGTTGCAAATCCGCAGATCGACTGGAGGTCTAGGACGCTCACGTTTTCCTCTCCAGCAGCCAAGATCAATCCTGTACCTTCCTGCGTGCAGGATACATCCTTGGTGTCTGAGGCAGTACAAGCTACAGGATTGACTGTGCCTGTTCCTGTATCAGTGTTGAAGACTCCTCCTCGACAGGATTCACCTCATGTCAGCTCCTCAGCACATCCGCAGGCTCTCTCCACTCCTGTAAGTTTGCGGATTCCTGTACAGGGTTCTTCCAATCCTGTATCAGTGTCGAAAGTTCCTCCTCAACAGGATCCACCTCCTGTTGGTTCCTCAGCACATCCGCAGGCTTTCTCCACTCCTGTAAGTTGCGGATTCCTGTACAGGGTTCTTCCAATCCTGTATCAGTGTTGAAGACTCTTCCTCGGCAAGATTCACCTCATGTCAGTTCCTCAGCACATCCGCAGGCTTTCTCCATTCCTGTAAGGTCGCGGATTCCTGTACAGGGTTCTTCCAATCCTGTATTAGTGTCGAAGGTTCCTCCTCGACAGGATTCACCTCTTTTCCGTTCATCAGCACTACAGGTTCATCAGGCTCCAGCAATTCAACACTTCTACAGGACATCCGTTCGCAGTTGGCTACAGACGACTTGGCAAGAATGTGTTCTCACACATTCATCCTGACATTGCAAGTTCCTCTTCTCCAGTTCCCGTCAGACTACAACCTGTTCACCATACAGGATGGACTCCTGTACCGGGAAGGTCTCCTGTACGTTCCTGTTGGTGTTTGCAGGACTCGTGTGGTACAGGATTGTCATGATCCCGGCTACAGGACATTTTGGTGTGGCCAAGACAGTTGAGTTGGTGACTCGCAACTATTGGTGGCCTGGGTTGCGAGGTTTTGTGGAAAGGTTTGTACGGAGTTGTGACACCTGCAACAGGTCGAAGATGCCTCGTCATGCACCTCTGGTCTTCTTCGTCCTCTTCCTGTTCCTTCTGCTCCTTGGAGATCCATTTCTATGGATTTCCTCACAGATCTTCCTCCTTCTCGTGGATTCGATGCAGTTCTTGTGGTGGTTGACCGTTTCACCAAGCAGGCTCATTTCCTACCTGCAACAAGACAGCTACAGGTCAGACAACTGCGAGTTGGTGATCCGTGAGTGTTCCGACATCATGGTCTTCCTGAGAGCATTGTTTCCGATCGAGGTCCACAATTCATGTCCAAGTTTTGGCGAGAGCTTCTTCGGAGTCTACAGGTTAAAGCGGATCTTTCTTCAGGATATCACCCACAAACCGATGGGCAGTCCGAACGCACAATTCAGACCTTAGAACAGTATCTTCGTTGCTTCATCAGTTACCAGCAGGACAACTGGTTGGACCTTCTTCCAATGGCGGAGTTTGCCTACAACAACTCCGTTCACGCATCTACAGGACAGACACCTTTCTTTGCTCTTACAGGCCACCATCCACGTTTTGACTTTGCTCCTCCCGCTTCTCCTTCTTCCGCTCCTGCAGTACAGGATCGTCTTCAGCATCTTCGGCAGGTACAGGATGATCTCCAGGTTCACCTTCAGCAGGCACAGGAACGGTACAAGCATCATGCTGATGCTCACCGTCAGCCGGCACCTGCATACAAGATTGGTGATCTCGTGTGGCTTCTTCGTCGACACATTCGCACCAACAGGCCTTCTTCTAAGTTGGATTTTCAACGATTGGGCCCTTACAGGATCGTGGCGGAGGTAAATCCTGTAGCTTTCCGACTCGAGTTACCATCCACGGTGAAACTTCATCCTGTGTTTCACACCTCCTTGTTGGAGCCGTATCATCCTTCTTCTCTTCCTGGTCGTGCTTCTTCTCCTCCCCCTCCTGTGGTCATTGCTGGTGAACCTGAGTACGAAGTTGCAGCCATCCTTGATTCTCGTCTTCATCGCCGCCAACTTCAATACTTGGTGGATTGGAAAGGTTATTTGCCTACCGATCGCACTTGGGAACCTGCATCCAACTTACTCCATGCTTCTTCCAAAGTTGCTGCCTTCCATCGGCATTATCCTGCTAAACCAGGTCCTAAGACTCGTGGAACTCGTCCTTAGGGAGGAGGTGCTGTCACAACCCGATACAGGATACAGGATGCAGGATTTCGGATACAGGATACGGGTTACAGGATATGCCTGCAGGATATTCCTACAGGATATACCTATGGATATTCCTATAGGATATGCCTATAGGATATGCTACAGGATATGCCTAGAGGATAAGGGACACTATTCTTAGCTCATGACTAGATTAGACTCATGACTAGATTAGCTTGGAGTTGTGAGCATAAAAGCTCCGACCTAATTGTTGTACAATCAGTTACTATCAACACCAGTCATTCTACGATCATTCTTGTTCTTGTCTTTTTGTTCTTGTTCCTTGCCTCCTGCTCTTGTCTTGCTCTCGGATCCTGTCTTGTTCTTGTCTCGCTCCTGATCCTATCCTACTTGATTCCTGAGTTCCAGTTCCATCCTGTTCCTGTCCTACTATCCTGCTCCAGTTCCTTGTCCCTATCCTGCTCCGGTTCCTATCCTGCTCCTTGTCCTGCTATCCTGCTCCGGTTCCTATCCTGCTCCTTGTCTTGCTCCTGCTATTCCTGAGTTCCAAGTTCCTGTCCTACTCCTTGTCCTGCTCCTGAGTCAAGCCTCCTTGTTTTCGTAATCCTGCTCACTTCCTTGTTCCTAGATCGTGGCTTGACACCTAAGGTACTTGGGATAACACACATAAGGAAAGTGCATAAATGTGAAAGGTAGGACTCTATCACATGGCGGCAAACCAGTGAGAGAGTGCCACCTGTACCTAGGGCTAGCACTAGCCAATCCACTATATAAGCAGGAAGGTTGGTAGTGAATCGTGGTCCTTCTAGTCCAGTTTTTGTCTTGTATCTTGCTCCACCTTCCTGAGGCATCTTGTGCTCAGTCAGGCAATATATATATATATATATATACATGTCCCTTTTGTTCACCATCTCTCCGGTGATTCTCCTCTCGCTCCGCTCCTAGGCCAACAACGTATTCAGCTACCAAGCGGCATCATTGCTCTAGCAGAACTCCCCCACCCTATACACGGACCCTCAAGGTGTATGGGTAGAGGCCATTCAACACCTTTCGGTATTCCCGAGTAAGGCCAGCTTACTAGCATGGACCCTCGAGATTGGACGCGTCCTTGCAACCACCAAGACTTCATAGCAAGCACCAAAGAAGTTTTACAAGTTTAGGGTTTTGACCTCTAGGTTTAGCATTTTATTCTTTAGTGAATGTGGGTTTAGTTTATTTCATCCGCGCCCTCACTTCACTCATCGGCAAATGGCAACATCTGTACACCAAAATCTTGAATCACTAAAGCTAGAAGAGTTAGGTGCTTTGCTATTCACAAAGTTTGGTTTAGTTGGGGTCAATTTCAATACCCTAGTTGCAAAGGAGAAGATCAATGGAGAGGGCCTTGTTGGGATGAACAAAAGATTGGTCTAATGTGGGTGTACCACGAGGAATAGCTACCGCTATTGCAAGGTATGTGCAATCGTCATTGAAGGCCCAAGCTCCTTTGCGAATCCCATCAGCATTTGCAGATGCTAAAGTGCACATTCACGGCAGCCACACCAAAGTTCACATCCATGGTTCTGGATGTGAAACAAATACATGGTGGGCACCATAGTGTCTCATCTTCTTCGACTGATTTGAAGGCTAGTCGAGTTGTCACTACAAAGGAACTCCATACCATAGGCAGCTAAAAGCTGCATTCCCCAATTACTGGGCTACAAGGTTCAAGGGAAAGCTTGTTGGTAGATATCTTCCATGAAGGGTAGAAATCATAGATCGACTAGATTGAACTGCTCAATGCAAACTCAAGAGCATGCAGGGAAGGAAATTGGGCTTAAGCTTGTAAGCTTTCGTAAAAACATCACCAAAAAAAGAGCTCTAGGTCGATTGGAAGGTGATTATGTATGGAACTGTACATTGATGGAATTGCAAGCATATTGGTAGAAACTGAAAGAAACAAATGTTGGTTCTTTACTGAGCTACACTTAGCTCGGATGCAGAAACCACATCCATACTTAGAGAAGAAGGTGATTATAGTTCCAATTTTATGTCAAAGTTGTATGTGTTCACTAATGGCCAAGGATGTTCAGGTTGTAAAACCATTATGGTTGAGAAGGTCATGAAGGAAGGCCACCCATATACCATGCTACAAGTTAAAATCATCAACAAATGGGACATACAAAAGGAAGAGGAATTAAATGTAGTAATGACATTGTATAGTATTTGGCAACATGCATGTTACTAATACATGCTAGTTTGTAGACTCAAGAAACAAGTAGCAACAACAACAAGATAAACAAAGCTATAAACAATGAGGGCAACTAGGGGAAGAGTTTGGTTCCCATTGCATAGAAGCATGTTGAGCAAAACAATCATGATAGTGATTCAAAGGAAGAAGCTGCCCTATGTGGAGACATTCTCAAATCTAAGGTCGTTACAGAGAACAAAGCAAATTCAAAGAAGGTTAAAAAAAATTTCCACTATAAGAGTTTTACCTAGTGCACAAAGGTGGCTTGCCAAATGCCAACCCTAGAATCTCCTCTCTAGAAACCCCACAAAATCTAGTAAAGTAACCCATATTAGGAACCCAACCCTTAGGAACTTAAACCCCAGCTGGCCAAGTCCACGATCAAGGCTCACCTTGTGAATCAGGATAAGTGGACTAGCTGAGCTATAAGTGTCGTTCCTAATTTGGCATGGGTGAGACGGGCAGAGCAAGGCCTCAACCACTAGTTCTACAGAACGTAAACTTGGGCAATGCCTTTGAACTTGCGAGTAAGTTTTCGAACTAAGGAATTTGACTAACTCTTTGGAAGTGATAAACCTGGTCACAAAGGCAAGATCTTACCAACGATAAGGATACTCTAACCCAAAGGTGGGACGTACCCCTGACGTGTGGAAGTTAGGGCGGGACAATAGAGAGTTGTGCCTTTATGACACAAGCTTAACTTGCACCGGTAGGAACTCAGGAAGCCTCACTGCACATACTCTACCTTATTAGCCCCCCCTGCTTTCCTAAATGAGTAAGTGGGCTAGCATGGAAATGCCAACCCTTAATGAAATGAGATGCCTAAACCCTAAACCTAAACCTAACCCTAACCCCTGGCAGGCTAGGGAAACCTTAGGGTTAGGTCAACCCAAGGGGTGTCCCTAACCCTTTTTGACAAGCTTTACCTTTTTGTGGAAAACCTACTTGGCTGGAGGAGAGTTTCTAGAAGGTAAGTACTACCTTTGCTTAGAGTTTCTTGAGAAATCTAGTGAATCGGCTGGATTACCCTTAAACACCTAAGTGCACTAAGCGGGCTATTTATCACTACATCTAGGGTTCGTCACACAACTCGGTAAGTAACAACAGTCAAACCCCAAAGTAAAGGGTCGAGTCATAGTAAAAACTATGACACTCTCCCCACCTTTAAAAATGCAACGTCCTCGTTAACCTCCAACTCCAAGACTAGGGTTTCTTCTCATATCTAAAACTATACAAGACTTTTGTATTGTGCAATATCATATATATTCCACTAGGTTAAAAAAAAATTAACCAAAAAACTAACTCTAATCACTTTATGCAGAGTCAACAAAAAGTTCACAAGTTTTATTATCCCCCTTGCATTACGTAAAGCCAAGTACTTCAGCCCGTTTCACTGAGAACTGCCGAAGGCACAACTTGTGACATGAAGTCCACTTGGAGACCTTTTGCATGTCTGCAAAGTTTATTACCTAACACAAACAACAAGTTTTAATTTCTTCAAGCTAACTAGAATTTATATTGGAGACATATAGTTATGTTGATTGTTGTCCCCTAGGTTAATAAGAAATAAAGTTCACTTTATTTCTCATCATCATTACCAATAATTTGAGACCTCGCCTTAAATTCATTCAGTAACTCGCTTCGCGTTCTGTAGATTCTCTAATGATTCCCATGTCGACTCGCATGCCGTGTAACCTTTCCACTTAATAAATATTCTCGTTTACGTCTCCGCGACCTCAGCGTTTAATATCTTTTGCCTCCAAAATTAACTCAACTTTAAACTCTTTTATATCGCTGACTAGCTTAGGAAGTGGACATAAGTTTTATAGATCTATGGATGTTTCTCATCCTTATGGAATGCTAGAGCAAATTGACATGAAACACATTGTCCATTGCTCCCAGCTTGAAGGAAATCTAATCCATAAGCCACCTTCCCTACTTGTTTTACCACCTTGTATGTGAGATAAAAACTTTCTTGAAAGAGTCGTTGAAACTTTCAGGTTTCTGGTACTCAACAATACCATATCTCCAACCTGATACTTTACATCTCGTCGATGCTTATTGTATTGCTAACGATACCTTTTTTATGCTGTAACCATTGCTTGACTAGCAACTCCCATGTCCGATATAATTGTTTAGTGAACTCTGCTACGAGAGAACTCGATTAATCTTCTTTCGGTAACACCATAATCTAAGGAATACCATCCTTATTCCCAGTTAACACCTCCATTGGGCAACCCAATCCAGTGTGTGTCAAGTTATTGTAACATACCTCAACTATATCCAAGTGTTTAGCCCAATCAAATTGATCATATTGCCGACCAACTCAAGAAGTGAACATAAGTTTTCATATATCTATAGATGTTTCTCATCCTTATGGAATGGCTTGAGCAAATTGACATAAAATACATTGTGTGTTGCTTCCAACTCTGGAGAAAGATCTAACTCATAAGCCACCTTCCTACTTGCTTTACCACCTTGTATGGACCTATGTAGTGCAATAGAAATTCGAAAGAGTCGTTGGAACCTTCAGGTTTCTAGTACTCAACAATACCATATCTCCAACCAAATACTCTACATATCATCGATGCTTATTGTACTGCTGACGATACCATTCTTGTGCTACAACCATTGTTTAACGAGCAGTTTCCTATGTCCGATACAATTGTCCAGTTAATTTTACTACAGAGGGAACTCGGTTAACATTGTCTTTCAGTAACACTATACTTTAAGGAATACCACCTTATTCCAGTAACACCTCCATTGGGATACACCCAATGTAGTGTGTGTTAAGTTATTGTAATATACCTCAGCCATATCCAAGTGTTCAGCCCAATTGAGTTGATTACCTTGAACATAGCATCTGAGATAGTCCTTGACTTGTTAGTTCACCCTCTCCGTTTGACCATCTATTTGTGGATGGTAAGCTGTACTGAACTTCAGCATCATGCCAAACTACTTAAACAATGTTCCCCAAAACTTGTTGGTAAATCAAGGATCTCGATCTGAGATCATCGTTTCCGATAGCCTGCGCACTCATCGTTTCCGATAGCCTGCGCATCCATTTGACTTTCTATTCCTACTAGAATATTATCATCTTTTCGTAACTGATGAAACTGTTTCCTCTTTGCTACTAGGTTCATAGCCTCCTTAGCAAACTCGTCTTGAGGATATGCCGTCACAAATTCATCTACCAAAGTTGACATTGGTGCTGACATAATACGAAGTTGACCTTTCCGATTGAGTGCATCCATTACCACATTGTCTTTTTCAACTTTATGTTCGATTTCAAGCTAAAATCGTGCCAACTTCTGCTGCCATTTGGCATATTTTGGTGATAGCTTCGGCTACGCTTCAAAGTATCTTAGAGTTACACTTCATAGTTTTACTATGACTCGACCCTTTACTTTAGATGTTGACTGTTGTTACCTACTGTACTATGTTGATGGCCCTAGATGTAGTAGGAAACATGGCCGCTTAGTGCATTTCAGTGTCTGGTGATGGTCCAGCCGAGTGTCATTAGGTATTTGTAGGAAACTCTAAGCGAAGCTAGAACTTACCTTTTAGAAACCCACCCCCAATTTTGATATCCCAGTTAGGCTAATTGGTTAATGTAGATGAGTTCGGCGTGTTTAGTAGGGTTAGGAACACCCCTAGGGTTGACCTAACCTTAGGGTTCCATAACCCACGCCCTAAAATCCACCCTCTTGGGTAGGTTTTAGGGTTAGAGTTAGGCTAAGTTAAACACTCTCTTATTAACTTAAATAAGGGGCTAGCTAATTTCGTGCTAGCCCACTTACACATTCAGGAAAAGAAGAAAGGGTGGGTGGGGGGGGGGGGGGGGAGGGCTCCGTCACATAAATAAGGTGAGTATGAGTATGAGAGCTCTTGGGTTCATGATTGAGTTTGTTGCTCTTTTGCTGGTGCAAACTTCAACTTGTGTTGTTAAGGCACAACCCTATGTTGTGCCATCTTAACTTCCAGATGACAGGGGTATGTCCCACCTTTGGGTAGCACACCCTTAACGTTGGAAATCCATGCATGGAAGGTCTTGTTGGAATGCACATTCCAAGAAGCAGAGGTTGAGGCTTGTCTCTAGCCTCTTCCTCTACATCAAACTAGGTGTAGCACTCATGGCCAAGCAAGGCACATTCGTGTCCTTGTCCAACCATGGGCGTGGGATCTTGTTTGACGGGTTCACATTACCCAGTTCTTGAGGGTTCACTAAGGAATTCTAGAGTTGACATTTAGGAGCCACGTTTGTGGCACTTGGTGCAACTCTTGAATCTAAGGGCTATGGCATGATAGCCCACATTGTGGAAGGCAGTGTCACATGGAGATGTGACACTGGGCTAGAAGTCACATAATACAATGCCCGATGCACGCCCTTTGGGGTTGTGTCATGGGTTTGTTGCCAAGGGTTAAATACTTTAGTAAACATACATGTTTGTGTTTACACTAGGGTGCTAAACCTTGGGCATTCGCCTCAAGGGAGGTTAGGTCTTGTAACTAAGTGTGCTTTGGCATACTTGGTTAGGAGGTGTTCTCCTTAGGATCTAAGGGTTGAACAACCTAAGCTCATTAGCAAAAGCCCTATCATGAGACACTCGCAAGGTCATGTACTTAGGGTTATCCAAACCTGTCACAACCTAATACAGGATGCAGGATTCCGGATACAGGATTCAGGATACAGGATTCAGGATACGGGTTACAAGATATACTTACAGGATATGCCTACAGGATATTCCTATGGGATATACCTATAGGATATTTCTACAGGATATGCCTATAGGATATGCTATAGGATATGCCTAGAGGATAAGGGTCACTATTCTTAGCTCATGATTAGATTAGACTCATGACCAGATTAACTTGGAGTTGTGAGCATAAAAGCTCCGACCTAATTGTTGTACAATCAGTTACTATCAACACCAGTCATTCTACGATCATTCTTGTTCTTGTCTTGTTTGTCTCTTGTTCCTTGCCTCCTGCTCTTGTCTTGCTCTCGAATCCTGTCCTGCTCTCGGATCCTGTCCAGTTTCTGTCTTGTTCCTGGATCCTACCCTGCGCCTTCCTGTCTTGCTCTCGGATCCTATCATGTTCCTGTTTCTCCCGAATCCTATCCTGTTCCTGTCTTGCTCCTGAGTTCCTAGTTCCTGTCCTGCTCTCTATCTTGCTCTCGAGTCAAGCCTTCTTGTTCTTGGAATCCTGCTTTCTTCCTGGTTCCTGGATCGTGGCTTGACAGTTTGATAGTAACTTATTTCATAGCTTTCTGATTTCCAGTTACTTTTTTTTCCCTTGATTCTTCTTCTTCATTTTCCTCCCCCCTTTTTTTTTTCTTTCATAGATCATGGCCAATTTTGAGTAATTTCAACGTGAGCACCAAATGTTGCTTTATGAGCTGGCCACTTTGTGCCAAGTGGTCACCGATCTGCAAGGTTCCACCAATGTGGCACATGCAGCTGCTGACGCATCCTTCAAGGCTGCTGCACAGGCTCTTTCTCAGGCATCGGTGATTCCCTCTTCATCGAACTTTTCTTCGGAGTCGAAGATCAGCATGCCAAAAAAGTTCAATGGCAATCGTGCCGATTTCCAAGGTTTTTTAAATCAGATCCGGCTCTTGATCTGCATGCAACACGGCGCTACTCGACTGATGCACAAAAGGCTGGCCTTTTGGCATCCTTACTAAGTGGATCTCCACGGGCTTGGGTTGCCCCCTTGCTGAAGTGTGACGACCCATTAATGGAAGACTTTGAAAGTTTTGTGGCTGCCTTTGAAGCCTGCTTTGGGGATCCTGACAAGTACCATTCTGCATGCACGAAGTTACGAAAGCTCACTCAAGGATCCCGACCAGCTTCCGTCTATGCATTCGAATTTCAGCAACTTTGCACGAACATTCCATGAGACGAGACTGCATTGATCGAACACTTCCGTTTTGGGTTGAGGGATGACGTGAAGGACCTTCTCCTTACGTTACCGGATGCCCAAACATTAGCGGAGATCATGCAACAAGCTGATCGTTGTGACAACCATTTGTTTGAGCGTCATCAGGAAAGATCCTGTCAGCAGTTCATGCAAACCAATCTTGCAGTTGTGATACATGTTCCTGCACCACCTTCTGGAATAGTCCCTATGGAGGTTGAGAAATCCAAGCGTGGCTCTCTTTTGCTGCTGAGAAGCAACATCGCCACAGTGAGAACCTATGCTTGTATTATGGTGAAGCAGGACACAAGGTGGTGTCAAGCCACAATCCAAGAAACAGGAAGTGAGCAGGATTCTAAGAGTAGGAAGGCTTGACTCAGGAGCAGAATAGGAAACAAGACAGGAACTAGGAACTCAGGAGCAAGAGAAGACACAGGACAGGATCCAGGAGTAGGACAGGAATGCGCAAGACAGGATCCAGGAGTAAGACAGGAACAGGACTGGATCTAGGAGCGAAATAGGAACAGGACAGGATCCAGGAGCGAGACAAGAGAAGGAAGCAAAGAAGCAAGACAAGACAAGAACAAGAATGATCGTAGAATGACTGGTGTTGATAGTAACTAATTGTACAACAATTAGGTCGGAGCTTTTATGCTCACAACTCCAAGCTAATCTAGTCATGAGTCTAATCTAGTCATGAGCTAAGAATAGTGTCCCTTATCCTCTAGGCATATCCTGTAGCATATCCTATGGGCATATCCTATAGGAATATCCTATAGGTATATCCTGTAGGAATATCCTGCAGGCATATCCTGTAACCCGTATCCTGTATCCGAAATCTACATCCTGTATCATGTATCCGGAATCCTGTATCCTGCATCCTGTATCCTGTATCGGGTTGTGACAGGTGGCAGAATGTCCTATTAAAGCTAGGAAGTTCAAGACGCATGAAGTTGAAGCTGAAGTTCAGTCGGAAAACTCTAATGTCCACTTCGTCTAGGAGCCGCGAAGTTGGACGTAGGTGTAGGCTCCATTGGTGCTGCTCATACCATTCCATCACTTAAGTTTCCTGTACACATTCATCTTAATAATCGAGAGCTCAAGGAGTTTGCCTATTAGACATGGTGCAAATGCATGCTTTATGAATGACACTTTTGCAACTCAACATGGCATTTCGGTGGTGAAGTTGAAGCGTGCAGTTCCTGTAGAGGTGGCCGATGGGTGTTTGATTGCTTCTGCAGTTACCCATGTACCGAACCTCTCTCTTGCAGTCATGGCACATTCAATGTTCAATTTCCTTCAACTTGATCAAGACTCGGTCGACTCCCATCATTTTGGGCATGCCATGGTTCGTTGTTGCAAATCCGCAGATCGACTGGAGGGCTAGGACGCTCACGTTTTCCTCTCCGACAGTAGGATCAATCCTGTACCATCCTCGTGCAGGATACATCCTTAGTACTGAGGCAGTACAAGCTACAGGATTGACCGTGCCTGTTCCTGTATCAGTATTGAAGACTCCTTCTCGACAGGATTCACCTCATGTCAGTTCCTCAGCACATCCGCAGGCTCTCTCCACTCCTGTAAGTTTGCGGATTCCTGTACAGGGTTCTTCCAATCCTGTATCAGTGTCGAAGGTTCCTCCTCAACAGGATCCACCTCCTGTTGGTTCGTCAGCACACTCAGGCTTCCCTCACTCCTGTGCAACCACGGACTTCTGTACAGGATTCTTCCAATCCTGTACACTCATCAACATCCACACAGGTTTCTCCCAATCCTGCCTCCTTTTGTTACTCTGCTTCTGTTCCACCCCCAAGATCCTTCCTCTTTTTCAGTCACAGCTCCCTCCTTCTCCTCTCCGAGTTCTTACCACTACCATGCATGAACTTGCCACTGATCCTGCTCCTTTCCACCTTTTTGCCTTTCAAGTAACTCCTACGTCCTCTTCTACCTTTCCTGTGTCTGACTCTCCTGTTTTTCAATCTCCTTCTCCTCCTTCCCTACCATCCAAGTATCACTCCTTTCAGGACGTTTTTGACAAGCACAAGGCTGCAGTTCTTCCTGTTCACAGGTCCTACGACTGTCCTATTGATCTTGCGAAGGAAAGACTCCACCGTTCGGACCGATTTATGCACTGTCACCCACAGAGTTGGAGGTTCTTCGTCAGTACATCGAGGACAACTTGGCATCCGGCTTCATTCGTCACTCAAAGTCCCCTGCAGAGCACCTATCTTTTTGTCAAGAAGAAGGATGGGAGTTTACGTTTGGTTGTGGACTACAGGGGTTTGAATCAAGTCACCATCGGAATCGGTACCCGTTGCCATTGATCCCGGAACTTCTCGATCGGCTGCGAGGAGCAAAGGTGTTCACGAAGATCGACTTACGAGGGGCCTACAACCTTGTACGGATTCGTCCAGGCGATGAGTGGAAGACTGCCTTTCGTACAAGGTATGGACACTTCGAGTACACGGTGATGCCTTTCGGCCTTACCAATGCCCCAGCCGTGTTCCAACACATGGTGAACACATCTTTCGTGACTTCTTGGACCAGTTTGTGGTGATCTACCTCGACGACATTTTGATTTTCTCCAAGGACCAGGCGGCACATGACAAGCATGTACGATTGTTCTACAGCGGCTTCGCGAGCATGGCCTGTATGCGAAGTTGGAGAAGTGTTTTTTCGATAGGGATTCTGTGGAGTTCTTGGGCTACATCGTCTCTCCTGCTGGCGTTTCCATGGACATGCACAAGGTGAAGACCATCGTGGAGTGGGAGAGGCCCAAGTCTGTACGAGATGTACAATGTTTCCTTGGCTTTGCAAACTTCTACAGGCGGTTCATACAGGACTTCTCCAAGCGTGTACTTCCACTCACGGAACTCACCAAGCGCACAGGGTTTTCTCTTGGTCCGACAAGGCGGAACATGCATTCACAACACTCAAGGACGCCTTCACGACAGCTCCGATTTTAGCACATCCTGATCCTTCTCGTCCTTTCTTCGTTGAAGCAGATGCCTCGGATTTTGCAGTAGGATCCGTCTATCACAAGTTGGAGAAGACAAGTTGCTTCATCCTGTAGCTTTTCACTCTCGTAAGTTCCTTTCGGCGGAGATCAATTACGAGATTCATGACAAGGAACTCAAGGCCATTGTGGATTCGTTCGAGAGTGGCGGCATTTCCTGGAAGGTGCTGCGCATCCTGTACAAGTTCTTACGGATCACAAGAACCTGGAGTATTTTCAAACGGCTCGAGTTCTCAGTCGGCGACAGGCTAGGTGGGCGGAGTTCCTATCACGTTTTGATTTCGTCATCGTCTACAGGCCCGGTTTTTGGAATGGCAAGGCGGACGCATTGTCTAGGCGCTCTTACCTTGCACCGATCCCGGGCGATCCTGCTATGACTGTCAAAGACAAGTGTTGTTGGGTCCTGATCGATTCCGGCTTGCGCACTACAGGTTCATCAGGCTCCAGCAAATTCAACACTCCTACAGGACATCCGTTCGCAGTTGGCTACAGACGACTTGGCAAAGAATGTGTTCTCACACATTCATCCTGACATTGCAAGTTCCTCTTCCTCCAGTTCCCGTTCAGACTACAAGCTGTTCACCATACAGGATGGACTCCTGTACCGGGAAGGTCTCCTGTACGTTCCTGTTGGTATTTCAGGACTCGTGTGGTACAGGATTGTCATGATACCCGGCTACAGGACATTTTGGTGTGGCCAAGACAGTGGAGTTGGTGACTCGCAACTATTGGTGGCCTGGGTTGCGAGGTTTTGTGGAAAGGTTTGTACGGAGTGTGACACTTGTAACAGGTCGAAGATGCCTCATCATGCACCCTCTGGTCTTCTTCGTCCTCTTCCTGTTCCTTCTGCTCCTTGGAGATCCATTTCTATGGATTTCCTCACAGATCTTCCTCCTTCTCGTGGATTCGATGCAGTTCTTGTGGTGGTTGACCGTTTCACCAAGCAGGCTCATTTCCTACCCTGCAACAAGACAGCTACAGGTCAACAACTGCCGAGTTGGTGATCCGTGAAGTGTTCCGACATCATGGTCTTCCTGAGAGCATTGTTTCCGATCGAGGTCCACAATTCATGTCCAAGTTTTGGCGAGAGCTTCTTCGGAGTCTACAGGTTAAAGCGGATCTTTCTTCAGGATATCATCCGCAAACTGATGGGCAGTCAGAACGCACAATTCAGACCTTGGAACAGTATCTTCGTTGCTTCATCAGTTACCAACAGGACAACTGGTTGGACCTTCTTCCAATGGCGGAGTTTGCCTACAACAACTCCGTTCACACATCTACAGGCCAGACACCTTTCTTTGCTCTTACAGGCCACCATCCACGTTTTGACTTTGCTCCTCCTGCTTCTCCTTCTTCCGCTCCTGCAGTACAGGATCGTCTCAGCATCTTCGTCAGGTACAGATGATCTCCGGTTCATCTTCAGCAGGCACAGGAACGATACAAGCATCATGCTGATGCTCACCGTCAACCGCACCTGCATACAAGATTGGTGATCTCGTGTGGCTTCTTCGTCGACACATTCGCACCAACAGGCCTTCTTCTAAGTTGGATTTTCAACGATTGGGCCCTTACAGGATTGTGGCGGAGGTTAATCCTGTAGCTTTCCGACTCGAGTTACCATCTACGGTGAAACTTCATCCTGTGTTTCACACCTTTGTTGGAGCCGTATCATCCTTCTTCTCTTCCTGGTCGTGCTTCTTCTCCTCCCCCTCCTGTGGTCATTGCTGGTGAACCTGAGTACGAAGTTGCAGCCATCCTTGATTCTCGTCTTCATCGCCAACTTCAATACTTGGTGGATTGGAAAGGTTATTTGCCTACCGATCGCACTTGGGAACCTGCATCCAACTTACTCCATGCTTCTTCCAAAGTTGCTGCTTTCCATCGGCATTATCCTGCTAAACCAGGTCCTAAGACTCGTGGAACTCGTCCTTAGGGAGGAGGTGCTGTCACACCCGATACAGATACAGGATTCAGATACAGGATTCCGGATACAGATACAGGATAGGGTTACAGGATATACCTACAGGATATGCCTGCAGGATATTCCTACGGATATACCTACAGGATATTCCTACAGGATATGCCTATAGGATATGCTACAGGATATGCCTAGAGGATAAGGGTCACTATTCTTAGCTCATGACTAGATTAGACTCATGACTAGATTAGACTCATGACTAGATTAGCTTGGAGTTGTGAGCATAAAAGCTCCGACCTAATTGTTGTACAATCAGTTACTATCAACACCAGTCATTCTACATCATTCTTATTCTTGTCTTGTTTGTCTCTTGTTCCTTGCCTCCTGCTTGTCTTGCTCTTGTCTGTCTTGTCTTGAATCCTGTCCAGTTCCTGTCTTGTTCCTGGATCATACCCTGCGCCTTCCTATTTTGCTCCCGGATCCTATCTTGTTCCTGTCTCTCGGATCCTATCATGTTCCTATTTTGCTTCTGAGTTCCTAGTTCCTGTCCTGCTCCGAGTCAAGCCTTCTTGTTCTTGGAATCCTGCTTTCTTCCTGGTTCTTGAATTGTGGCTTGACAAAACCTAGCCTTAGGAGTTTGCTTAAGCAGAACATTATGCTCGCCTACGGGACACTCATGTCCTTACTAAGTACTAGCCCTAGGTCTAGAGTATGACTTGGCCACTCGAACCCTTAAGGGTTAGTCGTGGTTCAAGGTACCCTTGTCGCCCTAAAGGGGTTGTTCTTCCGGATGAGGGTGAGCCTCAAGGGGTAAGTGACGATGCCTTAGCTTTATCACAGGGGCATGTGTGAGACACATCTTTTTGTGAGGTTAGGACATGAGCTAGGTTTATTGGGATAGGATCCTAAAGTCTACTCGGGATATCCTCTAGGGTTCGAGGGATGATCATTCTAGGGGTCTTAGGGTAGGACTCTAAGTCTTTTGTTTAAATGACTCAGACTCTTATAGTCATCTTGGAAGACTTAGTGTTGCTCACACAGGGAATTGACGCCGAAAGGTCACTTTGCGGCCACAGTTAGCCCTTCGGGTTAAAACTCTGACAACACTATCCGTCCAAACCATAGTGCCATGACTTGAAAGATAATGACGCCAATACCCAAGGAAGCAACAATAGCATACACTTTCCTTTTTGGAGTAGGCCATCGAATTTGTGCGACATCCAACTTTTTTGAGAAATAAGGACAACCGGATGTCCTTCCTATTACAATACACCACCAATTGCAAAGTCGAAAGCGTCATATTCTACTTCAAATGGAATTTCAAAGATGGGCAATTGCAAAACTGGCTCAGAAGAGATAGCTTCTTTGAGCTTGACAAATGCACATTGGCACTCTGGAGTCCAATGCATGGAATGTTCTTCGTGAGATCTGTCAATGGGGCTGCTACCTTTGAGTAGTCTTTTTGAAATTATAATAATAACTTGTTAAAACCAAGAAATGATCTGACTTCATGCACATCTTTCAAAATTGACCACTCGGTAATAGCTTAAACTTTTTTTGGATCCATGGCAACCTTCCCATCTGAGATCAAGTGTTTCAAGAAATCTATCTTGATTTGACCAAATGCATAATTGTTTTCTTTAGCATACAATTGGTTCTCCCTTAACCTTTAAAACATCTTTTTCAAGTGTTCCACATGTTCCTCAATTATCAAACTAAAAACCAGACTATCATCAATATACACCACTACAAACTCGTCTAGATAGTCCTCTAAACACATCATCTATCATTGTGCAAAAAGTTACTGAAGCATTGCACAATCGGAATGGAAAGACTAGAAACCAATGATCCATAACGCATTCGAAAAGTGGTCTCTAATATCATTCTCTGTTACCTGAATCTGATGGTACCCAGATCGCAAGTCTACTTTTGAAAAATACTTTGCTTTTGATAGCTTACAAATAAGTTGTCCACTCGTGAAAGAGGAGACTTATTTTTTATAATTATCGCATTCAACGCTCGATAGTCCACACACATTCGCATCGTACCATCCTTTTTCATTACAAACAAAATTGGTGCACTATACAATGATCGATTAGGTCAAATGTGTCCTTGACCAATCAATTCTATCACTTGTCTCTTCAATTCTATTAATTCTTAAGGATTCAACCGATATGGGGATCTTGTTGGTGGAGAAGAACCTGGCAAAAATCTCTATCATGTGATTCACACCTCAACGTGGAGGTAACTCATGCAGCAAGTCTTTTGGCAACATGTCTTTAAACATATTCAAGACTTCCAAAATAGGTTCAAGAACAGATTCTTGACCATCTTTATCTTGACTTCACCAGTATCCAAAACCATTGTAAGAAATACACATTCATGATGTTTAACTGCTTTAACGCAATTGAGTTAAAAAGGAACATAGGATTCCAATCCTTATTAATTAACGTCTCCATCTTGAGATTGTTTTTTAATGTCCTCTTTGTTTGTTGTCGATTATCTCCGGAACCTCTCATTTTGATTACATGTTTTATAAAACCATTCCATACCAAAACAAAGTCAAACTTTATCATATTTAAAACAACTAAGTTTAGCTTAGCTTTCCAACCTTTAATTTGGAAAGGAACTACCCTTGCTATATTATTAGTATTTGAGAACCTTTGCCAAAATTGATCTTTATTTCATACATCTTTATTACATCCTGTTAAAGGAAAAATATTAGGAGCATAGGACGTCCTACTGTAGAGAGAATAAGGGTAGGAAGGTCCGTAGTAAGTATGGAAGGAAAGGCTTTGGAAGAGGAAAATCCTTACCGAGAGGAAAAGGTAAGGAAAAGAAAAGGAAAAGGGAAAAGGATGACGTGGCGAGAGAAAGGGTAGTTAAGGGAAGTTAGGGCAACGAAGGAGGGGTCTCCATTTGAAGTTTAGCAGGAGATAAAGGTTCTCTACACTTTGTCTTTTGTGTTCATGTTAGTAATGAAAGGTGCATATTAGAGAATCTTGTGTGTGTGTTTATGTACTCTCAATGAATGGATCTAACAAGGCAATAGCCAAAATCTGTTCTTGCCCTTGACTTTGGAGACCAGTCATAGTGGCACTGGGAGAAGTCTGATATATATATATAAATATATACAGATATATTGAGAGTTTGAGAAGGAAAGGGTGTAGCCTTTCCTGTACGTTGTATGAAAGGTTTCCTGTCTGCGTGAAGGAAACAGGTTAAATAGGAAAAGGTGAGGCAGAGAGCCCTTTTCCTGTTTAACACCAAACACTGTAAATGTTCCTGTTTTGTACTATACACACTAAAGTCATCCATAAAGACTTTCATAAAATCTAAAAGGTATTCACGAAAGGTATCCGTTATAATTCTTTGAAACGTAAAGGGTGCATTACATAAGCCAAAAGGCATAACCCTATAGGCATAGGCACCCCACGGACTTATAAAAGCGTCTTATGTTGATCTGCTGGAGCTACCATCACCTGATTATATCCTGAAAAGCCATCCATAAAGGAATACATTTCATGGCCTGCACATTATCCAGCATTTCCTCTGTGAAAGGAATAGGAAAATATCCTTAGTTGTAACATCATTTAGCTTTTTATAATTGACACACACTCTTAGCTTCCCATTCTTTTTAGGGACGATCACGAGTGGTGACAACCATTGCGCTCCTTGTATAGGATATATAAAGCCAACCTTCAACAGTTTATCAATTCCTCTTTCACCAATTTAGCATAGTTAGGATTCATCCTGTATGCACTTTGTTTAGCCGGTTGGCATCCCGGCAATAATTGAATAGTGTGCATACATATCTCTGGTGGTATTCCTTTAAGATCCTGATAGGACCATGCAAATACATCCTTGTATTTGGCTAACAACATCAATCCTTTATCCCTAAAATCCGGATCCAATCCTTGAGCTATATTTAATATCTTAGGTTCCATTTCTGTACCTATATTAACTTGCTCTAAAGGATCGTTCGTGTAGATATATGTATATTCAGCAGGTTGTTCCTGCAAATTCATTTCATAAGGAACAGACTTATAAAATTTTTCCTGCAAGCCCAGATTGTTCTGTTCTTGTTCCTTTTGAAAGATGCTTTTCTTTCCTTCAGAATAGCATATAAATCAATCTCTGCAAGAGCTTTTAGATCAGGATATGTTTTTAAAATTTGCTCTTCCTCCTGATCATCCAAGCCCCGCACCCAATCATACCCTTCCAATGCAACTGGCCGATCCTTCTGTGCTAAGTATCCCTTAGCATAGTATGAATATCGACCTTCAAGTCACCTTGTTCTATTGTCATTTTTCCTGAGCCCCAATCCTGCACCGCTTGGGCCACCTTAAGCCAAGGTCGTCCTAACAACATAGTATATGTTGCATCCTGTCCTTCCATTCGTAGGACAATTAAGGATATTTTGTATTTAAGTCCTTTAACGGATATAGTGACTGCTCTCACAATGCCTAATGGCCTTACACTTCGTTGATCAGCCATTTTAAGGTTAAATGGAGCCGGTTGGATAGGTCCTAAACCCATCTTTTTACATTCTCCTTCCTCAATAAAATTCACACCTGAACCTCCATCTATTAATACTCTCTTTAACTTATTCCTTCCCACATATACTGTGATGCAAGGAACATGTCCATCATAATCACCTTCATACAGTACTTCCTTATCCATTTTACAAACTGTATATCCTTCACGTGAAGGTGATGTTTGCTGAACTAAACTTAATGCATTTAATATCTGGTTTCTTATGTAAGGAGCTACCTTTATCAACTGTCCAAGCGTAATCTTTATTCCTGATTTATAGCTTGGTGATACATGGAGTCCATTGTTTTATCATGTAATGGTAATAATGAAAAACTTTGTTCACCTTTATCTATATCACCTTTATCTGTACCTTCTGATTCGTTATCAGTCTGACCTTTCTGGTCAGAATCCTGCTCCTGCTTGCTTACATTTTCCTGTAACAAGCTCTCCTTCTTGTTAGGAGTAGTAACTACTCACCTTCTCCATAACAAGAGGATTCCTTCTTCTTCTCTTGAAGAGCTATAACTGCCCTTACACGGGTGGATACTCATCTTTTCCTCCTCTATTTGAATAAGCCGTGTTGTAGGCTGCACATTAGTCGTTTGGTGGAAGTAGGAGGTTGTACCTTCCGCCTAGGACATTCCCTAGAATATGTCCTGTTTCACCACATGTATAACAAACCTGGGAAGGAAAATTCCTACCCTGTCCTTGTTTATCATTTCCTTGTTTATAGGAATCATTTCTGCCTCTTTGACCTTGATATGGTCTTTCCTCTCCTCTATATTGCCTATCATTTCTTTCAGGATAAGGTCTATCATTCTGCCACACCTTATATGGACCATTTCTTCCTGCATAATAATTTCCTCTCTAATTTCGTAAGGATTATCATTCCTTCTGTCATAATATCCGTATTCCTGTTCTGATAAGGAACTTCATTCCTTCTGTCATACATATTGTTCCTGTTCTCATAAGGAATGACATTATCATTCCTATCATTCCCACGATTCCTATTAGGTGGGAACCTTCTAGGAGGTGGACGTTCATCCATTCTCCTTTCTCTCTCTATACTAGCCACATTCTGATTTAGGAAATGTCTGCAGTTCGGGCTACATGTCCTTCCTTTCCAATTTGGCATGTAGGCAGTTGCAGCCTACATTCCTCCACCGTATGGCCCGGATTGTTACATTTAGTACACCATACTTTTTCCTTTAACTCCTCTTTAACTGTCATTCCTTTTAAAGTTTTCATCATTTGAGCCAATGCTTTCTCATCTATAGGATATTTTCGAACTTTTACTACATCAGCTTCCTCTTCCTCTTCATCAGAGGATTCTTCCTTTCTTCCATATACTTTCAGCTTTCCTTCTGCAATCTTTTCTATCTGCCTTCTCTTCTTCTTCATATATTTTTAATTGATTAATGAGATCCTCTCTATCCTTTTCATTGATAGTAAGTGCTAGATCTCTATATGGTTTTAGCAACCCTTGCTTATACCATTGCAATAAGGCATCCATCTTCACATATGCCTTACACTTTTTCTCATGTTTCTTAAAACGGTGTGTATATTCATCTATCTTTTCTGTTTTGCCTTGAAGGATAGTCCTTAACTTCTCTAAATGTTCCTCCGGCAATTCCTCCTTTCTGAAATATTCCTTAAATGCATCAGTAACCTTCTGATAATTCCTCTGACTTCCTTTTCTAAATCATAATACCAGTCAGAGGCATTTCCTTTCAATGTATGTGGAAATATAAGCAGCCTTTCTGCATCCGTCACCTTATACAGTTTTACTACCTCTTCAAACTGTTGTAAGTGCCTTTTCGGATTTTCCTTCTTTCCTGCAGAGAATGTGGGATACATCACCGTACCCCCAAACATTCCCGGGAAAAGTGCCATATTTGTAATAACCCTTTGCTCTGGTGTATTTCCTCTTACACCTTCCTCCCTTCCTCTTCGGGAGTTCTCAGGAGATCCTTCTCCTTGCAATCTCGGTATATGAACAGGCACTCCTCCTCTCACTGTTTCCTCTAAACCAGCTGTTTGATACTGCCTCCAATTCTCTGGATCAGCCTCAGATTTCTGTATTGTTTCTGCAATATCCTCTACTATCTTGCCAAGGATATTTTGACGTCTATTTTCGTCAGTTTCAGGTTGCTGTTGGGCAGCCACTCTATTGGCCTGCCTTTGGTTCCTCTGATCAGCTAAGGCTGATCAGGACGATGGTTCCTCCACGGTTCCATTCATTCCTTCTCCTTTACACATCTGGCTCTACACCTTCCGAGCCTTTTTCAGAATGAGAATTTCTATCTTTTTAGCCTCTTTTCTCAATGAATGCTAACACTGCAATGGCGAAATCCCTCCGTGGTCGCCAATTGTTAAACAGGAAAAGGGCTCTCTGCCTCACCTTTTCCTATTTAACCTGTTTCCTTCACGCAGACAGGAAACCTTTCATACAACGTACAGGAAAGGCTACACCCTTTCCTTTCTCAACTCTCAATATATCTGTATATATATATATCAGACTTCTCCCAGTGCCACTATGACTGGTCTCCAAAGTCAAGGGCAAGAACGGATTTTGGCTATTGCCTTGTTAGATCCATTCATTGAGAGTACATAAACACACAAGATTCTCTAATATGCACCTTTCATTACTAACATGAATACAAAAGACAAAGTGTAGAGAACCTTTATCTCCTGCTAAAACTTCAAATGGAGACCCTTCCTTCGTTGCCCTAACTTCCCTTAACTACCTTCCTCTCGCCACGTCATCCTTTTCCCTTTTCCTTTTCCTTTTCCTTACCTTTTCCTCTCGGTAAGGATTTTCCTCTTCAAAGCCTTTCCTTCCATACTTACTACGGACCTTCCTACCCTTATTCTCTCTACAGTAGGACGTCCTATGCTCCTAATATTTTTCCTTTAACATTTGGAAAAATGTTTCCAGAAATGCAGACAAAATTCAGTTGCTTTAAATCCAGAAAAATGTAATTTTTTTGTCAAATCAGGAGTCCTTTTAGGACATGGGAAGGAAATATTGGTTGATCAGGACAAGGTTAAGGTTATCCTTAGCCTACAACCACCACAGGATATAAAGGAGTTACGAAGGTTTTTAGGCAAAATAGGCTACCATAGGCGGTTCATAAAGCATTATGCTAAACTCGCCAAACCTTTAACCGATTTGCTTAAGGTTGATGTGCCATATGTTTGGACTTTAGAGTGTCAAGAGGCATTTGATAACCTTCGGACGGCTCTTATTAAAGCCCCCATATTGGTTAGTCCCAAGTGGGATCGGGAATTCCATGTACAAGTTGATGCCTCTGATATTGCTATAGGAGCTGTCCTTACGCAAATGCAAGAGGACGGTAAGGATCGTCCTATTTATTATGCTAGTCGCAGGCTCACACCTGCAGAGTAAATTATACTACTACAGAAAAGGAAGCATTGGGCATGGTATATGCCATCCACAAATTTAGACATTATCTTTTGGCTAATAAAGTAAAACTTTTTGTGGATCATAAGCTTTATTATATTTACTTAATAAACCGGTACTTACAGGAAGGTTAGCCAGGTGGTTCCTACTTCTACAGGAATATGATTTTGAAATAATTCATAAACCTGGAAAGCAACACGAACAGGCTGATCATTTAAGTCGTATTAAAACAGGCGAACTTCCGATTCGTACTATGGATGACTTTCCTGATGCCAGTTTATTTCGTGTCGATGTTCCATTAAGGTGGTTAGATCATATTACACAATATCTAGCCACTGGAATAGTACCACTTACATATAAGACGCCCGATGAAAGGAAGCTCTTTGTCGTGAGGACACGACACTTTTCTCTTGTGGGAGGAAAGCTGTATAAACTAGGGTCCGATGGGGTATTACGAAGGTGTGTGGATCCTTTAGAGGCCCCAGAGGTTCTTAAAGAGGCTCATTCAGGCCTTGCAGGAGGACATTTTGCAGAGGAAATAACAGGAAGGAAAATCCTTCAGGCAGGGTTATGGTGGCCTACTTTATGGAGAGATGTAAATAGATATTGTAAGGCATGTGATAAATGCCAACGTGCACAATTGCCTCCAAAGAAACAAATACAACCTTATAATCCAGTTCTACCATTGGAACCTTTTCAAAAATGGGGAATGGATTTTATAGGACCAGTTAATCCTATAAGTTCAAAAAGGAATCAATATATATTGGTTTTAACAGATTATATGACTAAATGGGTAGAGGCAGAGCCTATGAAAAGGCTGATGCATATAATACAGCGAAGGTTATATATAATACTATAATAGTACGTTATGGTATTCCTAAGGAAATTGTAAGTGATAGAGGAAAGCATTTCGTGAATGAAACAATAGAAATGCTTATGAGGGAGTTTGTGATAAAACATAAGAAGTCTACACCATATTACCCACAAGGTAATGGACAAGCTGAATCTACAAACAAAGTCCTTAAAACGTTTTAAGGAAGGTGGTTCAGGAAAATAAGAAGGATTGGGATGAAAGGTTACCAGAAGTATTATGGGCTATAGAACAGCTATAAGGTGACTACAGGTACGACACCTTTTAAGCTTGCGTATGGATTGGAGGCTATAACTCCGATGGAGTATATTGTGCCATCCTTGAGAATAGCAATTCAATATAGGATGGGGAGAAGGAGTCTTTGGAAGCTCGTTTAATAGAGCTAGAGAAGTTAGATGAGAGGAGAATGCATGCCCTGTGGACGATACAGGCGATTCAGAGAAGGCGGAAGGTTTGGCTAGATAGGCGAAGGAAAGGCAAAGAGATAAAGGTAGGTGATCTCGTCCTTTGGTACAGGGGAAAGGTGGATGAAATAGGCCAGAAGTTTAATTTGAACTGGATAGGCCCTTTTCGGGTTAAAACTGTAAAGGACGAAGGTGTGGTGGATTTGGAAACATTGGAAGGAGAGACAATAGAAGGAAAGGTTAACCTTAATAAGATAAGGAAATACCTCGTTGAAGGGAGTAATATTTATGTTGAGTTGAAGAGCATATTCTGCTCTCTGAAGTGCACGAAAAACAAGGCAGCAGATCTAGGGTTTCGCAGTGAGAGAGAGATGTCGGCAAAGAAGGGTCTTGTGTCTGCGCGGAATTGCCGGGAGCTGGTGAATCCTCCGGATGGAGAGAGAGTGGGGAATGTACAGCTGATGCACACCAAATGGGATTTCTCCTGTGAAATGGAGAAGGTTCTGCGAGAGATAGGCTTGTGGCCATACGCGGAGATTCTAAGAGAGCCGAGCCTCATGATGAAGAATGCTTCACCTTAGTGATGCTTTTGGAGAAGGTGGAGAAGCCGGATACAGGATTTGTAGCTTATGCAGAGGAGAGGAAACTCCTTTTCACCGATAGGTTGGTGGAGGAGGTATTTCACCTCCCACATTCGGAAGGAGAGGTAAAGGCCGAGAAGGCACACCTTACAGAGTACTTAAAGGAAGGCAAACAGTATGTGAGCAAGGTGGGGTTGAAGCTTTCCGACTGAGGGAGGAAACGCAGTTAGCGATGAATTTTATCGTTAACGCATTTGAATTTCGGACATCTTATATTACAGCATCGAATCCGGTCATGTCTTATATGATGGATTAAAGGAAAGGAGGCCAGTAGGAGTGGCAAGGTATTTGCTGAAAAGGCTGAGGGAGCACCTCTGTGCAATGCAGGAGTTAGAGAAAAGGGAGAGCCTTCGTCCATGATGGCCTTCACATGGGTACAGATAATCGCGGATTATGTACGCCAATACGGCGAACCGGCGGGGCCGGAGATAGTCGCGCGTATGAAGCAAGTGAGGAGAGAAACGGAGTCACTCCAGAAGAAGCAAACCAAGCGCAAGATGGGGGAGACGAAGGGAAAAGGAATAGAGGTGACCTGCAGGCAGAGGAGGAGAAACAGGTGGAGAGAACGCCAAAGAGGAAGAAATCAAAGGTCGAGAGATCAACGACCGCAAGGAGGAATACTAGATCGGGTGAGAAAGGTAAGAAGTCAAAGCTAGGAGTACAGGATAACTCCGAGCCGAGAATAGTGGTAGACCTTGACGAGGAGGAAGACGAGCAGTTAGAAGAGATCATACGGGAAGAAGAACCTTCGATGGAACAGGAGGAAGAAGACGAACCTGGAGAGGACGAGGAACCAAAGGAGGTTGAGAAGGAACGGAGAACAAAAGCCAGGCAGGAGAGTGGAAAACTTCAGTCGGAGCTGGAACCACAGATGGGGAAGGAACAGGAGAATATGATGAAACTGTTGCGTGAGAGACGGATGATGATAATCCCGTTGGAGAGATAGACCCTTTAAGAAGAAGGGATGTGATGAGGGTGAGCCAACGGTTGGGGAACAGACGGTGGAGATCGGGGACAAGCAGAAAGTATCCTCGGATATTCCCTTTCCGACGGTTACACCCACAACGGTGGATATAACCGATGAGGAAGTAGTGGGAATTGCGAGAGAAGCTGAGGAGATGGCGCGGGGAGCGAAGTTTCCGAGGCATCAGTTCAATCCGCCGCCCTTTCAGCATTCTCCACGCACACATACAGGTATGTATGGACGAGGGATGTATCGGGGAAGTGGGTCGCAGGGTATGCCGGTGACTGATTTCCGCCTGGAAGAGGAGGAGCCGAATCAGCAGAATCTTGACGGCGGAATGCAGGCGGATATCTCCTTCAAGCGCAGGAAGGCGTTTGCGCGAAAAGAGGTGCAGACTACAGACACGCAAATTCAGTTTGCACAGGTTCTAGCGCAGCTTCAGTCGGAGATGGTGGAACAGGTCGTTGGAGGAGGGAATGAGGCTTTGGACGCAACTCAGATGGCGGCGAGTCTATTCAATCATTTGGTCAACGCTGGGTACACGATTAAAGATAGGGCAGACATTCAGCGGCTCATTGTACAAGCAGTGGAGAGCGTGATGGCGCCGAAGATGACGGCACTCCAGGGACTTGTGAGTAAGGGGATTCAGCGACCGATTAAGCAGAGGACTCCAAGTCCGGTGGTGGAGCTTAAGCCCACGGTGACGTCACAAGAGCCGATGACATTGTTCCAGAGGTTAGTGCGAGCAAGAGATGAAACCCAGCAGACTGCCACTATATTGTCGGTGGTGGTGGACGAGTTCCAGCGTCTTCAGGACGAGAACGAGCAGCTTAGGAAGGAGACGCAGGCGTTTCGTCTTCAGGTAGCAATGGTGCAGCAGGAGCTCGATAAGGAAAAGGCGGAGTTTCAGAAGTATAAGGATCAGGAGGAGGTGGAATATCAGGATGATGCGCAGGATGTGTTGCCGTGAGGACACAGCAACAAATAAGGAGGGGGCAGTGTTAAAGGAAAATATTAGGAGCATAGGACATCCTACTGTAGAGAGAATAAGGGTAGGAAGGTCCGTAGTAAGTATGGAAGGAAAGGCTTTGGAAGAGGAAAATCCTTACCGAGAGGAAAAGGTAAGGAAAAGGAAAAGGAAAAGGGAAAAGGATGACGTGGCGAGAGAAAGAGTAGTTAAGGGAAGTTAGGGCAACGAAGGAAGGGTCTCCATTTGAAGTTTTAGCAGGAGATAAAGGTTCTCTACACTTTGTCTTTTGTGTTCATGTTAGTAATGAAAGGTGCATATTAGAGAATCTTGTGTGTGTGTATGTTTGCTCTCAATGAATGGATCTAACAAGGCAATAGCCAAAATCCGTTCTTGCCCTTGACTTTGGAGACCAGTCATAGTGGCACTGGGAGAAGTCTGATATATATATATATACAGATATATTGAGAGTTGAGAAGGAAAGGGTGTAGCCTTTCCTGTACGTTGTATGAAAGGTTTCCTGTCTGCGTGAAGGAAACAGGTTAAATAGGAAAAGGTGAGGCAAAGAGCCCTTTTCCTGTTTAACACATCCAAATTCAATCGATGATCTAGATTAGTCAATATGAAGTTGCATGTTGCTTCAGTATCAATCATCATTCGGACTTGGTCCCCTCGTATCCTTCTTGTTAAATATAGCAAAGGGTCAGTGTTATCTTGAATAGTAAATAGGGCAGGTTGTGTCTGGCACAACATTACCTCTTTTGACTCATCTTTTGGATCTTCAAGCATTTTTGATTCAGCAACTTCCTCTTTTATCATTGCCTTGAAATGACCCGATTGTTGTGAGGGTGCCCGACATTCTTTAGCAAAATGACTAGGCTTGTTACAATTATGACATTTTAAAACCCCACCTGCAAACTATGAGGGAGAAGACTTTGGAGCCGAGCCCTTGGTCTGCTGAGGTGGTGGTAACGCTAACGATTTTCGAGATCTAATGGGTTTTGATGTATCCAAAAACTTGGAACTGCCAACAAAGGGACTTGCACTTCGAATTGATGGTGATTGATTTGATCGTTTATCAAACCTTCTGAACCCAGACTTTGAAGGAAAACTCCTTGGTTTAGGTTTTGCTTCCTCCCCCTTATTGTACAAGTCTTCTAACGACATGTCATAAGCAACCTTTTGAGCCGCCTTCTGACATTCTCGATACCTTGTTGGCTTGTACTTTAAGATCTCCTTTCACGTCATCTCATTCAATTTGGTCATGAAGCAACTTCGAGCTTCATCATCGCTCATGTTCAGGACCAAACGTCATAAACTTTCAAACTGATAAACATGGTCCACCGGGTTTTCCCGAACTCCTTGTTTGCAAGCTACCAAATCAGCATGCAATCACAACCCAAGGTCATCTGGCATATACTACTTTTTGATCTTCCTTTTCATGTGTTTTCAGCTATTTCGATATTCCCAATATGAAGTTGGAAACACCCTACACAGGTTGTACACTCACACGCATAAGCTTAGATCAGCATAAGCCTTTAAGACATATCTAAAATCTCACGCCAACTCATTGAGCAAGTGTTATCCAAAAATTGATAACTTACAAGATCAAACTCTCTATCCAAAATACAGACATTTTAACCGAAAGCGATAAAGTAAATCAAGAATTTAGAGTTATCAAAACATTCATATGACTTAAGGCAGTCCTACTAACCACAGAGAACTCGCTATGATACCAATTGTCAGAGTTTTTACTTGGTGCCACAAAAACCGCTTGCCAGATGCCAACCTTGGAATCCCCTCTTTGGAAATTCCATGAAATTTGATAAAGTAACCCATATTAAGAACCCAACCTTAAGAGCTTAAACCCCAGCTGGCCAAGTCCATAAATGAGGCTCACCTTGTGAATTAAGATACGCGGACTAGCCGAGCTATAGGTGTCGTTCTTAGCTTGGCGTGGGTGAGGCGACCGGAGCAAGGCCTCAACCACTAGTTTTGCAAAATGTGAACTCGGGCAATGCCTTTGAACTTGCGAGCAGGTTTTTGGACCAAGGAATTTGACTAACTCCTTGGAAGTGACGTACCTAGTCACAAAGGCAGATCCTAAAAACAACAAGGATAGTTTAACCCAAATGTGGGACGTACTCATGTTGTGTGGAAGTTAGGGTTGCACAACAAGGGTTGTGCCTTAACGACACAAGCTTAGCTTGTACCAATAGGAGGTTAACAAGCTCTCTTTTGAACTCAGGAAGCCTCACTACACATACTCTACCTTATTTATGTGACGGAGCCCCCCCCCCTATTTTCCTAAATGAGTAAGTGGGCTGGCATGGAAAATGCCAGCCTTAATGAATGAGATGCCTAAACCCTAACCCTAAACCTAACCCCTAGGTATTAGGGCGTGGGATTAGGAAAAGCCTAGTGTCCCTAACCCTTTTTGACAAGCTTTACCTTTTTGCGAAAAACATATTTGGAACGTCAAACTAGGGGAGAGTTTTCTAAAAAGTAAGTACTACCTTTGCCTAGAGTTTTTTGAGGAATCTAGTGATAGCCGGCCAGACTACCCTTAGACACCTAAGTGCACTAAGCAAGGCTGTTTCTCACTACATTTAGGGTTCATCACACAACTCGGTAAGTAACAACAGCCAAACCCAAAGTAAAGAGTCGAGTCATAATAAAAACTATGATACCTATTATGTTGAAATAACTATTGTGGATTACAACAGGTTGGATAAGACATGGTTGATGCAGCCAATAGAAAGTGATGCAAGCCAAGGACAAAGGCCATTGCTCTCTCAATATCCAACTCACAAAAGGTCAAAAACATTTTTTTAACAACTCAGAAACTTAATATTGTTGCCAAAAGACTTAGACAGAAGTGACTCTAATTCAAATTTGAGGTTGGTTAATTCATACTGAATTTGTTTTTTTCATGCATCAGGCTATAAGTAAACTACTAAGTTTTATTTCATGAATAGGACTCAACTCGAGGCAAGCCAAAAACAAACACTGATCCTAGGCTAATACCCAATTTGTAGAAGGTAAAGTATAATATTATGCATATGTGACGTGTTTATTTGGCCAAAGGCTAGGAGATGCTAATGAAAGTGACTCTAACTCGGATGAGGAGGAGCTTAAGTGGGGCAGCATTGACAAACAAAACACTTTGTCTAGAAGAGATTAAGAGCAATACACCAATTCCAAATTCAAAAAGGTAGTTTGTTTTATAGTGTTGTATCCTTGAAATTTTGTTTATGTCTACGTGATTTATTTAGAACCATCGGATTGTGACTCTGAGATGGACACTAAGGACATAGCAGATGTTGTGCTGGATGACAAAGAGAATTTGTAGGCACCAATGACGAGAAAAACAACACAGACAAGATGAAAATAACCAGCATGACTACACGGTATTTTAGCATTTCTACTTCATGAACTAAGAATTGTTTATGTACTAGTTGCCTAAAAACTGGGAGGAGAAGTTTAAAGAATTGGACATTGAGATCTTCAAACTATTTGGAAGCATACTTCTACAAACCAAAAGAAAAAGTTTCTTTGATGGCACTCAAATCATTTGCAGCGCTCACAACAAATCAGTAGGTGCCAAAGTTTTTGCAATTACTGCATCTATGCGCTTTTTTTCACACTTAAGCATGTTGCACAACGAGCCATATCCAGGGGTGTGCTTAAAGTTGAAAGGCATGTATGGGATAAAGAATTGGCAAACCCACACTGTCACTCTTAGACTTTAGAATTTGGATAGTTTTCCATCCATGAAAGCCACTTTGGTTCCTTTTATGAAGTATGGTATATATTCATTTAAATTCAACAATATATCCATTATGTTTATGTTGTCATTTCGTGTTCAAATATCCACTATTCATTTCATAACATTGTACAATTCAAATCCATTATGAAAAACACCATGAGTTGTGCAACTACTTGCTACTTTTGAAGCCGCTACTATCACATTATATCATGGTCAAATCTTCACATTCATTTACACTATGGTCTTCACTTTCTAAACCACTATTTTCATAGTCTTGAATGCCACTACTAGCATCAACTTAACATAGTGGTTTTTGTAAGTGGATAGTCCTGTCAATAGCCAAGTTACTATAATTTTGGCTTTCACGGCATAATCCACCATCAGTGGCTTGTTGTGAGTAGAAGTTCTGCCCAGGTGGTAGAATTTCTATCTTCATTCGAAATGCATGCTTGCTTAAATGAACGTAAATATCAATTTGCATCTTCATTTTACAAACCAAATAGACACCATCTTTACAAGTGTAAAAATGACAAAGATTTCACCTCATTACAAGTAGATGAAGAGATGTCACTTTGATAAAACAATGCCCCACTTTGTGCAAGCTCGTTAGCCTCTAGATTCTTTCTACGAGGAATGTGCTTTATCTTAAAAGTGTTGAACCCCTTTTGAGATCTTGAGCATGCTCATAAAGCACTAATAACTTAGGCTTTTTCACCTTCCATTGACCTTATACTTAGTTCACCACCAACTTGTTATTTAAAACAAACCCATGTATATGCTTGAACAAGACTTTAATATTTGATTTTAAAGAAACCTTGGAAATTGAAAGAACGATATGGTAGGGGTGTAAGATGGGGTTAAATTGGAATAATGATAGGGGGTATGGAAGAAGGTGGTTTTGACCCATAATGGTGGGGGTTATAAAAGAAGGTTGACTTGACCCATAGTGGTGAGGGTTATAGAAGAAGGTGGACTTAACTTTGACTTGGGAAGGTGACAAGGAAGGTGCATGGAAGAAGATAAAAAAAAAAGGAATGCTTGGTTAAAGTAAGGAAATAGTAAGGTGAAATAGAGACATATAAATATGAATAAAAGACTAGTTCACTACATACATACCAGTACCAAGGTGATGGTCCAAATTTTCTCGTGAGGGAAGGTCGATCTATAATTTCACTCTACAATAGTCATTCTTTACTTTTATATTTATGTTAATAGCCAAACAACATGGAGGCCCTTCTCTCTCTCCGTCACTGTCACTCAACTAATACTCTTGTGTTCCCGACGGAACTCCTGACTTGCCCAGGTCCCCAAGACATGAACCCTTGTGGCGTTTGAGTAAAGGCCACCATTGCATACTCCCATACACTCCGAGGGGATGACTGAACCTAAATGTTGCCAACAACATCATACCAACCACCAAAACTACCTACATTCACACCCACTCCACATCTGGCTTATAGAGTCCCAATGACCAAATATCATCAAGGCTAGAATAAGCAAAATGAAGACAAAGTGTGTGCCATTACATCTATTTACAAGAATGGCATATTGGAAAGCACATGAACTTTAGACTTTTGCCCAATGGTATGCTCCATATGTGTTTCAAGATATTGTTTTTGTAGAAGATATGGAGCTTTGCAAGATCATGTCATAGATGTGCATGATTTTCTATTATTACAATTGTGCTTTTGGGTGGACTCAAGCAACACTAGAGAAGACAAGAGACATATGTCATGCCATTGATGTGAATATGTATAAGCAGCCTAACAACTGGCATATGTCTATTATGCAACACGTTTGTGGAAGAGGTCACCTTTACAATGGCATGTACAAATAGCTCCCTTGAGCACATGGTGTTATCAATTTGAGTCGGAGTTTAAAGTCTTCAATGCAATTCCTACTAATCAAAAAGAGATGGAAGACACTTATGTGAAAACAAAAGCATATTTGGGTGAGCCTATTCATGAAGTTATTGTCTACACTTGTGCATATTTAAAGTTGGATTTATTATTGTTACTCATGGACAAGGGGTACCCTGAACCACGACTAACCCCTAAGGGTTTGGGTGGCCAAGTCATACCCTAGACCTAAGGCTAGTACTTAGTGAGGACATGAGTGTGCACCGTAGGCAAACACGAGTGTTCTACTAAGCAAACTCCCTAAGGCTAGGTTTGGAAAACCCTAAGTACATGACTTTGTGAGTGCTTCACGAAAAGGCTCCTGTTAACAAGCTTAGGCTGTTCAACCCCTGTATTCCAACAAGGAGGACACTCCCCTAGCCAAGTGTGCCTAAGCACACCTAGTTACGAGACCTAACCTCCCTTGAGCAAATGCCCAAGGCTTAGCACCCTAGCACGAGCACAAGTATGCCTATTTGTTAGAGTATCCAACCCTTGGGGACAAGCCCATGACATAACCCCAAAGGGCGTGCCTTGGGCGTTGTACCATATGATGTTTAGCCCAGTGTCACATCTTCATGTGACACTGCCTTCCCCGATGTGGGCTATCATTCCATAGTCCTTAAATTCAAGAGACGCACCAGGTGCCACAAACGTGGCTCCTAAATGCCAGCTTTAGAACCCTCAAGAACTAGTAATGTGAACATGTCAAACAAGATCCCACACCCACAATTGGTCAAGGACACGGATGTGCCTTGCTTGGCCATGAGTGCTACACCCAGCTTGATGTGGAGGAAGCTGGAGACAAGCCTCAACCTTTACCTCTTGGATCATGCATCCCAACAAGACCTCCCAGGCATGAATTTGCCAACATTAAGGGTAAGCTACCCCGAAGGTGGGATGTAACCCTGTCATCTGAAAGTTAGGGCGGCACAACAGAGGGTTGTGCCTTGACAACACAAGCTAGAGCTTGCACCGGAGAAGAATAATGAGCTCAATCATGAACCCAGGAACCCTCACTCCTATATACTACCTTATTTATGTGACAAAGGCCACCCCCCTGTTTTCCTATTTACATAAGTGGGCTGGCACAGAATCTCATTCCCAAAGGAAATATTAATTAATGACTCATTAACCCCTAAACATTAACTTGACGGGTTTAGGGCGTGGGGTTAGGGCAACCCTAGGGTTAGGTCAACCCTAGGGGTGTTTCTACCCATATCCAACTTGCCAAACTCACCAGAACCACCCAAAACCTAATTGGGACACGGAAAACCAAGATAAGAGTTTTCTAGATGAAAGTGCTAGCTTCGCCCAGTTTCTTGCAAATACCTAATGACACCCAGCCGAACCATCACTAGATATCCAAGTGCACTAAGCGGGCCTATTTCTTTTACACCTAAGGCTTATCAACATAGTATAGTAGGTAACAACAGTCAATGTCCAAAGTAAAAGAGAAGTCATAGTAGAAACTATGACAACAAAGCTATTTATATTCGTGGAACAATCTTCAAGTCAGGCAGTACAATGGTGACACAAGACCCTGACAACACATGTATGTTTTTGGAAGTTAATATCACCATAGTGTAATTTTTTGTCCATGTAGGTGAAGTTTGTTATGCACAACTCATTCGATGGAGTACAATGGACGAATATATGTGTTATTTTTAGCTAACTTAAGAAAGTGAGTTTCTAGACCTGTGAACTTTAACTTCAAGTTAATTGGTTTATCACATGCCCAAATACCATTGCCAAGACCGAACTTCTCGACCAAGCATGGAATGTATATTCTAGTGCCTAGACATTACCATTTCGACTCAACTTGTATTTACTAGTGGATGACATTCAGCATGAAGTTTGCATTGTGCCACATACAGACCAAGCACTAGCAAAGAGAGGCTTTGATATCTCTATCGAAATTGTTGCGTTGTCATTCCCAAAACATATGTGGAATGGAGCTGGTAAACACCATGTTTTGGTGACAACATGTGACATTTTGTAGATCTAAGGGAGAGCTAGTTTGAAATTTGCTATTGTGATATCTAGCAGCGTTGAGAGGCAAACCATGGATGTATAGTGGCTCAAACATCATATTAGAATTGGAGAAGAACATTTACTACCAAGAGGTGAACAACACACTACAAAACATAAATGGACTCAAGTGGAATGGTCTGTGCTATGTGACAAACTGAAATCAAAAGATGGGTTTGTTATAGTAGAAGCTAATGATGTGATTGAGTTAACCAACTTGCAGTTGTATTGGCAATTTTTCGTAGGTGGAAAATTTTCAAAGTTTAGTTGTTGGAAGTTGGGAATGACAAACTAGCTAACTCAAACTCCGCATATGTTGGTTGGTCTCAAATGCATTGTAGCAAGTAACTAGCTCTTATGTAGGTGCTCTACAATATTTTTTAATAGATGATGACTAAGTCTACAAAATGCCACACTACAAACTCACGTACAATATCACTATATATGCACGTTGTAATTAAAATGGACATGATACATGAAAAATGAAAATATAAAATAAATTGTTAATTAATACTTAAGTTTTAATTATTAATTAATTATTTAATTAATATATAATTAAGCCTTAAATATTAATTAATTAACAAATTAATCCTTCAATAACCTTACTTAGTAAGGAATATTCCTAAAATATCTTAAAATATTTATATTATTCTTCGTTGTAAAATAGTTTACAATAATTAAAAAATACTATCAAACATAATTAAAATGAAATCATTTCCTTATCAAAATGTTAGTTTATTTAAAAATACTTTTTCCTTAACCATATAGAGAAATCTCTTCATTTTGTCTAAGTTATCACTCTTTGGATTAATCGAATCATTTTAGTCAATATCTTTATGTTGTTACAACCACCTAACACTCTTACGAATGCAGTTAGGAGTTGCCATCATTGTTAATACATAAGTTGTAATAAGAATGTCTGTATAAAGGCTTATCTAAAAAATGACGTTCCTTAAGAATAATATTGTAAAGAACTCAGTTGCTCTCCTTCATTTTTATAAAATTAAAAATCACGAAAAAGAAAAGCGTCAGGAAATGTTTGATATGGTGGATATTGCTCATAAAAGTTTTCAAGATTCTTCTTTCTGTTCACTTTGGCATTTTGGGTGAAGTTCTATAGAAGACTCGGCACTAAGGTGAACTTTAATAGTGAAGATCATTTGCAATTAGATGGCCAAGTTTTAAAGGATATGTTAAGAACTTATGTGGCTAAGAAGCAAGAATAGTGGGACAAGTTCTTGCCTTTGGTTGAGTTTGCTTACAATAATAATAAGCATAGCTCTTTAAAATGTAGTTCGTTCTATGCTTACAAATGACACATCCTCGGTCTCGAGCAGATATTGAAATATGCTAGGAAGTGATGAGAAAAGATGTTGAAGCTCATAGCTTGGCTATGGAGATGAACAAGATACTTTTGATGTGTCAGAAGAATTTGTTTAAGGCAAAAGACTGAGCTAAAAGGCTAACTAATGAGAAGCGCACTTACAGATAGTTCAATGTAAGAAACAAAGTGTTTGTGCAAGTTATCTTTACTTCCTTATTGAAGCATAGTTCTCTACATGCATTGCAGACTAGGAAGTGTGAGAAGCTAAGTCCTCGGTATGGTGGTCCATACGAAATTATTAAAAAGATCGATGTTGTAGCTTACAAGTTGAGGTTGTTTAAGAGAGTACAGTTACATCCTATGTTTCATGTGAGTCAATTAAAAAAGGTCTTGTACATGCAGAAGTACTAGTACACTCACTTGAAAAGTCAAAGAGTCTAATAAAGAAAAATTATTAATGTAAATCTTTACAAAGTATACACAATTTGTTGTTGGATACAGAGACTTCTTCTAAAAGAGAAGGAATGTTAATGTTGGTCATGGTCTTGGTCAAAGATTAACTGTGATGATCCCATGCTTAAGCTAATTATGTTGCCCGTCGGGGTGAGCTAATGTTCTAAGGTTGGGTGGTGAGCTACGGTGCCGTAGGAATGCAACACAATTAGCCCAGCTTGTCTATATATACATTCATTGTATTAGTGCCGTTGTATGTATATTTGTGAATATGTTATCACTTATACCAAGCACCTTCAACTGTTATAATGTATTTATTGTATGTTATATATATAACGGCACACTAAATGTCTTTTATATTGAACCATTCGTTGAAATATATATGTATATGTGTATGCGCATTTGAATAAATAGTTGGATATACATAAACGTGTTTGATTTGTGTCTCTGTAACCCAGAGCAGTTTAGGTTTAAGTAAACTTTTGGAGGGAAAACTGTTAGGGCGAGCAGAGAAGAAGATGGAGGCGCAATCTCTATGTGGAGGATTCAAGCTGCGGCTCGCCTCGCTAGAAGATGCAGATGCTGTAACTTCTGTATTCTTACCGCAGCGCCTTGCTCTACAGACTACATTCGCATCCCTGGATTTCCATCACATCATGTAAGCTCCCTCTTTTTCCCCATTTCCCCCATGAATCCCGTGCTTTTCTCTTTTTTTCAGTGAAATGTCATTGTACTCATTTGTTGTTCTCAACGGCGAGAACAAAATAGTAGCATTTTTTCATTTAATGACAGCCCATCTGTTCCTGGGAGCGTGCAATTCAAGAAGATCCCAGATGCCAAGAGTTGGGCAATGCAAGAAGCTTCAGATCTGGGTTTCCTGGTATATCATATGTACTACATTTATACCTACATACATATACATATATACACACGTATGTATCTATGTAGATACACGTAATGCGCCTAAACAGATAGTATATGGGACATGAGGCTAACTAAATCACAACAGCTGTGTGTGTAGATATATACTGTTATGGAACAGCCTATTTATATACATGTGTTACTGTGATATGTAATGCACCTAAAGTGATGGCTAAAGAACAATCTATATGCTGATGTGTGTGTGTGTGTGTGTGTGGTATATATGTATACGTATGGAAGTATGCTGCATATCAGGTAGAAACACTCAGGCACACGCAAATAGTTAGATTTAAGAACATATTTACTTACTCGTACACGGACGTGCACACACACACATAACACTTCTAAGGACTGTTTGCTTTTTACAGACAGACAGCTTGTTGTGGTTGGAAGTTTTTGCTATTAATTCATTAAATGAGGAACAAGGAAACCGTGCATCAAAAGCTTTCATGACCACTGTCTTCACTCTCTGTCCTGATATTCAAGTTGTTCTACATCCAAGTTTTTCTCTATCTTTCTTCAAATAAATATTTAATGAAATATTTATTTAAAATAATTAAATATATCAGCTTTTATTTAGTAATCTCTTTAAACTAAGATTTAATTTTGTACCAACCTTTATTTGTTTTGCAGGCCCGGTGCAGTATCCAGTTCTTCCTAATCTGTTTAAGTCTATGTCACGTTCAAGCAACTTTGGCCTGTCTATGTGTGCATGTGTACGCAGGTTTATATATCTTTCTGTACTTTCCTTCATATATCTATATATACTAATATAAGAGTTATATATATTTTCTATTATACATTACTATACCAGTATGCTTCGAGCACTTGAATATATAGATTTATACAGTACATGAATGGATTAAATATAAACACACACACACACACACATATATATAATTTGGATTTGTTTATTTGCTACAGCACAGTTCTTCCAACAATGAAAATAAGGAGGGCAGAAGTAGAGGACCATGATGATTTATTGCCAGTTATAGAACGTGCTCAAAAGAGGGGTTCACCTCTCGCACAAGTGCCTGAGGTTGCAATCCCATCTAGACCATATGCTGTTGCACGCTTGATTGCTGCACAAGACAGAAACAACACAGTTTTCGTAGCTGAGGTGTGTGTCTGTGTGTTTTTTGTTGTGTGTGTGTGTGATATTTGCATTATAATATAATCTTATATAATGTATTTGAGTTAAATTGCTATTACACTATTATATTTTAAGTTATTTGGATATTATATGGTTTATGCAGGTGGATGATAAGCTTGTTGGTATGATGGCTATCACTGCAGTAATTAGCAACGACTACTGTTTTAACTTCGTTCTTGATGACTATGATGGACTGACAACCAAGGTATGCTACGTTTGTGTATGCAGATACAGCCACTGCTCTTTATCAAGACATTTGTATATAGACAACACGAACAGAAGCTGTGTGTGCAACCTATGTGTAGACACTTTTATGATATATAGTCACTTCCATATTGTATTTAACATGTATACCATTTTATCTAGATATACCATCCATTCTACATATGAAACTTAGAATAACATAGATCAAAGGTTATAGATAGAGACGCTCATATTGTACATCCATACACACTTATACGGACACTATCAGGCTATATCCGCAATTATGAGCCCGCAGAATTGCTTTTCCTGTGCTTTTATGCATCTAATAATGTTACAGTACAATATCTATGCAGGTGACGAGAAGGTTTGAGTTTCCATTGGAAAACCAGACGACACCAAGACTGTCCCTGAGAATATAAAGCATATTTCCGAAGGTGTTGCAGAAGGCGCTAGGCCATCTCTTGTAGATGTTGCAAAACAGGTGATTGATCCTGCTGCCACTCATAGCCAGCCTCCAAATATGGCTGTAGAAACCAAGATCGCTGAAAAAGACGGTAGGTTTTAAGTACACACACACACACACACACACACACAGATATATATATATATATATATATTAATCAATTAAACTTCTCTCTCTCTTTCACGCACACACACACGCACACACAGGATTATGAAGTTCTAAATTTTTATCTAAATATTTGCGTGTTTATGCACTTAGTACTGTAATTGTTAACCTGAACTGTTTGATTTTTCCTTTTTACTTTACAGAGAGTGAAGGAGTTGTGGTTGCTCCAGAAGAAACTCCACAGAAGGAGGAGAAGGTCGAAGAAGCAACCAAAGTACGAGTAGTGGAAGTTGAAGTGCCTTCCAAGGTTACAAATGCTTTCCAAATTAGCATGCTTTGCATTGAGGAGCAATATGAAAACCAAGGAATCGACTTCATTCATACTGCATTCAAGGTAAGCTTGTGTGTGTGTGTGTGTGTGAGAGAGAGAGAGAGAGAGAGATTACATGTTTTTTTATTTGCATGACAAAAGCAAGAAACAAGAGACTACTGTTTAGTTGGATTCCCGTACACAAGCCGTATTCATCCGCTGCTTCATTTGTTCGCTAGAGTTCAATGTAGACCTGCAAGACGGATTGAGAGGCCTGATCTTCCTGACACATGTACAATGATAGATGATCCTCCTGACCTCAAAGTCACAAATCTGTGCTTGTATCTCTTACATCGTGATTCCTCTCTCCTGTAAGTTGTGTGTGTGTTTCTGTGTGATGACAAAGACATGTATATACCATGTATGTATATGCATGTCTACTTTTGGTAGGGCCTGTGATGTATAAGCATGCCGTGTGAAAAATAATCATTTGAATAACATTTCCTTTTAGTACAATAAACATCTACAACACAACACACACAACACACCAACACAGTTTCTGCACCTCTCTGAGAAAGTGAAGTTTTACAGAGTTTGTTACTTCAAATCTCCAGGGGTTTGAAGTTCGTCCTTCGATGTCACGCGATGCTGATACACTTAGGGATTTTTTATCCGATTTTAAAGACTGCAAAAGCATTGTGGACTTGGTCGAGCATCCCAGAAAAGGCTGTAAGTATACATGCATAGACATCTAAGTAACATATGATTATATGTTCTAATGTATGTATACATGTACAAATACATACATACACATATTGAACAAACAAATATGCGTGCATATGTTATACATATAACATATGGACGTATGTATCTACTATGCGTATGTGTCTATATAAATCAATGCACCCATTAAGGTGTATATCTCTCTTTTCTTATTCTTCTATATATATCTGTGTGTGTATAATGTTTTGTATGACAGGCATTACGATGGTAGCTGTTTTATCTGCTCAATTGGTGGGCTTGGCAATGATTGAGCAGAATGTTCCCGTAAATGCACTCGCAAGTCACTTCAATATCAGATCACTTGTACATCCTCAACTACACCCTCCAGAAAACCAGGTAACATCCATACACACACGACAAAAAAAATGTCTTTTTATAATTGATTCCTTTGATTATAGGCTTGTATAACTCTACTTGCACTAAGTCCAATCTTCAGACATCGCAGAAGACTTTTCTTGAGAGAAATAATGCGACAAACCGAGAAAACATTGCTTTATTGTCCGATATTTCCTGAACAGGTTCGCACTCAGACACACACACTCACACATGCATGTATACTTCAGGTGCTGTATAAGAATACAGGTGTGAATAATGTATGTGCGCTTGTGCATGTGTATGTGTGTGTGCATATGTAATTTAACTTGTATAGGTGTTGATCGCAGGAGCTACCAGACATTATAGAGGACTTTTTACTTTTGCCACCAAGGCAGCACGTCGTCATGAGCAACCTGCAACTGTGGGGGAGGAATCCGGAAACCATAGGATCAAGGGCATCCATCCGTCGAACTTCAATTGCAAACTTTTCCCCTCGAGGCATGTGTTATATATACGTATGTATGTATATGCAGATGATTACATTGTGTGTGTGTGTGTGTGTGTGTATCCACACATGGATATACATATATATCCACACATGCACAAGACATATACACATGAAAGAGATGCATACATAGTGTGTTGTGGCTGGGATAACAAGTCGTCTTTTCTCTGAAACGGAGATGTATAACGTGTGTGTGTGTGTGTGTGTGTCGTTTTGTCTACAGATACACGACATGAATATACATTTCTTTTTTATTAATATAGATAGATATATCTGTATCTGTATTTATACATAAGTCATATACATATACATATACATTTCAAATGTGCTTTCTGTTGTGTGAGTGTGTGTGTGTGTGTGGAGAGAGAGAGAGAGAGAGAACTAATACAGTATACACATTTTTGTACAGGAATGTTTTCGGGATTTGACTGTGCATTATATCTTACCACGCACAGGCTTATATGTAGACACAGGATTCCTGTAAACTCAAGAATAATCGTAGCCGGTGCTTCACGGACGGCTGAGGCTTTTCTACACAAGCTTATTGTGTATCCTCAGATGCAGTTCACCAATGTCACACTTGTTTCTCCGTGCGGTTTCAATGGTTTCTCATCCCCTGCTGCTTCCATTCTCGATGTTGAAGCAGGTATATATCGTATACATGCACATGCACACACGTACTGTGTGTGTGCATGTTTAAGCACATCTCATAAGTACAATTGTGTATATATATTTAGGTACATATGGAAAACCACTTTCAACTGTATATATACAAATGCATGCGTGACTGCATCCATATACATACACACCACACACACAACTTTTCAGGTTTGCTTATTGTATGTTTCATTTATGTATGCTTGTATCTCTCGTATTTTCTGTGTATATACATGCACATTAGTTTGTATCTATACCAGGTTTGATGTATATCTGTATGGAATTTATAGTTATGTACTTACCACATGTATACATATATGTGTGTGAACAGATATGTAAGTATCGGTTTATATACAGGAGCAACAATATATATGCTGCACATATGTAAGTGTTCATGTATTCCTCATATGTACATGCTGTTCCTATATACACACCCACTCAACACGCGCGCGTGCACACACACGCAGAGAGAGAGAGAGAGAGAGAGAGAGAGAGAGGTGCGATATGTGTGTGTGTGTGTGCACTGCTTTATATACAGGACCAGCTAGATGGTTTACAAAGCTGGGAATAGATTGTCAAGTGGGACTGAAGACTGCCGCTGTCGAGGACTTCAATAGAGATGCTCAGAATATTCGATTAAGCAATGGCGAAGTTTTAGCTTACGATATCTTCATCATGACCATTGGGATGCAAGATCAGAGCCGTCGAAGACTGGGACTTAAACCTTCGGTATGTTGCCATGATTTTTTATTAATCATATAATATGTATTATGTACAACATTATATAATTTAGTACACGTAGAGTTTATTGAACTATAACTAAGAGTGTTAGAACTGTTCATAATGTAGTGAATGCTGTTAATTATTACATTTCATAATTGTGTCGCCTGTATTTTCATAGTTGTATGTGTGTGTGTGTGTGTGTGTGTGTGTACATTGTAGAATGTGATATAACTACAGTGTTATACAGAGTGTGTCGAATGTTATCAGAGCCGATGAATTGCTGGCATGTTTTGATAAGTTGGCTGCTTCATTGGAGAAGCTTAAAGGTTATTGTTTATTCTTAACCTCGTATAGTTTTGTTTATGTAATTTAATTCTTTATTCCATGTTTAACTATAGTTCCACGAGAAATTGCTCCTGAAGGAGAAGGTCCCGTGGTTGTATATGGATCCACTCTAGAGGCTTTCTATGTTGTCCAGCTTTTGCTCTCAAAAGGTATGCATTATGTACACACACGCACGCACGCACGCACGCACGCACGCACAAAGGTGGTCAGATACATAATATGTGAATGCATTCATATGCTTTTTGCGTTGTAAAGGCATCAAGGGGACAAACATCGTGCTGGTTCACCCTGACAAGAAATTGACAAGCCGGTCTGTACATGGGGATGCAAATGTTTTAGGCTCATTACTCGAGGAGCTCACATATAGCCAGGTGTGTGTGGTGTGTGGTTTTGTCTTGTGATAATAACTAGATAAGAGTTCTATAAATATATGTGTGAATATGGATGTTTACCTACAGGTGAATGTCAGAAATGGAGCGAAGCTCATAGAGGTGGGCTTAAATGAATTTGGAAGTGTTAAGCACGTGGTGCTTGAGGAAAGGTAATTGTAAAATTCAATGAAATTAGCTAACTATTTGAATTATCAAGCAATCCCAAATGGTTTTGTTGAATATTATTAATAATTTCTTTGATATTATTCAGGAAGGGAGAAGAGGAGGAAGATATGCATACTGTGGAGCAGCCGTGCTGCCTTCTGGTTACCTGTGACAGGAAACAAGTTGATGTTACACTCTTTGATGTCATGAGACGGGTGTGTGTGTGTGTGTGCGTGTGTGAATCATGTGTTGCTAATATTAATATATATAATATGCTATATTATATTTATAACGAGTCATTGTGCGTCCTTTAATTCAGGAGAATATAATATTCGATGGGCGTGTGGTAGTAGACGGAAAATTTCTGACTAACGATCCATTTATATATGCTGCTGGAACCGCTTGCAAATTCAGCAGAAGGTAAAATATAGTTATATTTTACGTCTATTTAAGCTATATAATATTAACATAATCTATATACCATAAATATGTAGACACATAATGCACACACATATGTGTATGTGTATACTTCTTATCTAAGGTGTGTATTTTTATAGGTGTGGTCGGCTGCCAAAGCTGGAGACGTATTGCTCCCTTGAAGTTGGGGAGGCTTTAGCGACTTCACTAATTTCTCGGTTTAAAACTCACCTTCCCGAGGTGGGAAAATTATGGCTTAGTATTCTCCCATGGTTCCCCGAGATCCCCCAGTATTGCAACGATAATGGTGTGTGTGTGGGTACTTTAGCTTACTATAGCATATATCACGCTGTGTCGCATGTATGTGTATGTTATACCATTATACTGCCACTCCATTCAGGTATCTCCATTATATTAAAACGTATATATAAATATACGTTTTAATATAACTGCATGTAATGATATCACACACACACACACACGAAAGAGAGAGTTTGCATAACCAAACTAACCTGCATATATATTCGAGTTGCATATATGTTGTGTGGATGGTTATACACATATAATCTAACTAATTGATTAACTTTGTTGTGTATATAGTTTGGCCTGCACCAGTTACGCCCGTACTTGGGAGACCGAAATGCACTGGAGGTGTTCTTCCCGGAGGTGTACAACTCTTCTGCATTATATTACCCGTCTATAATACGAAGGACTGGGACGATCTACGTGTTCACTCCTTAATTACAAAATGTAGCAGCTTTTATGCGAGAATGGATATTGCAGAAAATAAACAGGTAAACACGTGTGTGCGTGTGGGTGAGCGCGGGTGCATATATACATATACAACTGCATATGTGTATTAAGTAGGGTATACTTGTGCCATATGTCCATATATTTAATAGTAGTTAATATTATGGTTAAGAGTTTATCATTTGATTATTGGGACTAACGCGTGAAACCAAAAGAGAAATAATAATAGTAATAATAACCAATATATTTCGATACACCTAAGTGAAAACTTTGGGGTTTTTAGAAATTAAGAATGTATTATACTTTGTTTATATTTAATTTTTGATGATAGTCATATAAGTATTAGAATATATCAATAATTTCTTATATTTAACATCAACACTCATGATGTAGTATATTTAAAGTAATTAAATGGTTTAGACACTAATAATATATATTCTACACACAAACACGAAACTGTGTGTAAACTTCTAAAGAGCTTACCTTGGCCATAAGTTTCACATTAGTCTAATTAAATGGTTTTAATTTTATTTTTCTATATTATTTTAAAACTGTAATCATATTAAAAATTAATTAACATTTATTAACATTATTTTATATTTTTGATAAGAGCGTTTAAAAAACTGATGATGCAACATATATTATAATTTAACGGTTTTTAACTTAACCTTAACAAGTGGTAATTAAAAAGCAAAATATATTAATAGTATGCTATATATATGTACAAAATTATACAAGTCTTTTCCAAGGGATGCATATACTTATTAATATGTATATATTGAGCTCAAATTTTATATTTTTATTATTAAGGAGTCTTAAACGTAGCATATATGGTTTGGATTTTATTATAAAAATCAAAATATATATTGCACAAATGTTTATACTTTTATATACTTTTGTAATTGAGTGTTTGACTTGTTTACATAACACTCATATTCTCTTTCACACACACAAACACACCCTTTGCACCATGGACTTCCATTAACACACACTCCATGCATATGGACAAGGAATGTCATTATAGCTGGGCCTCAACTCACGCACTCTTTGACAATTGCACACATGCTCTCGCCTCTCTCATGCACACATGGACCTCCATTAACTCACACCTCTCTCTCTCTAACACACACACACACACACAAAGAACTTTCAACAACACATACACACATAAACTATATTGTTTGTGAGTTCGTGAAATGTGTATATGTATTATACGTATGCGTGTTTATGTACAGGGTTTTAACATATTTAAAGTAGGGTCCTCCATAGAATGCACTCTCACCATATTTAATAGTTTTGTATTAGTGCAAAACCCAAGTTTGACTTTAATTAAACAGCTTGCAAGGATACTCTATGCTGGTAAGTTGAAGACGGACTCTTGGAAATTAAACCAGGTTGTAGGGCTTCCTGTATCTCTTCTCAACAATCTTCCAAAGAGGTATTGAAAATAAAATGTTATATGGTGTGTGTGTGTGTGTGTGTGTGTGTTGCATCTATTATGCAACATAAACAGACATAATAAGTATTACATTTTTTGATATATGGTAGATATGCTTTGACTGGAGAAAGATACGATTAACTTTGACGGAGTTGACTTTGTGCAGATATAGTGAAGGAGCAGTCAACGATATATAATTGGTTTTCTACTACAGCCTTGGTCAGCGGTTCTTTTTCACGATGAGTTTTTACCATTTTACACCAATTTATCGGTCAACGTGGTCAACACCAGCAAGGGTCACCCCAAAGGTGGACTAAATGTGAACTTTGATACTTCTGAGAAGATCGACCCTGAATTGGCAAGTGCAATTGCTCTCCTCGTTAAAAAGGTATCCTCTCTTTAATTTTAATTATATTTTTCATTAGTTTATATAATGCTATACATGCATGTATACATAGCCTAAACTATTGTGTTCTTGTATCTCTACATCTACATGTACTGTGTATCACTTATACAGTCTTTAGTGATGGATGTAATATATATAATAATATATATATATATATGTACATACATGTTATGTATGTATATATCGCTCAATATTTCAGAGCTGAGTAGATAAGCAATCAACTAGTGGATTAGATTTCACGTCAATCTAGTTTTACTGCATCATATAGTAAACTTTACCTGCTTAATTTAGATAAATAGTATGTTGCACGTGTTGAACATGCTTTGATGGGGCTTGTTTCCATCCATTCTCACTCTTGCACACATGTTTGTGTATGTCTACTCGCGTTTTGTGTAAGGTGTGTACATCTACGACATTATCCGTGCATACTAAATAAATAACTACACGTGCATTTGTCATATGTGCTGTATGTATATATATGTATATATGCAAGTTAAAAAATGTATATGGTGATATCAGTTTTGCTTAGATTTCTCTCTTTTATAATACATGTAATGCTACACACACACACATATATATATGTACATACCCTGTGTGTGAGTGTGTTCACATATGCGAAGAGACATTAATTTATTATTGGTTTCTTTTATTAGGAGCTGATAAAGTTCATAGAGGAAAAAACTAGAGCTGCCAATGTATACTCTGCCACGGAAGAAGGTTGACATCAGGTTGCTCCTTCCACGTGTCATCACTCCAGGCGAGTTTGAGGCCCAGGAGAAGAAGAAAATGACGACGTCGGCAGTCGCTGCGACAGCCTCAGCTGCCCTCGTGGCAGCCTCCGACCTTATCAAGAATGCCTTCGAGCAGCTTATATCCGAGGCTGAGCAAGAAGAACGTGACAGGAAAACAATTAAACAGGTAATCTCTTAGTTAATTAATACTTATATTTTATAATAATATCATGATGCTTATTACAATAATATTATGTGTTAAGTATAAACTATGATGCTATTTTAAACACTATTTATATTGTGATACCAATACTATAGTCAGTTTTAAGAAATATCAGTAAACGTTAGGGCTTGTTTATATAATGTGTTTTACATATTTATATATGTAGTACTGTTATTTTTTATATATTATTCTACTTAATATTGGATAAACTTATGAGGCTCTATTACTTTTGACATGTACCTGATTTAAACCACAGAATATTAAATGTTGCAATCATGCAAGAAGGTATACAGTATATATCCAAATATATATTATAATGCAAAACCTAGTTTTCTCGAATAACAATAATGTGGACAAGAATAAGCATTGATTAATATTCTATTAGAATAAATGCGCTAGTACCTGTGCATGTGCAATTACGTAGTGTTCATGTGATTCTATGTGTATAAAACTGAGTTATATGTACTATTTTAGCATATTCTTATATCAATGTACACATATGCGTACATTTAGATAACCACACACACACACGCAATAATCCATGCCTATGTTTATGTTACTTATAAACAGGTGGTGGACGAGCTTGTACAGGGATGGAGGATCTAAAACCAGTATTATTAACATTAAAAGGGGAGGGTTACATGGGGAAAGTCGTGGATAATTTACTTCAAGGGGTTATGTCAATCTCTGTATGGGATGAGAATTTGGACAGCGGTGAGGATTATACCGCGAAGATGATGTCGTGTCTGCAATAGAGGGATGATAAAACCTCCTGGAACAGTCCTCCTCTGTTATGATCTCACTTAACCAAGTCGACTAAGGTACATATACACATATTATGTTTGTGTGTGTGTGTTGATCTGTGTTATACGACTATGTAATAAGCGTTCACTTGCTTGAATTGTTTGCAATGTTACATATAAACATTTATGTTTATCTTTGTATTATTTGTAATTTATATGTTATATTTACTTAATTGTTATGTATAATGTTATTTATTTGTCGTCTGTATCGTCTTAGCTCCACCAAGTCAATACTTAATACAATATAAACTCAACCTGTGGATATATTACATATAGGTGATTGTTTTGAAATTCCCAACCATGTTTAGCAGTCCCAGAATACGAATTGTGGACGTTCTTTTTAATGATATATAATTATGAAGAATGTATTGCACATGGGCGGCTTCATGTTAAATTTGTTTAATTCCTTTCTTATGTTTATTTATTTCTTTTCTTTTGTATTTATGTTTGTGCTTCGGAGATGGACCACCAACACCATGATTGATGTGCATCGAACAAGGTTCTTTTCAAAAAAAAAGTCGTACACTATATGTGTGTGTGTGTGTGTGTAGAATGATATATTTCTGTATAGGCATTTCCTTAATATTATTGATATTTATTCTTATTGTGACCACTTTATTATATTGATAAAATACACAATGAGTAATTAGTGTGTGTGTGTGTGTGTGTGTTTAGCATAGAACATCATTTCAGAAAATGGCAAACATCCTTAGCGTCGAATATATCTAAAATCATGAAAATATATGAAATGATTCCTATTTATTTTTCTGCAGAATTATTTTAACTTCAAATAATAAAACAAATTAGAATACATTGCATCATATACATATTATGCAGTCAAAGTCCTTATTTATATTTGTGAAGATATATAGATGCTTGTGTATTATATATATATACGTGTGTGTGTGTGCATAATAGAGTGAATTTCCTACGTGGCACATAAAATATCTTACGTGCCGTATTAAATCCTACGTGGCAAAACGGGTCCCGGGGACTTTGACTTAAAAATGTGGGATAGAAACGGGATAAATGCATATCTTTGAGTATATTTGAAAGAATATAAAAGTGTAATTTTATTATTTGTATAACAAAAGTGTTTTTTAATGCTGGTGCATAAACTTGTTCCTATAAGTGAATGAATATATGTATATATATATATAGAGCTAATATATATAACGTGTACGTGTGTGTGCGTTTGATACATATCTCTTGAACATATGTATGTGTACGTGTGTGTTTGTATGTTTGTGTTTCTTAAAGATCCCTCCGTACTATAGGTATCTATTTAACACATGTACATGTGTGTGTGTGCGCTTGTTTGTAGGGATCCATCTGGCTACTTCCTATTCAGATACGTATCTATTTAATATATGTATACGTGTGTGTGCACGTACAAAAAATTCAACACGGTCTTTACAGGTAGCTAGGAGCTAGTTAGTGTGTAATATAAACAGTGTTTTAAACTCCAAAATAAACACTATAGAGCAGCCGGCTAGTTTTATTTGACCCGCCACATTCTTATAGGTATTATATACACAGTTTGACTTGTGTGTGTGTGTGTGTGTGTGTGATAGATAACAGGAATTGCACACGTAGATAATGCCTCTCAATAAACTCTAAAGGTTTTTATATATAAAATATTGTATTATTTTTTTGTTGAGTTTCTATGTAGTTTGAAAGCCAAGGCCCGCATTGCATGTTCGTCACCTGACCTGACCTTTCACCTAAACAACTTATTATATTCAAGTTGACCTAGCTTAAATCTTAAGTTAATTATTTAAATTGTTAATATATTGTTAATTATTATTTTTTAGCTTATTTAGCCTGCATATCCCCTTGACTTGATTTATATGGTTTGTTTGATACCTTGCCGGTCAACTAAACTTCCGTTAGCCATTATTTTTTAAAGGTTTCACACTCATATATATATAATCGTATAATATATTATAACTATATATGTTTGGGTGTATGCAAAATTCACTTCCTAGTTGTATTTGGGAAATGTGTTTGGACCTAATGGACAACGTGCATGGTAATCACCTAATTTTTAATGTATTAAAAAGCATCGTCCCGTGTCAATTTTCCTTAGTCCAAATCATAAGACTCCTTGTGTACACCTTTTTTATATATAATAGTCCAAGTTTAATTTTTACATAATTAAGTTATTGGTATGCCTCTAAACCATGGAACCATATAACACCAGGTGTATGATATATAATCATGAAGCGCAAATACATATAGTAATCATATCACGTGTGCACACGCGCACTTGTGTATGTATGTGTGTTTTACCCGTGAATCCACCCGCATGAAAAGAAAGGCTCACTGATTGAATAGAAAGTCTAGATACCCTGTTCCAGAGGAATATTCCACGGGTATCTTTCCGTATGAGATATTTTTTTTCTTTCGGGGAAGGTTTGATTGATAATTGATTCGATTGATGATAATAATATATAAACAACAACATCACATTGTTGAAAAATACATATGTTTTGTATATGTATGCGTGTTGAAAATGTTAGCATATCGGTGGTAGCTAGGTTATACTAAAATTCAAAGATTCCAGAAAAACAATTTCTCGACGGTCGCGATCTGCTCACCTCATCATCTCACCGTCCGATCCTCCCCATGTTATAAATAAACCTAAAGGGTGAAAAGGTAGGTCTAAGGTCGTGTATACATTTTAAAGGTTAACGTGAGGTTAAAGCTAGAAAAACCTGCAGTATCTGGGTCCACTTCGAAAATAGAAATATATTTAGAAAATAAGAATTTAATTTTTAATAAACTCCCGCCGCATCACGCTGCATATGTAGTCCAAAGACATATAGCACTACCAGTGATCGAATTTTTTTGTTCAGTACACAGCTACATAAAAAGCTAAGGAGGTAAGTTGTCCCCTCTATATATGTATTTTTTATTTATGGAGATACAAATCCAACTAATAAATAATTAAATTTCCTGGGTTTGCCTTTCTCTTTCCTGTGAAAGCAACCGATTCCACCCAATTCGAACCTTCTCTGTTATTGGAATCGAGTTCTGTTTTTCTTTGTTATTGGCATCGCTATATATTGAGTTCTGTTTGCAATACAAGTGTATGGTGGTATAGGTACTTCACCTAAGTATTTCTTTTCTATTTTCCGTTATTTTGACTGATTTTGTGTGGCTATGGTGAATTATTAACTATGTGTATATATATACATGAGATAGTCTTATAATATATACAAGGCTTTGCACTTGAAATAGGTGCAATTTCTTTAATTTCTTTTGTGTCTTTTCATCTTCAGAATTTCATACTTTGTAGATGATGGAACACTGAGGAGGGCCTGTTTTGCTCTTGATCTGAAGAGGGGCTTTCTATTACCATGGCGGCTGATGGCAGGGAGCTTGTTCTGGATGAGAACGTTGATCTGGTATGTCCCTTGTCTGTGTGTCTCACTTCCTGTGATGTATTCGTTTTGTTCTTCAGGAGCGAATTCCTGTGGAGGAAGTGTTCAGCAGCTCAAGTGTACTGAACATGGGCTTACAAGCCAAGAAGGGGAGAATCGGCTCAAGATCTTTGGCTACAACAAGCTGGAGGAGAAGAAGGTATAGTTCTGTATGGATAATCTGGAGAAATCTGGTGTCAATTTTGGTTGCAGGAGAGCAAAATCATCAAGTTTCTTGGGTTTATGTGGAATCCCCTGTCATGGGTCATGGAGGCTGCTGCAATTATGGCAATTGCTCTTGCAAATGGAGATGTAATATCATAATTCATCAATTTCATGACATTATTGATGTATATCTTGCAGGGAAAGCCTCCGGATTGGCAGGATTTCCTAGGGATTGCCATGCTTCTGGTTATCAACTCAACCATCTCGTTCATCGAGGAGAATAATGCTGGTAACGCAGCAGCTGCTCTCATGGCTAGTCTTGCACCAAAAACCAAGGTATATTCTCTCTTCTTCTAATGCAGTTTTGGAAACTTACATCTCTATAATTGATGTCCATAAGTCAATTGGACGAATTGACCGTTTCTTCGCGAGTTTATACTTTCTTGATATCATTAAGCGTTTCTCTAATTACAAATGCATTCTCTTTACAATTTTGTCTGTAATAGATAATAAAATCTTTTATTATTATGTTTGTACAGGTTCTTCGAGATGGTAAATGGTCGGAGCAAGATGCATCTATTCTTGTACCTGGAGATATTATCAGCATCAAGCTCGGAGATATTGTCCCAGCCGATGCCCGTCTCCTCAATGGTGATCCACTTAAGATCGATCAGGTGTGTGTGTGTATACATATGCAGATACCTATAAACATATATAACGTGTCTTATTATACGACTTACTGTTTGATAGGAACTTGTTTGTATTAAGTTAGCACTGACAAGAGAATTTAATATAGTTTATTAACGATTAACATACATAGACGTATATATACACGCAGACGGGGAAAGGGTCTGAATTGGACAATTTCTATGTTTGACTTTTGAGGTTTTGTTTGTATTCAGATTGCTGTGGCAAAAAGATTGTTGCCCGTGAATATAATTATTTGTATATGTACAATATAAAATACTTCATTGTTGGTGTGAACAATCTATGCATTTTTTATATATAACTGTATTTCACACGCACGCGCACGCACGCACACACACTGACACAAGGTTTCTAACTTTTGTTTATGCAGTCTGCACTCACAGGAGAATCTTTACCTGTGACAAAGAGCCCAGGGGATGAAGTGTTCTCTGGATCTACATGTAAGCAAGGAGAGATCGAGGCCGTTGTTATTGCCACGGGTGTGCATACCTTCTTTGGAAAAGCTGCTCATTTAGTTGACACAACCAATCAAGTTGGCCATTTCCAAAAGGTATGTGTGTGTGTGTGTGATATATATATATATATATATATATATAATATTTTAATTAAAACCATGTACAGGTGCTAACTGCTATCGGGAACTTCTGTATATGTTCGATAGCCATTGGTATGGTTATTGAGTTAATCGTCATGTATCCAATCCAACATAGGAGGTATCGAGACGGAATCAACAACTTGCTTGTCTTGCTTATTGGTGGAATTCCCATTGCTATGCCGACTGTGTTATCGGTTACCATGGCTATTGGTTCTCACCGTTTATCACAGCAGGTAAATAATTAATTAATTAATATTATCAAATGCTGAACAAATATAGCTTATTATTCTTTCATATTGTTGTTTTATTCTTGTTTAGTTAAATAATTAGCTTGTGATATATAGGGAGCTATCACGAAGAGGATGACTGCTATTGAAGAGATGGCGGGAATGGATGTTTTATGTAGTGATAAAACCGGTACATTGACCTTAAACAAACTTACAGTGGACAAAAACTTAATTGAGGTAAAAATCAGAGTCGATATATATATATATATATATATATGTGTGTGTGTGTGTGTGTGTGTACACACGCACATATACACACGTATATGCATATATGCTCATCTCATTTTGAACTATCAGGTGTTCACCAAAGGAATAGACAAAGAGATGGTTGTTTTGCTTGCGGCAAGAGCCTCTCGGCTTGAGAACCAAGATGCCATAGATGCGGCCATTGTGCAGATGCTTGGTGATCCTAAGGAGGTAATATTTCATTTCTCATTTACTTAGTTATAATGAGAAACGCATATGTAGACGTGTGTGTATGTGTGTGTATGTATGTCACTTTAAAGGTGTTTTTTAACAGGCACGAAGTGGTGTTACCGAGCTCCATTTTCTGCCTTTTAATCCTGTTGATAAGAGAACTGCACTCACTTACATTGATATTGAGACTGGGAAGTGGTATAGAGCTAGCAAAGGAGCTCCTGAACAGGTCAGTAAAATGTTCTACATACTTCTGCATCAATACATACATACATATACGTACATATAGCACTACACACAGGGCAAAGCTAACTAGATTTTGTGTTTAGATTCTTGCTTTGGCTTTCAACAAGAATGAAATAGCAGACAAAGTCCATTCAGTGATCGACAAGTTCGCAGAAAGAGGATTACGTTCTTTGGCTGTTGCTTTGCAGGCACTCTCTCTCTCTCTATACATACATACATATATATATATGTAAACTTACAAGTGTATTGGATGTTCAGGAAGTACCTGAGAAAACTAAAGAGAGTTCCGGAGGACCTTGGAAGTTTGCTGGTTTGATGCCGTTGTTTGACCCTCCACGTCATGATAGTGCCGAGACTATCCGACGTGCTCTGAACCTTGGTGTTAATGTCAAGATGATCACAGGTACACATACATAGCGTATGTATATCGTTACACGATCAATATATAACTGTTATTTGTGTAAAACAGGTGATCAGCTGGCAATTGCAAAAGAAACTGGCCGGAGATTGGGAATGGGCACAAACATGTATCCATCTTCCTCGCTCCTTGGAAACCACAAAGATGAATCCATTGCATCCCTTCCTGTCGAGGAGTTAATTGAGAAAGCCGATGGGTTTGCTGGAGTTTTCCCGGGTAAATTTCTTAGTTTGAATAGTGTATATATGTATATTATATACAAACATAACATACACTTTTAACATTATGTTTTAGTAGTGATAATGTTTTAACTATCTTGTTTGTAATTTGAATGTAGAACACAAGTATGAGATTGTGAAGAAACTACAGGAGAAGAAGCATATTTGTGGTATGACTGGAGACGGCGTGAATGATGCCCCTGCATTAAAGAAAGCAGACATTGGAATAGCAGTTGCAGATGCCACAGACGCCGCAAGGAGTGCTTCAGATATCGTGCTAACAGAGCCTGGTCTTAGTGTGATTATTAGTGCAGTGCTTACTAGCCGTGCCATCTTTCAACGTATGAAAAACTACACGGTATGTGTGTGCCTGCGTGCGTGTGTGTTTCTGTTGTGTGTTCTAACTTGAACTCTTACAGATCTACGCAGTCTCAATCACTATCCGTATTGTGGTAAGTTTTAGAGCATATGTATAAATATTTTACCCATGTTATATAGTATACTTATATTGAAATATTTGCAGCTTGGTTTTCTTCTTCTAGCACTAATATGGCAGTTTGATTTCTCTCCCTTCATGGTGCTTATCATTGCCATTCTGAACGATGGTAAGTTATTCATATAGTATAATAATTAATATTAAACCTTGTGTTTATTTAGGTACTATTATGACAATATCAAAGGATCGTGTGAAACCTTCACCACTGCCTGATAGCTGGAAACTAAAGGAGATATTTACAACTGGTATTGTTTTGGGAACTTACATGGGTCTCATGACTGTGTTGTTCTTCTGGATGATTGACCAAACCAACTTCTTTGAGGTAAAATGATGTTTTTTAAACATGCTAATTAACATAATTAATGTGGTTGTTATCTTACAGAAACATTTCCACGTAAGAACAATCAAAGATAGTAACAGGGAACTTACTGCAGCAGTTTACCTCCAAGTTAGTATTATTAGCCAAGCACTTATCTTTGTTACAAGGTCCAGAAGCCTTTCATACTTTGAACGTCCTGGATTGTTGCTGTTAGGTGCTTTCCTCATAGCTCAATTGGTAATGAAAGCATTAAGTAACTAGTTTATATTCTGATTATCTTGTACTGGTTTAGGTTGCGACTATATTGGCTGTGTATGCCCGGTGGAACTTTGCAAATATTAGAGGCATTGGCTGGGGTTGGGCTGGAGTCATCTGGTTGTACAGCATCGTAACGTATCTTCCTCTAGACTTTTTGAAGATATTCGTGAGATATGTACTGAGCGGTAGAGCATGGACAACATGATTGAGAATAAGGTAAGTTATAGTGTGTTATAGTATATGTTTTGACTGTATTCTTTGTACAGACTGCATTTACTACTCAAAAGGACTTTGGTAAGGAAGCCCGTGAAGCACAGTGGGCTCATGCACAAAGGACTCTTCACGGGCTTCATCCTCCCGAGGCACCCAAACCACAAGAAAGGGGAAGCTATCACGAGCTCTCTGAAATTGCAGAGCAAGCTAAAGGCGTGCAGAGATTGCTAGGTACACACACACACACGCACACGCACACGCAATAGAGACGTATATGTAACTTAAAATGAATGATTTATAGGTTGAGGGAGCTTCACACATTGAAGGGTCATGTGGAGTCTGTGGTGAGGCTCAAGGGATTGGACATTGACACCATTCAGCAGCATTATACGGTTTAAGAATTATAATTAATCAAAGAAAACCAGTGGATGGAGCAATAGTGCTGGTGGCTTGATGATGATGATGCAGACTAATAGCTACTTGGAATGCTACTTTTATAAGTCAGATGTTTAACTAGGATGTTAACCTTAATTAAACCTAGGTTAAGTAGCAATAAAAATGTTCTTTTTAAGTCTCTTTTGTATACCCAATACTTATATATATGGATTATTTTACCACTCTAGAGGAACTTATTTAATATATAATATTTTTACAATGACGATATACATATTGACCACACACACACATGTATGTGTTAATGATCACAAAAAAGATCTACACGGAGAAATGTAAAGCATACCTAACCATCTATCTATATTACACACCTACTGTGTGAGTTTAATTTATATGCTCTTATATACATATACATAGATTATATGTGCGTGCTCTCTCTCTCTCCTCTCTCTATAGATAGATAGATAGAGAGAGAGAGAGAGAGATACACACACACATATATACATATATAAATATATATATGTGTGTTTGTGTGTGTGTACTCCTATATGTGTATATTCCTTATACAAAATGGTGGTTTAGAAAATATTATGTGCATGATGTGATATATTAGTAAATATATCTATGCATATATATTTACATATGTCTAATTTAGGGTTAGGGTTAAGGTTTAGGGTTTAGGTTATTGCCCTTTACGATAAACCCTAAATGTTTTGTGAATTAGGTTTTAGCATACAATGGAAACATCTGCAATTCTGAGGTGATATTTCTCTTTATTACGAATTTGGTTGATTTGTTTCTATGAATTTATATATATATTGTTTCAGTAATGCGTGTAGCCCTCAATGCTTGTCGAATTACTGTTTGAGATTGCCCACATTTGTAAAATTTGCAAAATCTCGAAGATTTAGTAGACTTTTTTTGGCTGCGACAACGCAGGATGGAAGCGTATCTCTCCTCAGGTGGGTTTTGCTTAAAAATTTCAATATAGTTTTCATTATTTTTATTAAAACATGTAAACTTATGTGTAATCAATATTGTGTTTAAATACTCGGTTAGAAATTGTTAACACATCTGAATTTATATATATATACATACATATACATACATACATATACATATATACAAGATTTAGTAATGTATATGTATGTATATGCATATATGTATACAGCCAGAAAAAGTCTACTAAATCTTGTATATATATATATATATGTATGTATGTATGTATGTATATTCTAATGCATAAATACCGTGTGCGTTGAACTGACACACGGATACACAACACAAACCAACACAGGTGATAAGTATCATATATAAGATACTTATATATGGATATATACGTGTGTGTGTGTGTGTGTATCTATCTATCTATTCTACACACCACAACACCACACACACACACACACACACACTATATATATATATTATATATATATTATATATATATATATATGTATGTATGTATGTATATGTTATATACATGTATGTATGTATGTATGTATATGAATTTGTATGAATTTATACGTATATTCATTTATATATTTATTTTGATCAAGTTTAATGACGTGCAGAAAGACAAACCCAGTAAACAACTCATCAGTGGAACAATTAAAGGTGCAGTTAGGGAGTTTAAGTGAGAAATTGACACAGTTAGTGGAGCAAGGCGAAGAGGAAGTTGCTAAAACGTTGATCAATGCTAATTATCATACGCTAAGGGATCAACTTAATGCTGGGATTAATGGAATTGAACAAGCTGCTTTACTTGATGTTCTTGTTCAAGGTCGCTTGGATTTAGGAGATTCTCAAGGTGCTTTAAACTTTCTCAAGGAGGTATGTTTTATATCAAGTATATAAATTTAATTATATGATATACTAATACCAAAGACCACACCAAGGTTTATCAAGTTATTAATAAATTGAAGATTATTTAAATTACAGCTCATTATTAATTTTTGTCATTATTGATAAATATAATTTGTTAATAATACTTATCTACCAGCTTTTCAAATATTTATTATTAGATTTTTTATGATATATTTTACTTAGTTCTTCATTTTACCAAAAAATGTGCAAAAAGTCAAATAATAAACTTAATGTTAATACTTAAGAGTCATTGTTTGTAATTAAGTTTTCCATAATGATAAATCAAGTTCATAAATTATTAAATAACTCTATTTTAAACTGTTAAGTTAATTAGTTAATAGATAGATTAACTATATATTGTTTACCTTAATTACAAAAACCAAAACTAAGTTTGGCTTGATATTATTTAAAGTTAAATACTCAATAATATTTATTTTTATATAAATACGAATATTTTTAAATATATATGAATATTGAGTAATGATAGTAATTCCAGCTGAGCGATATAATGGAGAAACATGCACACACTCAACAGCCTTTGGCTGAAGAAATATTGGAGCATATGGGAGCTGTGTATGCAGCTTTACAGAAACCAGAGCAAGCAGTGAAGCATACGAGAAAAGCATTGCCATTCAACAAGGTAAATTTGATAAATAGTTTATATTAGTATATCATGTTAATTAACCACTTAATTATGTACTCAGTTAATACATTAATTCTATTGACTTATTTATTTTATATTATACTTAAGTTATTGGTATGAATCTGTTTATTAATATATGAATATTCTTTTGTAGGGAACAACAGCAGTGAGCTTGTTGACAGTTTGCTTGGATATGCGGAGTCCTTGAGAAGCTGTAGAAGTCTAACAAGAAGTATAGAGGTTTACTACAGGGCAATTAAAATTCTTGACGACTCTAATGAACCAAACAGCGAAGTCTTATCTATTTCCCTTTCTGGACTTGGTTTCACACTTCTGGAAGATGGCAAACCTGTTGAAGCTGACATCGCATTAAGTAGGTGTGTCTCTGTGTGTGTGTGTGTGTGTGTGATACGTGGTTGTTATTAATACGTATATACGTAAACATACTGTCAACCAGGTACATATTTTCAAGTGCCATACAAGTACAAACTTAGATCAATGTTTGAAGTTTTAAATAATTCATAATATTTATATATTGTGATCAAATATATAGGATACTTGATAGAATATAGTGCTAGTAGCTAAATATTTAAGTATGAAATGTATATATATCCTTATATATCCTATGTTATCTATATGAATAATATGTGTGTGTGTATAGCTATCTTTGTATACAGGGCGCTTCAGATTATGAAGAACGTTAAGAAAACTGGTGGGAAAGCTGCCATTGTAATGGCAGCAATTGCACAAGCCAAGCATCTGAATGGTATGCTAATATTTAACTATGTTAAGTATACAATTCAAAATTCATTATATATTAGTACACCAGTCTTATTTATTGTATATGTATATATTTTTATACAGGTGAGCATGAATCTGCTGTGGATTGTATCGTGAAGCCTTGAAAGAGATAGAAAAATCCGGTGATTTACAAGGACAAACTGAGATGCTGGAGTATATTCGAGCTGAGTTTGCAACGTTTTTAACAATCACAGAAAAAGTAAGCTACAGTGCTACATACATACGTACTTACATATATATAATATATAAAATATTATATAACTACAATAATATACAATTAATACAACACTATATTACTTGGTTAAAGTTTATTATTATATGTGCAATGTATAACTTGTGTGTGTGTGTGTGTGGGTGACTAACTAAACCCTGATGGTAGGCATAAGGAAGCTCAAGCGTATTAGAAGATAATCTACAGTTAGTACAGACGAAAGTTGGAGCAAGCAACATAGAGCTACTTTCGCCCTTAGAGAATCTTGCGGTATCTTATGCAAACAGCGGGAATCTGAAAGATGCGAAAATTAGTTAGAAGGTGTTTAGTGCTAATCACGTCTCAATTTGGGCCTAATGCACCTCAATTATCTTGGAAGCTTAGAAATGCTTGCCACCTGCCTCCTACATATGGGTAAGCATAATGAAGCTGAAAACTTCTCAAGGCAATCTTTTGTTATCTGTGAAAAAGAATATGGCAAAGATCATCCTTTTACGGGTAAGTTTGTTTTATTTTATTATACTTTAACTATAGACTAACCTTATTATATAGTTGTCAAATATGAAGTTTAATATGTTTGATTCATCTTCTCTTAAATAATAGATAGATAAATATAACGTCAAAATTATATGTGTATTTATAATTATATTATTATATATTAGTCGTAAAGGATATATTTAACTGAAGAACAGTGGTTGAGATATTTTTATTATATTTTGTGTGTGTATATGAAATATAAGTTTGATGAGTTTTGCTTTACTATTTAAAAACTCTTAGGTATGTATATTTAAGTATATGCTACAGTATGTTATATATCATTGGTATAAATTATATACCGATATAATAAATATATTAATACTTATTAATTATTATTAATATAACATATCATATGGCAGGTGACGCATGCGAGTGTTTAGGTGCTGTATTGTTTGCACTGGAAAGATATAGCGAAGCGCTAGAAATGATGAACAGAGTTTTACAAATACAAGAGCGTGAACTGAGTCGAAAACACCCTCTCGTTGCTACAAGTCTACGGCGTATAGTGAGTATAAATACGAAGCTGGGTCGAGACACGTCGCATCTTCTACGGCGTATAAAAGACATTGAGGAATATTCTTAAGTTGATAACTAGCCACATTGTAACACTTCAGTGTTTAAATATTCTATAAACATATTCAGATAATTAGCAGTAAGTTTCAGACAGTTTACAATTGTGAAAAAAACTTAAAATATATTATATATAATATATTTACATAAAAATAATATGTATTTAATTATACAAATATTTAAAAGATCCTTAATATTTTATGTTGAGTTTTTAAGTTTGCAACTTTCATATGAGTGATTGTCTGTAGAAGCTTCGGTTATATGGAGATAAATAGTGGCACCCAATTCCAAAATATTTATGTATTTTTATTAAGAAATAAATACTTGTAAATTTGATAAAAATATTTAAACTAATATTATTTGGCTGACAATGTTGTATGTATATATAATAGGGGGTTTCAAATATTAATATTAAAAGATTCATTTTGTCGTAGCTTGAGCAGAGGTATAAACATGAGGAGTTCACATCTTATATAGTTATAATGTACTTCAAAGGTTTTTTTTATTATTGAATTGTATTATTAAAATATACAATAGAACACTAGTAGTGTAAAAGATTCGAGTCATGGTTATCGTAGTAAGGAATGAAAATATTTTTCTTGTGTATATAAATAAGATATTTAAATAATTTTATTAATAAATAAGGAAAACACACACAAATTTCATATTTTATATATCATTTACAAATATGTACATTTTAAATTATATTAAATTATTATCGTTATCGAAGTGATGATGTGTAATTGTTTTGTACTTACATGGGTCAATCTTTGTAGGCGACTTGAATTCCTTATAAGTTGGACACGGCCTAATAAGTTCAAGACATTAAATACCAAAAATCTTGTCATAGCATAATAATTTATTCAGTTTTAATTCATTTTTAACATAGTACATTCGAAATTAATTTTATTACAGTTTAAAATACAGTTCTGGACACACACGCACTTGCAGGATATATATACGATATTCTTAATAAATGACCGCAGGATGTATAATTCGGCGTTTAATCTCTAAAATGAAAAAAAAATCCGAGCATATTTTAAATTTACGTATATACTCTCTTTTATTTGAAACTTTATCATAGTAATTAAATCAATTGGAATTATAAGAAATTTAGTTTATGTTTCTAAATTCAATGTATTTAGATCGTAACAAAATCAAATTGAAACGAAATAGAATGAAGTTGCTGTGATAATAAACCTGTTTAAATTACGGTTAAATTTCTGAAATATATTCTAAAATTTGACTGCTTCACATTTAAATTTTAAACTGCATTATGTACAATGGAAGAAACTTTATAAGGCAGACGTGCGTGCGTGCGTGTGTGTGGTGTTAGATCACACTTCAGAAGCTGCGTATAAATATACATATTAATTAAGAACTGTCTTTATTTAATATTGTACAAGCATTCTCCCAGTGCTTTGTACAAACACACACAATATCATAAGATAAGTACACTCCCATTAGTTGCCTTTCCAGAAGTGGTGTTATGTGCCTGCGGTGTAGTAGCAGCTTTGACACCGCTGTAGCAGGCACCGTAGGATCTCTGGCATCCGGAACCACAGTAAGCTCCACCGGAACCACAGTAACCATACTGACTGCAACACTGATCAGAGTTACAAACACCAGTGCCGCCCTGAGGAAGGCTGCCACAACAAGGCTGTGAACACTGCTGACACTCCACATACACAGTAGAGATTATTAACACGAAGGATATAATCAAAGCTGAACGGGAAGCCATTGCAACAATGCAAAAAATATCACAAAGAAGAAATTAATGTGATAAAACCAAGAACAAAACCTGGTTTTATACTACGTAGGAAAGCGAATATGCGAATGAGAGGTTTATTAATTTGCATTTTATATATATAAATAGATAGATAGATATATTTTAAATATTTTCTACTTTACTTTTCTTATATTGCAAATATCACCCAAAACGAAGTCAAGTCGTTTACAAAGATTGACCAATTATGCACATAAAAATATTATTTGTATATTCCTAGCACATTCTTTTTGCATAATATGATTCTTTTTCTTTGAGTTTTGATGTGTTATCTTTTTCCTACTCTTTTTCTTATTCTATTTTATTTTAATTCTATTATATTTTTTGTTTACGTTGCAAACCACGCTTGTTGTGGCCATGGTGACACTGCATTTAGAGTCCATATTTATTAATAAAACATTAAATAATACTTAATAAATATTAATACAAACTACAAACATATTTGGGAATACACATTAATTGTATATATTCTTATAAAAAATTTAAAAATACATATTTTAATTTAATTAATATTAAATAATAATACAATATCAAAATTGATTAATCTCAACATAATTTTTAGTAAATATTATTTTTAATTTGTTTTAATCATATAAGAAAATATTATACAATTAATATGTATTTTGTACATTAGTATTATTAAATATTATTAAATATTTTATTAATAAATATGAAACTATAAAAAGTGTCAATATGTGTAGTATCTCTTTAGATCCAAAATGAAAACCTTTCAGTTTTTATACAAAAATAAATCCAAATGCATTTTAGAATTTTAAAGTACTTTAACAAAATCCAATAAAAACCACTTTTTTATAGGTGAAATTTATATTTTTAAAACATTGGCCAATTAAAACCCTTAATTCAGTAACTCTCTATCATTTATCTTGTAATTATAATTAAAATTATGTATCTAATCTTAAATTAATCATTAATACAAATTTAACAAACTTAAGTAATTAATTAAGTTTTGTTCGAGTAAAAAAAAATTTGGTAAGAATGTTTTTATTTTGCTTTGGTTATTATTGTTTTTATGGTTATTTTTAATGTATTTTATCACTCCACAGCAAGAAGGCTGCTTGCGTATATATATATGTATACTAATATACTTACATGGCTATGTTTACGTTCAGATAAACTTGTATATATTTATGCAAGTTGTTTTGTAATTATTTTACCTTATATTACTTTGAAAAGTTGTCTAAATAAATAAAGAAAATAATTTTATAAAGTTCAAAATGTAATTTAAAATACACATTTAAACCAATATATATTTTTATACATGTGTTAGTGATGTACATGTGCATTTGTATTGCAATTGTTAAGTGAGTTTTTTTTATAAAAAATCTAAGTAGCATTAATCAAATAGATGTTAATGGAATTTAGAAAAGATGCATTAGCAAACAACCAAAACAAAAAGTTAAAGAATTCTTATAATGTGTAATTATCAATTAATATTCACTAATATTGACTTCAATAACACTAATGAATATTAATTTTGACCTTTTAAAAAGAGTAAGAAATAATAACTAATTATAAATTTGAATTTAAACACTTTCCATACGATAAATTAAAGTTAATTTTATTTAATAATGATGTAAATCTTGAAAATGTGCATTGGTCTAAAATATTAAACTACTTATTTAGTAGGGTCTAACTTTATATTGTAAAAAATAAATAAAGATATTTTTAGTATTATTGAATTTATAAAATATGATGTTGTAAGATCCACGTGTACGGCTGCATGTGCACATACTATTATTAGCGTAGTGGATTTTGATAGCCGTCGGATTGGATTCAATCTGGACCACTCGCTCTTGTATATAAGTTAGGGTTTCTGAACTAATGGATATACACATTTCTATATTCCGAGCTCTCACATTGGTGGAGGTGAGGGGCACCTCTAATTGTCCCTACGGAGTGCTCGGATTTGTGTCTTTTTCTCTGTCTTCTTAGGTCTAGCTTTTCCATTGTCTAGATCTATTCCTTTCTTGTGGATTTTGTCTCTTCTTCATCCATGAATCCACAACAGACAAATCCCTTGTCTGTGGAGCAGTTACTCATGCAGTTGTTGGATGCCATGCGTGTGCAACTGAACAATCATTCTCAGTTGATGGCAGCATTCACAGGCCAGGGTACTCCTCCTACATGTTGCAAACCCCCGTGTCCGACCGGATTTCTTTCGCGGAAATCCTGGAGATGATGTGTACCATTGGTTTGACCACTTCACTGTGGTTGCCACATATCATTCGTGGGACGGTGCTCAGTGTTTGCGCGAGTTTCCTACTTGTCTTCAAGGGACGGCGTTGCAGTGGTACAATGGTCTGGACGTTGCAACTCGTGGAGATTGGAATATTCTTCCAGAGATCTTCAAACGTGCATTTGGGCATGCGGACGACTGTGATGATGCTTTTCAGCAGTTGCATCGTATTCGTCAGGAGCCATCTGAGTCGGTGATGCAGTTTGGTGTTCGCTTTCGAAGCCTTTTGCTGCGTGCAGAACCTAACATGTCGGAACGCATCAAGTTAGGTATGTTGTGGCCAGCACTTCGTCAAGACCTTGTGGGGCTTGTGCATGCACTAGCTCCAGTGACTCTTGACGATGCTTTGAGGCTGGCACAACGATATGAGTCGTCACCTCTCCCACTTGTGCCTTCACGTGCTCTTGTTCCACTCCATGTTGGGGATGGACCTGCTCCGATGGAGGTTGAGGCTGTTGCCGCTCGTGTACCAGCACAAGGTGGGGCCCGTGGACGAGGACGTGGACGTGCAGTTCGTTGTTGGGCATGTGATGAGGTTGGACACACGTATCGGCGCTGTCAACGGTTTCCCGATTGGCGTCCCCCATTTCCAGGATGGAGGCCATGGCGTCAACAACGTCCGGTTGGTGCTGCTGCAGTGGAAGGTTGTGATGCGGTGGATCTTCCGGGAAACGACGAATCGCACGAGTAGAGGAGGGTCCTCGTGCGAATAAATTAGTGACCCCTCCATCTTTCTTTCGGGAGTATCATCAAGGGGTTCACTCGGCACCAAATCATCCGGTTTTCACTTTTCAAGCTCGTTTCAATCGCACACCTCATCCTGTTTTCCTTTCAGTGTTGGTGGATACAGGTTCAAGTTTGTCCTCTGTTTCTCAATCTGTTGCTACACGTTGCAGCCTTCATTTGCGTCGTGCGGTAGAACCAGTCTTCATTCTGTACGGCAACGGACATACTCATGCTTGTTCGCGGGATGAAGTGGACATTGTTGTTCGTGTGGATGATTGTGAGCTCGAGCTTCAATCTTTGCGGGTGGTGCCGAGTCAAGCTTTTCACCTTATTCTTGGTATGGATTGGTTAACTCGCAATCATGCCAAGTGTGACTTTGAAAAGTCTCCCCCTTGTTTGACTCTCCCTCGTCTTTCTTCCATTCCTCTTACTTCTATTCCACTTCGTCCATCTGCTTCCACCTCTGCTTCCATCACTTTTGTCTCACCCTTATTTCCAACCATTTTCCCTTCATGCTCTTCCTTTTCTTCTTTGGATCCATCAGATGATCGTCGTGCTGTAGTTGTTGATCAACTCAAGAAGGAGTATGCTGATCTTTTCAACTTCGACTTGTCATCTGGGGCCAAGATTGCGACACGCCACCCTATTCCAACTGGAGAAGCTAGGCCAATCAAGGTACCTGTTCGGCGTCGATCACCAAAGGAGCTCAAGATCTTACGAGCGAATGTCAAAGAGATGTTGGAGAAGGGTGTTATCCGGAAGTCTCGAAGTCCTTGGGCGTGCGAACCTCACCTTGTGACGAAGCCTGATGGGAGCGTTCGATTCTGCATTGATTCGCCCGTTAAATGAGGTAACCGTCTCAGATGTGTACCCACTTCCTCATACTGCAGACCTTTTGGATCGACTGGGGCGGAGCCGTTGGTTCACCAAGTTAGATCTCGCATCTGGATATTGGCAAGTTCCGATGGCTGACATGGACATTCCCAAGACTGCTTTTCGAACACCATTTGGCCTGTACGAGTTCCTGGTGATGCCTTTCGGTTTGAGCAATGCTCCAGCAACTTTCCAGCGTATGATGGATGAGGTTCTTTGCGACATGCCGGAGGTGACTGCCGATTTCATCGATGATGTTTTGATCCATTCGGATGGAACGTGGGAGGAGCATGTCGGTGATGTACGTAAGGTTTTGGATCGACTGCGGGAAGTTGGTTTGAAGTTGAAGCCATCTAAGTGTGTTTTGGATCAAAGGACACCACTTATCTGGGTTATCGCATTTCACGTGAAGGTTTGCAAGTCGATCCTGACAAACTAGTTGCAGTTTTGAAGTTCCCTACGCCAAGTGTGTGAATGATGTGCAACGCTTTCTTGGCAAGGTACAATATCTGGGTCGTTTTTGGATCATCTTTCAGATCGTACTGCACCGTTGCGCCGTTGTTGAAATCGTCAATGACTTCTTTTGTTTGGTCTAAGGATTGCAAGCAGGCATTTGCAGATCTCAAAGAGTTGTTGACGACTCCTCCAGTTTTGGCGTACCCGGATTACACCGTCCTTTCATCTTGCGTGTAGATGCTTCTGACATCGGCCTCGGGGGTGTATTGATGCAGGAGAGTACAGTGTTCCTGGCCAACGACATCCCATTGCGTACATCAGCCGTACATTGCAGCCAGCAGAGGTGAATTACTCCACAACTGAAAAGGAGTGTCTAGCAGCAGTTTGGGGTTTTGAGAAGCTCCATGCCTACTTGCATGGTTCGCGGACGTTGTTGGAAGGTGATCATGCAGCAGTCACTTCGTTGTTGAAGCGAAAGAATTTGATTGGGCGTACTGCTCGGTGGGCCTTGAAACTTCAAATTTACGACTTTGAAGTTGTTCATCGTCCAGGGAGTTCCATGGCTGATGCTGATGCTCTTTCTCGGGCTCCTCTTCCACCTTCTCTCTCTTCTGTTGCCCCAGAGGAACCAGTTGTTCCAGCTTCAGTGGACTTTTTGGATGAAGATTCCGTACCATCAGCAGTTGCTGTGCTTGACGTTCAGTGTCCGCAGAATGCAGAGTTAGATTTGCCGTCTTTGGATGAGGTTCGGGAAGCTCAAAAGGTTGAGCCGTGGATTCGAAGGCTTCGTGATGGGTTTGAGAATCCTGCATCACTTGCTGATGACTTGCCTTTCAGGCATTTACATTCACAGTATCGCCTTCAGGATGACCTTCTTTATTTTGTGGGGACTGATCCAGATGATCCTTTGCGGTTGGTGGTGCCTTCAATCTTCATTCCACGCTTCCTCCATGCTTACCATGACTCTCCTATTCTTGGCGGGCACATGGGACATCGTCGGGTGATGGAGAAGCTGCGCAGATCTTTCTATTGGCCGGAGTTGCGAGGAGATGTGATTCGGTATGTGCGTAGTTGTGTGGTGCCAAGCTCGCAATACTCCCCCATGTGCTTCGGAAGGACGGTTGGAGTCAATTGCAGTTTCTCGTCCGTTTGAATTGGTGGCATTTGATTTGATGGGACCTTTTCCGCGGTCAACTGCTGGTAACGAGTACGTTATTATTGCTTCTGATTACCTAACTCGTTGGGTAGAAGTTGGTGCTCTTGCTAGTGCGACTGCTTCTGCTGTTGGTCAGTTTCTCCTGAATCGGGTCGTGTTTCAGCATTCTTGTCCGGAGCGAATTCTCTCGGATAATGGTCCCGCATTTATGGCTGAGGCATTTCATGTTTTGACATCTCGATTAGGGATACGCCACACTTTCACAAGTGCTTATCATCCTCAGACAGATGGTTTAGTGGAACGGCTTGTTAGAACCTTCAAGGGGATGATCGCAAGTATGTGAACTTTCAACATTCAGATTGGGATGGTTATCTGCCGTCTCTCCGATATGCTTATGTCACTGGAGTTCAAAGTTCCATTGGTACTTCCCATATAAGCTTTTGTATGGTCATGACCCGGTGTTGCCAACGGAGTTGGGTTTTGCCGTCTCGGTTACCGCAAGCTGCTGATGCTAGGTCATGGGATCGGTATCTGACAAGCATCCTTCCATTGGTTCGTGCGGAGTCAGCAGAAACACTTGGGCCGCGTACAAGTAGGACAACAACAACGGTACAACTCGCATCATCGTCCTCCTACGGAGTACAAGGTTGATGAACTGGTGTTGGTTCGTTTTCCCAAGCTTACGGTACGTGGTTTAGCTAAGAGTCTCCTTTCCTCAATGGAAAGGACCGTATCGAGTGTTACGGCAAGTAGGACCACAGGTTTATGAGGTTCGGCACGACATTCAACCCGATCCTCCGGAGATTGTACATGTACAACGGTTGAAGCATTTTGTGCAACGGGAACAAGTTGTGCCGCCTATAGATCCACCAGTGCCTCCTCCTGATGTTCCTCCAGATCCGGCCCGTCTACAAGAGAACCCTAACCAACTTACACCCTTCCGAGAGGAGGGGATGATGTAAGATCCACGTGTACGGCTGCATGTGCACATACTATTATTAGCGTAGTGGATTTTGATAGCCGTCGGATTGGATTCAATCTGGACCACTCGCTCTTGTATATAAGTTAGGGTTTCTGAACTAATGGAGATACACATTTCTATATTCCGAGCTCTCACAATGTTCATTTTTACATTTGTTTTATTTGTATTTTTATAAATTTGTGAAGCCTTGTTCACACTGAATGGTATACATTTATTTAATTGAGTTTATACTCTTTTATTATGTTTATTAGTATCAATGTTTACATCTTTGTCTTTATACATCTCTTCGTCAGTGTTGATAATATTGCACTTACACTTTTCAATTTAATTTTTAATTTGTTTTTATTACTATCAATGTTTACATCTTTGTCTTTATACATCTCTTCGTCAGTGTTGATAATATTGCACTTACACTTTTCAATTTAATTTTTAATTTGTTTAATATACCAATATTTATTAATACTTATTTTTATTTAATAATATCTTGATTTAATGAAAAGTTTAAATTCATAATAAAACATATTTTTAATCTATACTATGCTTTTTATTTTATAATTTATGAAACACTACTTTTTTTTTATTCTATAAAATATTCTATTTCGATTTTGATAATATATATACTGAAGTACATACTTTTTATGTATCTATTTAGGATTTAAAAAATTTTCTATTATATCTAAAAAAAGGAATATATATTATTTACAATATATTTGTAAAAATTTATTTTATATATAATATAGATGTTTTTTTTATTGACTGCTTTTATTAACCAATCTTTCTGAATGACTTTAAGTTGGACACGTATAATAAGTTCAAAATATTTAAAATATTTAAGATTTAACACATTGAAATTTTCTACGACTATGATTCAACACATCAAAATCTATAAAGTCCAACTCGCACCGGCTTTAAAGTGGTGTGGTGTACACAAACACATCCTTGCAGGATATATATGATCTTCTTAACGGCTAAGGCCGACAAAGATGTACACACTAGGTGGCCTATCTGTCGTATTGTCGAAGCAAAATTGATGGTCAAGATTAAATTTTAAAATATTTTTATATATATTTAAACTATTCCTGATTTGATTTATACTGCCATAAAAAGAATGTTTATGTTATCGTATATTTACTTTTGATGTTATATAAATGCATCGAAGACTATTGGTGTACGTTGCGGTTGAAAGAGGTGTATATGTGTGGGCTGTGAGCATGTCTATGAAATATGTGCATAAATGGAACTACTATCATATTGTGTCATATATATGTTTATGTATGGAGTGAAATTGTACTTGAGAGATAATAAAATATGTAGTTGTTTCGGACCATGGATACAAATATATTAAAAGTTATCTTTATTTAATAGGAAAAATTATATTTATACCCCTGAAAATTTATCATATTTACATATATACCTTTAGAAGTTTAATATTTATATATATACCTTTTTAAAAATTGTAAATTTACATATATACCTTTGAAAAACTTCAATCATAATATTTTGATTTTTAAAATAATAATATTAATTAAAATAAATTTTTAATTCATAATATATTACAAATGAAATAATTAAAGTTTATTTAGTGTTAAATGTCAAAAAATTGTCATAGTAAAAAATAAAATATTTTTAAAAATAATTATATTGTATTATGATATATATGTTTAATAGGTTGTATTTTGGACTTAAATGTAATAAAATACTAATCTAATTTTTATTAATTTTTTAAAAAAGTTTTTTAATTTCTAATTTTGAAATTTATGAAGTTTTAAATTAAAATTTCAAGGGTATATATGTAAATATAAAATTTCTAGGGATATATATGTAAATATGATAAATTTCAAGAATATAAATGTAATTTTCCCTATTTAATATTACATAAAACATCCTCTCAATGCTCTATACGTAATACTATAAGATAAATACATCCCTTTAGTTGCCCTTTCCAAAAGTGACGTTATGTGCCTAAGGTACACATTGCTATAGTAAGCACCGTAGGTATATAATTAAGGAAACAATTTGATGCTATTATTAAAGAGTTGATTATAATTATGAATATTAAATATACTATATTTTGTAATTATTTTAAACTTTTACAGTTTTGTTTATTATGACTTTATTAACACTTCTTAACATCCACCTATATTAAATAAATTTAAACATACTAGGTCTTTTTGATTGGGAAACCATGTTTTTTCTAGACATTCATTGTACCTTTTGTTCTCTTTTTGATGTTGCATTTTTTTTTTGCAGTTTGAACCATGTAACTTTTACCATATTATTCTTTATGATAACTTTAAATGTATCAATAATTTGACTTATCCAAATAAGCTAATTATATGATACATTTGGAGTAATAAGGACGATCATTAGTTTTTGAAGATCCTTGTAGCAATTAAAGTATGGTTTAGGTGTCACAACTTTTTCCTCTCCCCTTATGTCAACTAGGCAAAGGGTCAATTGGTGTTTATGAGAGGGCCCTGGTCATGATGACTCAATTACGCTTGAGTCTTTTTGCCCACATATTCTACATATCTCATAATTTTTACCCAGGTAGTCAACCCACCAAGTTAGAACTATGACATTATGTTTATGGTTCTTTTGTATAACAAAGTGTGGGTTTGCACTTTCACATCACTACTAACTTCTTTGTCATCTGCACTCATTAATGTGGTTTCAATCTACTTTCGCCACCTTGTTTTAAGCCAAAAGAGTGTTGTAATTCTGTACTTGTAATAACAAACCCTTTTAACTCTCAAACAATAGTCTCCTAATAGTTGATCACATACTTATATAGTTCTAAGTAATTAATCACTTTATCGGAATTCTTTGGCATGGATTTTTGAACCCTTTTGATGCCATTAATAATAAGCTCTTGGGCACTCAATAGAATATGGTTTAGTTGTAGAAGTGGCTTTCCATCCTCTCCACTTTTGAAGAGCATTAAGCCCTTTTTGGGTAACCACTCATGTTTTAATGACCATAAATTGTACTGCATAATAAGTATACCATCTCTTGTGGAAAAGAAGAATTATAATGGCACAAGGTAACCAGTTAAAGAATTGCTCCCCCTTTTGAATAATCATTTGAGAGTTAATCAAAACCTCAATCACAAGCAAATCACAACTTTTTTTAGAGATGCAATTTTCAAAAAGATCCATCATATGCGGTAAAGTAAGTGCACTTGTCTGTTTTGTAAAGTTTGAGACCTTGTTAAAGAATGCATCAATATCTTCATGAGTGTGACCAACCATAAGGAAACTGAGCGTGATTGTCTCAAACACACCTTTTGCAACAAGCATTGACAAGTATTCTAATATGTATTTAGAAAATAAAAGTAAATATGAGTTTGAGAAATCCTTAATTAAAATGATTTACTTATTTTTATTTTTGCATGTACAATTGTACATTTGTAAAACAAATGAAGAGAAAGCTTATTTAATGTTGACGACACTACCTTGTCTGAGCTAGATTCCTTTACTGAACTGGAACTTTCAATAGGGCCATCTATTTTTTGTGCAGGTTGCTAATAGTGCCTTTCATATTCCCAAGTAGCCTTAAGTGCAAACGTGTTCATGAGATTGGAGGTGTTGTTTTTTCATTTTGAGATCACTCATAGGACTTGTATGTGAGTGGGCTTCAATGTCAGAATTTAATTCGAAGGGCTAACATGTGATAACACATGGCCGCCAAATGGCCTTCCAACGTCAATTCCATATGTGAGCAATGCCACAAGTAGGCATAAGACTTAGGGTCTCACCCTAAGTCCCCTAGAATGACTATCATCCGAACCTTAGAGGATAACTTGAGTAAACCTTAGGATCCTGTCCCAAAAGACCTAAATAGACTCATGCTCCAACCCTGTTGAGAAGACGTGCCTTGCACATACCCTTATGATAAAGCTAAGGCATCGTGACTTATCCCTTGAGGAATCACCCTCATCGGGGAGTACAACCTCATTAGGGTGATAAGGGGTGTCCTGAACCACAACTAACCCTTAAGGGTTTAAGTGGTTAAGTTATATCTTAGTCCTAGGGTTAATACTTAATATAGATACAAGTGTGCACCATAGGCGAACATGAGTGTTTTGCTAAATAAACTCCTCAGACTAAGTTCGAATAACCCTAAATACACAACCCTCACAAAAGGGCTCATACTAATGAGCTTAGGTTGTTCAACCCCTGGATCCCAAGAAGAACACCCCCTATCCAAGTGTGCCAATAGCACACCTAGTTACAAGACCTAACCTCCCTTGAATTAATGCCCAAGGCTTAGTGTAAGCACAAGTACGCTTGCTTACTAGAGTATTTAATCCCTCGGTGTTAACCTCATGAAACAACCCCAAAAGGTGTGTCTTAAGTGTTGTATTGTGTGCTATTTAGCCTAGTGTTACATCTTTATGTGACATTGTTTCCCAAATATAACCTATCATGCCATAGCCCTTTAGATTTAAGAGTTGCACCATGTGCCACGAATGTGACTCTCCAGTGCCAACTCTAAAACCCTTGTTATCCCTCAGGAACTCAGTAAGGTAAACATGTCAACCAAGATCTCACGACCACAGTTGGAGTAGGACACAAACGTGTCCTGTTTAGTTGTGAGTGTTGCTCTTAGCTTGATGTGAAGGAGGAGGCTGGAGACAAGCCTCAACCTTTACCTCTTGAAACATGCAATCCGACAAGACTTCTCAGGCATAGATTCGCTAACGTTAAGGGTAGGCTACCCCAAAGGTGAGACGTACCCATATTATCTGAAAGTTGAGGCAGCACAATAAAGAGTTGTGCTTTGACGATTTCAATATTTAATTATTTATAACATAATACCTTGGCATCTAATTGCTTAAGTATTTATTTTGAAATATTTAATTAATTTTATTTAAGCTTTGATCTTAAAAAAAACATATGATATCCTTGAGAAACATGTTCTATTGGACATTTTTTAAGTATTAAACAAATTTGCTATTGTAGATATAGATCTACTATACATATATCAAAGACATATGAGTAGCCCATTGACATGCACACATATACAAGTGATCATTATTATAATTTCATATAATATACATATATATACAACATACATCTATATATACAATGAAAAATATTAAACAATATTATTATTATTATTCATATATTTAAAATTGTTTCAAATCATTTGAGAGTTAATTATATCATCTATTATTAAATAATATACACTCAAAATGTGGCTGTTAGGCTGTTAGGATTTGAGTTCGATCAAACATTCCCAATAAATATTATAAACAATTTTGATTCTGATATATAATTTGTAAAAAGATAGAGGGGAGGGCAGCTTTATGAATATATATATATATATTATATATATATAATAACACATTAGATATCCTCATATATATAAAATCTTTGTGTTGAATTCCACAAAGAAAAGCAAGCCAAGTTTACTATTGTATATAATACAACGACATGAATCTAGCATATATATGTATACACACACACCGTACAAGAACAAACATTCTATATACTTATATGCATAGATATGTTCAAAAAAATTATGAATTTATAAAAATGTTAATAAGACTTCTTATAAATATTCCAAAAGTTAATTGTTTTACTTGCAGGAAATACATGTAATAATAATATATAATTATAAGATTACCACTCTTTATTAAAAATAATCTCCAAAACGAGACTGGAGATTATTAATTAAAATAATCTCCAGTCTCGTCTTTGGAGATTAAAAATAATTTCTGGTCAGAGATTATTAAAAATATCTCTGGTAAGTTCAATTGAACATTATTTATAGTTTTTCAAAATTTGGATTAAGTCTTCATAGTTTCTTTTGTTTATTTACAATTTATATTTCATAATTTATAAAAGACAGTACTTCAACCGTTATTCAAAACAATGTTAGTCTCTGTTAATTTGAAAGATTTTATAAATATTAATGATAATTAAAAGTTAAAACATAACAATGTTAAAACTACTATATACTGTAGTCCGCATATATAGAACACTGTTTTAACATTCAGTATATGAATATTGAAAAGCTTTAATTTTCCCAGGTAGCTATAGAAAGATTCACGTTACCTTAAAAGGAAATCATCAAAGCCAAAGGCATCTGGAGGGGAGCACATAAGCTGTATGAGCAGCCTCAAACCCAGCACGACCGCACCAGATGCATGAGACGTAAGAACCAGTGGTAATGTAGACTCAACTGGAAGGAACTGGCCACGAACGAACTTGCATAGCACCAACTGATTTCCCCAACCAGTGAATACAGCTCCCACTGCAAAACTCCGTCCAGGCTGTTGCCGAAACATTTCCTTGGTTGCCAATGCAAGCCCCGCTAAAGATGTCACAAAGCTTCCCCTTCTTTCATCCTCTGTCACCACCAGTTTCCAGACGTGCCTCTGTGCACAGAGGACGATATAGATACATTACTTAGACAATGTTAGCTCTTCCCTACCTCGGGATTTGAAGTGTAAAACGAAACAGTTGCATGGCGAGCAAACCAGTACTTGTTGTGGGAGTTCCATACTATATCTGTAGTTAACAACAGGCAGATGGCAGCTGATTATCTCGTCCAAGAGCCTCCTAAAGCTGTCGAATATGGCATCCTCTTCCCAAACGTGACGGTACAGTCTATACCAGAACTCCCCCACCTGGACTGCGTCCCCAACCGAGACCTCACTGAAAACCTTTGGAAGATCCCGAGACGGACGCTCAGTTGCTTGATTGAAGATAACCAGGCCATCGTCGTGAAGCTGCGAGTATGAAACTGCAGGAACATGGAGAAACAAATGCTACTAAACTTACGTGGGGGAAGAAGGCCATGTTCTGAGAAGACTTTACACACGTCTTTCGGAACACACAGATCCTCGTGTAGCCGCTCTGTAGTCCAATTCTCTCTCATTTCCTGCGTATCCCGTACGCCTCCAGAGTGAAGATAGTGTACAATCTCCTCCTTCTTCTTTTTGTCCAGGTCAGGAAACAGCAAATCAACCGCATCCTCCACGGACGCCTCCGCAAGAAGACCTCGTAGATCCTCTGCCGTAAACCATAGCCTAGCCCTAGCTGTAAAAAGAAATTGAAATAATATATTCTTTTCTTCTTCTAAACAAGTGGAAATTTGAATGGCATTTCATATATATATATATATAATAAATATAATTTATTTAAATATAAATATAAATATATAAAGAGTTTTAATGCAAATTGTACGACTGCATTGCACATAGTATTAATGAGTTTCTATATGGGGTTGGATAGATTTCAATTAGTTCTTATATATAAGTTAGGGTTTTTGGGCTAATACAGTAACACTATGGGCACTTGTAATTATCCCTATGAAAGCACTTAAATTTGTGTCTTTTTTGTATATTTTTTGTTTAACTTTTTCATTATTTAAATTTATTACTTCCTGGTTATAGTTCGGCCTATTGAGCCCCAAACATTATTGTTTTGAATTCATCATTTATTAAAGCTGCAATGTATCTGTCATTTATTTAAAGTTACAACATGGTTGAAGCCTTTAAATTGAACAACAGTGGAGGAGATGGATATGTTAATTGATTTGGTAATAATGGCAAATTACTAATTAACACAGTCCCACCTTTCCTTTTCATCTTAAGGCAATGGAGTTGAAGACAATCAGACACTTTAAAGAGTGATTAGGAATACATTATCATAAACTGGGTTGGACCTTTGCTCTAGCGGAGGCTAACAAATATTTGTAGGTGATAGAAGACGATATGTTTATCCAATGGGTAAACTAATCAAAAGATTTAAGCAAGAATCTATTGCACACCAACGTTAAAAAGGAAAACATCGCGGTGATGCCTTATCTTTTGGTAGCCCTTCAGCTCGGTTCTCCGTTGCTGAAGGGCTACGAATCATAACAAGCTCTATAAATGTTTGCTATCAGAGTCGAAGACTTTCAGGGTAAACATCACTACCTTAGGAAATTTTTCAAATAGGGCACTAAAAAATTTGGTGAAGAAGCTTAGCTGTGCAAGTATATACAAAGAAGGTATTTATTATTTAATTTTTGCACACTTACTTGATACCTACGTCTTTAGGTATTTATTTCTTGATTTTTGCTCATATCACTAATACCTTCACATTCGTCTTCACCAATAAGAACAAACATTGTTGGACTGAATTTTACATAAACGATGCTAATTCCAGGTGTATTGATATGATTGTTCACTTGGTTGTCAAGAATGTGCTAGACAATTTTAAACTTCCAAACAACTGGCTAGGCATTTGCCTTCACTCCAACAGGCCTAAACCTTCATCCGATACACCAATAGCCGAGAGGGACATTTTTGGCAATATATGTTATCCAAACATTACAAGTCAAGCTGCTGTCAAGCCACGATCCAGGAACAAGAAATGAGCAGAATTTCAAGAACAAGGAAGCTTGACTCAGAAGTAGGACAAGGAGCAAGACAACTAGGAATAAGACAAGAGCAAGAGGCAAGGAGCAAGACAAGACAAGATTGATCGTAGAAAGACTAGTGTTGATCGTAACTGATTGTACAACAATTAGGTCGGAGCTTTTATACTCACAACTCCAAGTTAATTTGGTCATCTAGTCAAGAGCTAAAAATAGTGACCATTATCCTCTAGGCATATCCTGTAGCATATCCTATAGGCATATCTTGTAAAAATATCCTGTAGGTATATCCTATAGGAATATCGTAAGACTATATCCTATAGGTATATCCTGTAACCCGTATCTTGTATCTGTATCCTGTATCTGGAATCCTGCATCTCGTATCGGGTCGTGACAACTACACATAACATCCTCAACTTAATTAAAGGGTCCTCAGTGATGCATGGGTTTTTGACTACTACACTAAGGGTTCCGTCTTTAAGGAGTGTTACCTCCATGATACATGTGTATTTGCCATTGAAAGGATAAGACTATGGTCAAAGACTTGAATAAGTGAATAAAGAGGTTCTCAACTAACTACCCCAACAAACCCATACAAAAGTATTTGGGAAAGTTCTTTAGTCATCAGGGATTCTACAGGCTAGATGTGGGGTGACTTATAAAGCCTCGATGGTCGCTAGGACGCTGTTAATAGCATCAAGTCCTGGGGGTCCTCACCTATGATCCGGACTTACTGCAGGAGCACTGGAAGTGCTATGATGGCCTCTACCCAGATGCTGCGAGGGTTCGGGTACAGGTGAGTAGGAGTTCCCCCTATGTGCAGTGCTGACACCTCCTTGTTGGTATATCATTGGACTAGGAACGAGGCAAGAGAAGAGTAAAAGGAGAGGTGGTGAACATATATTGCACGTCCAGATACAATGTGACTCCAGAGAAGGTGGGCAAGATACAAAGAAGAAGACATACTAGAAGGACCCAACCTTCTGCTTATATAATGGGTTGGCTAGTGCTAGACCCTAGGTTCAGGTGGCACTCTCCTACTAGTCTACTGCCCTGTGATAGAGTCCTACATGTAGCATTTATGCGCCTCCTTTATGTGCTGTCCCGAGTACCTTGGTAGTTGATCCAGATGATCGGATCTATGCCTAGCTAAGCATTGCCTAATAGCTCATCATCAGTTAGTATATTGTACCTTCCCGCTTGGCTGCTCCGTCCTATCGCTCATTTGCGCCGGCTGCCAATTTGACGGTGTCAAACCACCGTCAACATCCCTCGGGAAATGCGACATCTTTGAGGAGGAATCCAATTCAATGTCAAAGTCTAGAATGATCATGAACCAAAATATGACACTGAAAGTTATCTCAAGGAGCACAGAACATTCAATTACTCCATTGACCATGAAAACATCAGCAGAAGAAACGGAAGATGTTGAACAATTTCCCAAGCAATTAAAACCTTTTTTGCAATAGTGAAGATGAATTATTAATGAATTGTTAAAGTGATAAATTATTGTAAATGAGTGTACCATAAGGCATTTTATATATTTTATATATATTTACAGAAAATATTCTCAAGGACTAAAGAAGTTTTTAGTTCAAACATGGGTCACATATTAACAAGGTAAATAATATATCTTGGTAATTATAAGGCCAGCTAACAATCATTTTATAGATATAATAAAACAATCAAGAACAAGGATTTTCAATAGTGGCATGAGGTAAGAGAGGGGTATGAAAAATTACTTGTGTCACATGTTAAAATGACAAAGTTCATGCAAAAAATGTACAACAATTTAGCTCAAAACATCATCACTATGCGGACCACTTGTCTTGGCAAGTTGCAAAAGGAGTTTATTGCTGAGGTTTTTGAATCACCATCTTTAACTCCTTCAATTTCTGCATCACTTTTTTGCTTTCAGTTCCTCAACCACTTTCTTCAACGCCTGTAATATATGAATCTTGTAAGGATGATGTACAAGTAAATGATAAGAAATCGACAACAATATAGCATCAAAAGATGAATGTGAAAGGGATTAAACAAGTGAGCTGCATACCATTCAAGAGGTAACATTGCCCCTTGTTACCCATGGCCATATTGTGTTGTTGGATGTCAATGGCATTCTGATTCATTGACAAAAGGCATGAAACATAGAAAGAGAAATTAAATAGGAATTTTCATTCATTGTCATGATAAATTTTGACATAATATCATTTTTTTGTCTAGGGTTGGACCTTCTTTTTCAAAAGCTCAAGGAGATGGGTGTGCTTGTGGGGATTTGGTCATGCATGCAATTTTACAACTTGACACCGTTGCTAAATTTGCTCAACAGCATTGTAATGTTGCAAAAAAGGTGATTCATAATGATTAGATTTTTGACTAACAATTTTGTTATAAACTTCTCGAATACTATAATGTGAGAAAGGAAAGTAAGTCACTTCTTCAAGAATGAAAGAATAATTGGGCTTTATTGCGAAATCAATCAGTTAAGAATAATGAAAAACACACATATTTTAGTGATAGATGACTCTCCTCAAAAGGCTATACTCAATCAAAACATTACTTGTATGCATCTAATCCCATATTCTGATACTAACCATGGATGAGCTAGTGAACTACTTGAACACGTGCCTTAGAAAGAAGAATTTTGAAAACTTTTGCAACAATATCCACTATATAAGCATATCATAATGCTTTTTTTTCTCGTGATTTTGAGTTTTATAAATTAAAGGAAATCAAGGCACTCTACAATGTTATTATCAAGGAATTTCATTTTTTAAATAAGCCTTTATGCACTCCTAGTTTTATCACAGATTACACATTGATAAGGATGGCAAACTCTAATTGCATTCGTGAGAGTGTTAAGTGGTGATAACAATATAAAAATATTGACCAGAATGATTTCATCAATCCAAAAGGTGATGACTTAGACAAAAGGAAGAGATTCCATTAAAGAGAAATTAATTATAAATAGATTGATAAGTTGATAATGAAATGATTTCATTTATAATTATGTTCGATTATGTTTGATAATATTTTAATTATTATAAATATTTTACACTGAAGAATAATATGAATATTCTAAGATATTTTTAGGAATATTATTTACTTTATGAATATCTTGCTAAAATATAATAATTATTTATTATATAAATATTCTTTGTATGTATTTTGGGTTGTAATGTTTATTAAGTATATATTGACATGAAGATTATATTTTATTCATTTCTTTGTTGCATATTAGTGTAAAAAGAATAAAGATATATTTTCTAGTAATAATAAAATTGATTTTAGTAACACTAAGTAAGGTTAATTAAGGATTAATTTATTTATTAATTAATAATTAAGACCTAAATATATTTATTAAATAATTAATTAATAATTAAAACTTAAGTATTAATTAGTAATTTATTTTATATTCCTTTTCATGTATCATGCCCAATTTAATTACAACATGCATCTTTACGTCATTTATTAATTAATTAATAAAGCTAATAAAAATAAATGATTTTATATTAGAAGTAATGGTTAAAACTAGTGAACCTCAAAAAGATTATAACGGAAATACTAATCAAGCCACTTATGTAACTCATACATCACTTGAGTATAAGAAATTTCTTATAACTAATTAATTCTTCTTCAGTTGATTTAATGGGAAAATAAAGTATTTTTATGATGAAAATCAATTATATAACTCATTTCAATACATATTAACTACACAAATTAGTCATTTATGAGCTAATTAACTCAAAGTCAATGAAATTAAATGAATTAACTCATCGAAGTTAGTAGTCAAAACTAACCACTTATATAAATCATGCATCACTTCAAGTTAAGGGTATAGGAGACTTCTCAAGTACTTAAAACATGCCCATTTAGTGCACTTGAATATACAATAAGGTTAGGTGAAGCTAACACTTTCATTTATAAAACTTTCTCTTTATTTTAATGTCCTAATTAGTGAATTTGACTTAGGGTTGACCTAACCCTAAGGTTGCTCTGCTCCACACCCTAAACCCTTGGGTTAGAGTTTAGGGGTTGGTTGTCGCTATATTAAATTCCCAAGTATATTTCTATTGAAAATAAAATTCTATATTAGCCCACTTTACAAAAACAAAGACATATATTAATAGGATAAATGTGGGGAAAGCATGTTAAGATTGAGAGGTGTTTAGTTCCTTCCTAACTTTAATCGGTCACCCTAAGGGTAATCTACCCTTAACATTGGTGGATCTAACTTTTGTGCCCGAGTATGCGCATCCAAGAAGTTAACTAACTCTTTGTTCGGTAATTGATCGCACACTTGAGAAGTCTTGTTAGAAGTCTTGTTAAAGTACATGTTCCACTAGTTAGATGGGTTTTCTTATTAAGTTTTGAATTAGCAATTTGCGAGCCACATTGTAACACTAAGTGTAATTCTGAATTAAATGAGATAACCCACATATTTGGAAATAGTCACATGAACATGTAACACTAAGTTAGTTGGCATATGGTACAATACACTTGAGGCATGCCTTTTGGGGTTGTGTCATGAGTTTAATGCCAAGGGGTTGGACATTTTAACAAGCATGCATGTTTGTGCTTGCATCAGGGTGCTAAGCCTTGACATATGTTGAAGGGAGCTTAAATTTTCATAACAAGGTGTGAGGGGTGTTCTTCCTAGGTTGTAGTATAACTCTAGGACTAGGTATAGCTTGGCCTCACAAACCCTTAGGGTTAGTCATGGGTTGGGTTCCCCCTTGGAGTTGTACTTTTAATGAAGGTGATTCCTTAAAGGGAAGTCGTGATGCTTTACTTTATCACGAAGGTATGTGCAATGCATGTTTCCTTAGTTGGGTTAGGACATGAGCATGTATAACTTTCATGGGCAAGATCCTAAAGTTTAACATGTTATCTTTTAAGATTTGAAAGATAATCACTCTAGGGAACTTAGGATAGAACCTTGAGTCCTATGCCTACTTAGGCACTTGAGTCAGGCTCTGGGGACTTAATGTTGCTTATATACGATGTTGATGCTGAATGCACTTGGATGCCATGTGTTGACTCTTTTTCATTAATTTAAAGTAATAAGAATAATTATTTGTATAATAAAAGTCAACTATACAACTAAAGTCTTTAAGTTTCAATAGTTATATTATTCAATGAATTTACATGTTAAATCAATGGTCAAAACTAGTGAATCTCTTGACATATCATTAATCAAGTTACTTGGTAGGTTTTAAGTTAAGGTTTCACAAATATTAATCATTTTTTCAGTTGGTTTAAGAGAAGAAGTGTAAATTTTTATAACAAATTATACAACTAACATCACTAAAAGTCTTCCGTTTTGAATTACTCATTATTAAACTATACTATCATGGACGAGTTAGTTAACTCGTTAAGAACGAGTCTGGTCAACAATAGTCAACATCTCATGAGATATGTTATTGGAAGTCAACATTAGCCAACGATGTTTCAACAAAAAGTAAATAGTGGCAGTGGACACGTTAGTCCACGGTTGGCTCCAACGTGGAGGTCCCACCGTGCAGAGAAATATTTTAATATGAAATAACTTGTTCTTGTTTGATTAATGATATATCTTTAAGCATATTGTAAATAGTACATATGAAAAATAAATATGAAGAAGTAATCATACTATTAAGATAATAATTTAAATAAATTAAGTATTATATAATATATTAAATATATTAATTAAAAACAAGTCAATATGAAAATTGAATTTCCTATTTATACTAAAGGACTATATATTTATACCGTAAAGGATTTCATTATATTCTTCACATTTTAAACTAAATATTAAAGTCCGTTAGAATGTAAATAATATTTAACATGTTTTTTACTGACATATCCCAAGAATTAATTAGAGTTTGTATACAACCATTAATTCAAGGAATATCCTGAATATTCAAATTGTCCTTAATCACGGGGTTTAACAGTTAAACTGCTTTGTTTATTATAGGCAGGTTTAGGGTTCTAGCGAGAGGCAGAGCGTGAAAGGCGACAGGCTTTTGGTTCGCAAGAATCGCCGTCCTACTCGTGATCTCCAATGCTTCAAATAGCCGCTGCGGATCCATCAATCCGAGGTACACATTTCGCACACAAATCTTCCATTCCATGGCGTCTGTGGCATCGAATGTGTTCCTCGGCTCAAAATTTGCACCTGCACTTTCTGTGGGAGAGGAGGTTTGTGTGTAATCCATGGAGGAGGTCTCAGTGCGTTGCAATGAGTGTCAGTGCGGAGACCCAGCAGCAGGCTTCTACGGATTCTGCTTTTTGCGAATTACAAGCCCACTTGTGTGTTTCTCTTCCCCGGACAGGTTGGTTTGGTATATATATTATATATATGATCTTCCATTCTGCTGTGCATGCATATCTATAGACGTGTGTGTACACGTACATGGAATATGATTGTAACCCAAGCTTTTTTCTGTTTGTGGTGCGCTGATACATTGTGTTCATAAGTTACAAAGTACAAACCCATGTCTTTGCTCTTTGTTTCTTACTCTGTTTGTAAGGAACCTTTGTGTGTTATAACATACAATCTAATTTCAACACGACATAATCTTGTTCTTTCGCTGTTTTATTGATTGATATGTACACAGACACCACCTGTAAATAAACGAATAACATATTAACTATATTATCATACTGTACCAGCTTTATTTTAGTCGAGTGTAAATATATAGCAAGAGTTATACAGGCGCGCATATAATAATAATAATAATAATAGTAGAAAAGCTTACCCTGATGCCATACTTGTATGTATATTGTACAATTTATGTGTGTGCGAGTGTGTGTAATTCATATATATGTGCGTGTCGGTTCTTAGGGAGCTCAAGAAGTGGGAATGGGGAAAGAAGCTCAGAATGTGAGTACAGCTGCAAAATTGTTTGCAAAAGCTAATGACATTCTTGGGTGAGCATAAAACATCAGTTAATCACAATTTACGTAATACTTATACTACACTTTAAATCCTATTTAACATCCTAAAATCTTCAAAAATGTTAAACGGGTATTCTATTAATCTCGATGATTTACAGATACGATCTTCTTGATGTATGTCTCAATGGTCCAAAAGAAAAGCTAGATTCAACAGTAATTAGCCAGGTATGTGTGCATGTTATGTGTATACATAATAATAAAGTATTTATATTACAGCATACTGGTATGTCCGTCGTGTAAATATATCGGTATTGACACGCCACAGCAGATTATTTAGCGTTCACTTTAGAGCTTAGCAGCGTATGTATCCCACAAGCATGGCACACACACATACATCCTATCCTTTAGCACAACAACACGCACACTATATTAACCTGCCTTTTGCTTCTAGCCTGCAATTTATGTTGCAAGTTTGGCTGCCGTTGAAGCATTTCGAGCCGAGAAGGAGGGCAGGCAATCATAGACTCCGTGGATGTTACATGTGGGTTAAGCTTGGGAGAATATACTGCACTTGCTTTTGCTGGAGTTTTCAGGTAAAAGAATATACTCACTTGACATGCTTATTATTTGATCTTTAGATGCTTTAATTAACAGATTGTGTTATTTCCAGTTTTGAAGACGGGCTCAAGCTTGTCCAACTTAGAGGCCAAGCAATGCAGGTATGCACGTCTTCCAGAACTATGTATTGCATGTATTGCATGTATATATTATGTATTGCAGATGTGTATATACATATATGTATGTAGGCTGCATCAGACGCTACTGAAGGAACGATGACTAGCGTAATTGGGCTTGATACAGCAAAAGTCCAAGCTTTGTGTGATGCTGCAAATGAAGAAGTCAGCGAAGAAGAACGTGTGCAAATTGCAAACTTCTTGTGCCCGGTACGTATATAAAACAATTAGCTAAATAAGTTTTAAATTAAATTAGTCTAGTTTATAGCACAACATCTTTGTTAGAATATGAGAATGAAGATACCTTGTTATAACTACTTGTTTTGTAATATTATATGAATTTGGACATTCAGTTGTAATAAAGATACAGTACCATGTGTAACAACTAGTATTCAATTGTTAATACTACCGCCTCTCTCTCTCTCTCTCTCTCTCTCACGCACACACACGTGCCCGCGCACACACACACACACACACATGAAAGCTGTTTTATTGCCACAGGGAAATTATGCAGTTTTGGTGGTGTTAAAGGCATAGAGGCCGTTGAAAAGAAGGCTAAATCTTTCAAAGCACGGATGACAGTAAATTATTTTAACTAGATGGTTTTTAGTGTCTGATATATTATATATGTTTTCAGGTAAGATTGGCAGTGGCTGGAGCTTTTCATACACGCTTTATGGGATCGGCTGTCTCTAAATTAGAGGCTGCTTTAGCAGAGACAGACTTTAAAGTCCCCAGAATACCAGTTTCTCAAACGTGACGCACTACCACACTCTGATCCGAAGGTTATCAGGAAATCCTTGCTAAACAGGTGTGTTTTAGAATTGTTTCATTATATAACTATTCATTTATTTATCTTTTTATAGGTGACCTCGCCTGTACAATGGGAGACAACAGTAAAGACACTCATGAACAAAGGACTGAAGAACGGTTTACGAACTTGGTCCTCTGGCAAGGTAAGTCATGGGTACGTGTGTAGATATTTAGTGTTTTACACACGTGGTATGCGTACGTGCACATACACGCATACTTAATGTGTATACATGTTATCCAGGTCATCTCAGGAATTTTTAAGCGTATTGACAAAATGGCCCCCAGTAGAGAACGTGAGCATATATAGATTTTTTTACGAGTCTAGACACTGATTAAACTTTGTTTTATGTTTTTCTGATTAATTACGAATAATTACACATTTTAAAAATTATATATATTTACTCACTTAAATGTGATAAATTTCTATTATTATTTATTATAAGTTTTGAGGACATGATTAGCTTAAGTTTAAATAATGGGGTAGTTGACATTTTCTAACTGCTTTACTTACAAGACAAGCAAACAAGGGGGCATATGTAAGCAAGGGAAGGAGGCAGTCTATACATTGTGTAATGATGAGAAGAGAAGGCAGGAAGCATGGATGGCACCGAGTTGATTATTCGCAGGTAATTAACACTAATAATACATACGATGGCCGTGTATTTGCTAAGCAGTCGTCTAAGCCACGAATTCATCGCGAAATACCTAGATGTAAAAAGAAGGCATGTAAAATGTGTCACCATGCTCCCTGTGGAAAAGCTCGAGCAAAGTGTAAAGGCAGTAATAAGGCCTTCTCTCAGGATATAACCTTGAATTATAAGTATGGGATTAGTGACCTTGATTACGATGATGATGAGCTGCTTAACGAGGTTGAACTCGATGAGTCTCCAGTGTTAACCCCTTCTAACAACGAGTATTGTTGGACTGGGCCAACATTAAGAAGGTTGTGGATGATTTAAGGTTGTCGTTTGAGAATGGGATTGTTGGGGATGAAAATGGGATTGTTGGGGATGACGAGGGGAGTGAATGGAGCTGGGAATCGTGTGAGTCTTCCTCCGATGAGAGCGAGGACGAGGGGATGCTTAGCAATGTTGAAGAAGAAGAAGGATGGTCTGTTGTTTAAGTGGGTATATGCAAACATTTGTAAATACTTCACATTCATTAATTGAATAAATGAATAAAATGGAAATAAAGAGCTTTCTTTCTTCACTCCTTAATGTGGAGCGCACGTCATTGCATCATCTAAAGTGTATATGCGTGTTATAGAGACGTACAAGGCACCACAACGTGGAGGTGTGTGTAATCTTATTCTTAATAAACCAAAATATAATCGGGTTCACGTATAATAATTTGGATTGCATGTATATGTTATATATGGATGGATACTTACAATGTAATTATACTTCGGGGGTCAAAGTTTTATATCTAGAGGCAAACATATAATTAAACTTTACTAAGTATTAACATATTTAATAGAAATGTAGCTAGCATATAAATATAAGAGAAAAGAACTATAAAATAAAAAGCATAGAGATTTTATATCGATAAGTAGTAATTTGAGGATATAAATATATTAACGATAATTTCTTGTTTCTGATCTTGCTTGGGTTGTTTTGAATAAGGCAATGATTTTGCTGTTTAAATCCTATTTATTTTCTTAAAATATGTTATCTATAATGGAACGTGTCTTGAAAAGGTGAGTCAACACACATTAATTTAGTTAATGTCAAAGATAATGACAATAATAATAATAATGATTTTAAATTAACAATCAAGATGGAGTTCATTAAAGAATTTGTTGAAATTAATATAAATTACATTTTTATTACATAACTAATGATTTGTAACAATTTATTTTTTCATAATTAAATTAATTAAACTTAAAACGTACATATTTATAATCAACAACAAAGTTACAAATTTGAAAGACCAGTATTTAACATAGTATTGACCAATGTTTTGACCTAGTTAACTAACATTGATTAAATGTTACTCAATAGAGGTTATATGTTAATATAAATTCTTTAAAGGAGTTAACCATATGTGTATTATTATGTCTTGTTAATATAATAATACAAATCTTATTTTCAGCTTGAGAAAAGTTTAAACTTCCTGTTAGAACTGAATATGTATTTAACAAATCTAAATACTTATTATATGTCTATAACATATGAAACATATTATATAAATTTAAACAACAGGTATTAACACACACACACAACACAACATGTGCATATATTATTAATTAGGTTTATATTTTTATATAAGATTAATGAACACAAGTATATGCTCATTAAGTGTGAGATATAACATTAAAAGCTATAATTAATATAAACCGAATATAATAATATTGTACTGTGTATAATATTTTGATGTAAGTCTATATATACAGCGATTCAAATATAAATTTTTAAAATAAGAAAGCTTACCAGTACTTTATAAACTACTATATCTGCTATAAACATTCTATATTTGCATACTATGTCATAATAACATGAAATCCATGCATCTCTCTCTCTAAACACACACCTCTCTACACAAACAATATTCATATTTATGCTTATAAGTATATAAAAAACTTGTTTTCATTTGATGTATTTTTAACCTACATACCAATTTAAACACAATAATCTCTCTCTCTAAACACACACCTCTCTGCACAAACAATATTCATATTTATGGTTATAAGCATATAAAAAACTTGTTTTCATTTGATGTATTTTTAACCTACATACCAATTTAATCGAAACTTTTGGACCTTAAGATTACGGTGCTAAGATAATTTAAATTTAATTAAAATTCTCACTTTGTAAAATAATAACTTAATTGGCGTTTAATGCCTTGCAAAGGACATTGAAAGAAATAAGTAACTCACACGTTCTCGTTAATAAATCATAAAGTTATATTTAATGAATTTTTCTGAAGAGAATGTGACCAAGATATAAAAATACAAATATAATTAAGTCTATTAAATTTTTAAAAAAGCAAAAGTACGTGGTAAAAGAAATAAATTATTTTTAATGGGCCGCCTATTTGTACTATCAAACGAGTGAAGTAGATACGCACGCACGCATACACATATTACAAGCTTACTTTCAAACTATAGTCTATACTATATTAATGTATTTACATGTAATATATAGTGAAAATTACATAGTAGACTCGTCAAATTTCGGAATGCTCTCACAATCAGCCCCTTTGCTATTAGTGATAATTAATTAATAAATATTAAAAATTAGGAAAAATTATGTATTTAAAATAACTTATATATATATCAAATCATTTATATAAATGTTAATCCTGAAAGTCTTTTAATTTATATCATTAAAATAATTAACTGGAGAACGCATCGATGACAACTTTATGATTTAAGAAGAGTTCAATTTTATTTTAAATTTTCATAAATCAGATATATTTAATTTTTTATCACAATTTAAAATTAAAATAAAGTTTTAAATTAAAGTTCTGAAGGTATTTAAAACCTTCAAAGAAGTATATATTAAATTTAAGACTTCCAGAGCCTGTTAAATACTTAATTAGTTATGTAATAACATATTATTATCATCTAATTTATATATTTTATATATAAAGTCCTAAGAATTTGGATAATATAAAATTAAATAACAAATTTCAATGAAATTTCTTTAAATAATTAATTCAAGTATAAAGAAGATATAAAAATCTTTCTGTTAAATTAGTTAAACAGGGAGGACATTAATATATGTGTGTGTGTGTGTGTGTGTGTGTGTGTGTGTGTATATGTTATTTTTTCTTTCTTTTAAAAGAAAATTAACATATACATATATATCAATTACTCCTTGCCTAACCACTGCTTTTTATGTATTATTCATGAAGCAATATTGTATGTATCTGTGTATGTATGTGTGTATGAGCACTTCTATTAAATAAAGGCAGTTTTAATATGTTTTAAATATGTATACTATATATTTTATCATGTGATTTAACTATACACACACATGCATATATCTTGTTACTGTTTATTCTTCATTTATATTAATATATAGTGATACATATATACCCTCGTATTTACACATATACCACGCATCACGCATGTCTTGTTATGAAATTTATACGTAATATATAGTGAATATATATGTACCCTGAAATCTGTCTTATTTACTAATATACCCTGAAAGTTATATTTACCCATGAAACTTATAGTTAATTCATATTATTTTATTCCAAAACACAACCAATTAAACATGTATATATTTCAATATAATTTAGTTATTTGAAAATTTATGGCATTACTAGCATTTTTTATTTATAATATTTATAAGAATTTACTAATGACCATTTATAAGAATTTACTAATGACCATTTACAAAGTACATTCAATTTCATTCCAAAGTTTCTATAATTTAAATATATATTTAAATTATTTTTATAATTTAAAGATCAACATACAATGAAGTTTTAGATTAAAAGCTTTTTTGATTTTTGAGGGTATATATGTACATTTAAAACATTCAAAGAGGTATATAAAACGTCCAGGAGTGTATATATGTAAAAGGGCACGAGTTTATGTTTAAATAATCATCTAGGAATACTACTAATAGATTTGTTATTATTAACAAGAAGTTGATATATTTACTTAATAAATATTGTGTATATAAATATATAATAGAAAAAAATATTTATATATATATAATATAAATATATATTCTCTAAGACGTATAGAAGTGACCTTATACGAGAAAGAGATATATGTATACCTGAGAAGCTCCTGCACATCATGGATATGCACCCGCTTTGCTACTCTTAGCTTAAAATGATCTATTTGCCGTCAGTAATTTAAACCAAATATAAGTTATCATGTACATGATAACTGTTACACATGACACACACACACACACAGAGATACATATTTTGCTACATATTCTATGAGCTACAATGTACGTAATACTGTATGCTAGGAATTATACGGGACGCATTCAAAGAAGTTTAAGAGAATTTAAGATATAGCAAATCTCGGAGTTGATTATGCATTAATGCAAAGTTCATATATAATTACAAGTTACACTCGTTCAAAATCAGCTCATTATACATTAAAGGATAGTTATATTGTTAGTGCTGCAAGTTTATCTCATGCATTTTAAGAAAAATTAAGTAACATTCATAAGTTCCAAAATAACAGTCATTACATACTAGCAGATTGATCAACACAAGTATACACTCATTATATTTTAAGCATATTACAGGATACATATTTACTGTTACATATCTTGTTAGTGTAATACTACAAGTTTACCTCCCACAAGCAACAGCTTGTATCCTTCGAAAGAACACAGAAGCCTGGTCCATGCTAAATTTAATACTCTTCTCACGCATAAACTCCGGTGCCACATGAATAAGAGACCCCAAAGAAATAACTGTATACTTCACTTCGTCACCTACTGGTTCAAGCGCAAACTTGAGGCCTGTGAAATACTTGATTAGATATGTTAGGACACATTATAATTACGTTTAAAATGAAACTTACTTTTTATATTATGCTACAAGAGTTTATATCTGAATTACAAATACTTAACTAGATATAAGATAAACTGTATGAGACCAACCAATTTATTGGTATTTTTCTTTACCTGTCGGTTGATGTAGAAAAGTATATGCGGTAGAGTTATTATCCTCTTCTATCTGCATTTGGCTCAAAGACTGGAAAAGCCTATGCAAAAAAACCTGCCGTTGTTGTTTCACCATGTCCCGCTTGGTGCTCTGGAAAAACTTGTATGTAATGTCTGTACGACACGCACGCACGCAGCTAAAACACCATACATGTAAATCTGTGTGCACGTACCTTTAGCACGAGACATGAGAAGCTCGTTCCGATACAGTGCGTTTTCCTTCTCAAGCTCCTTTATCCTGAAACAACATAAATGTTTAAACACATCCCACGCGCACGCACACACAAAGCAGCTGCGTAAACTTGCTTACCGAGCTTCTTGAGCTTGAGAGCCTTCTTGAAACTGAGACTTTTCGTTCAGAGTGATCTCCAACAACTCATTTGTAGCTGATAAAAACAGAATATACACATAATAAAACAATTGTACTTATGGTATAAACAATTGACTTTAGCATGGATTTACATAAACGCTAACCTTTAGAGTAGACAGCGGTTTTCACCTTTTGATCTTCAAGCAGCTTATCAAATAGTTCTGCTTGTTCGATGTTTCTTGCCTTTAGAAAAATGAGTAAACTTCATAAATATTCTTAAGTTATTGTATTTATAATAAATCAATAAAGCATGCTTAACAACATGTTTACCAAGTCGTTTAATAGTATTGATACCATAAATATATACAGTATTTCTTACCTTTTCTCTTTGATACATGTCATATATTTGATCATAAGCCCTTTGAAGCTGCAATAAAAAAAAAAATCAAATTAAATATTGTATGTGTATATCTATACGCAACGGATGCTTATCCTTAAAACGAATATAAGAATATACATCTACATATGTATGTGTGTGTGTATCTATCTACACACACACACACACACACACATATATATATGCTTTTAAAGCTGCAGTCAAAATAAATTTACTTATTTAGCCACTTTATATATTTAAGATTAGACACATACCATTGAAAACTTATCTTCATTATCACGATAAGCAGCCTCCGCATCTTCGATGCCTCTCCCAGCTAACATGGCGTCTTGGGAAGCTCCATCAAGCACTTGAATCTCCATACTTGTACAGCGCTTCCTCTTCCTATCAGGAACAAAATGCAGGATTATGTACTCAGTCTTATACATTCAATCGAGAAGGGAGAGGGGGAGAGGGTATACATACCTTGTCAAGCAGCTGGGCGGCATGAGATCCCGTGGCGGCAGAGGAGGATCAAGGTGCATTCTTTGCCCACAAACCCTAAAACCTTAGAAACCCTAGATCAGGACAGAGTAGTCACATTCAAATAAAGAACATTCGCTCTGATGCTTCTTGATTAACTAGAAGAATTTAAATATTTGGAAAAGCTCTCTATTTCACAAGTAGTTTGAATTATTATTTATAAATATGTATATTTATTTTACACTAAAATTTAATTATAACTAATTTGATATGATTATTATTTTATAAACATAATTTATATATAATGTATAACGCATACTTATATTAAAACATATAGCCCAAATAAGAATTGAACCTTTTGTTTAATTAGTTTATCATAAAACCTTTTAAAATTTAAAAATGTATAGAAACTATAACAATCACTATTAAAGACATCTTTTTAACCCTGGTCTAACGATGTCTATACATTGGCACAGCCCACATACACATACACATACAGGCATAAGCTTGTGTATACATACACAAGTATATATGTACCATTCTCACAAGGTCTCTTTATACAATTAACACTCTAATAATTTATTATAGAGCTATCAAATTATACACTTTGATAATTTACATTATGGATGGTTCAAATTTTAATATACACTTTAATAATTTATGTCTTGGTGTATAAAAATTCAATAAATTAGATTTATAATTTGAATAACTTTATAAAATCTTTGGTTGAATGTCTTCGGGAAAAAATGCTGAGCCGTTACAGAAACTTTTTATATATATATATATAAAGTAGACTAATGTTACATAATATTTAATATTTTAATATATAACTCACTAATTTATAAATTACTATAAAATTATATTTTTAAACTTATATTGTTTGAATTAAGGATCTCAAAGCTTCTTCCTTTTTTATATTAAACATTATGTAAGAGTTGTATCTTTTAATTATTTAAACTTCTTAATAAATTTATAAGCTTTTTTTTATAATTTATACAATTAGAATAAAATCTTGAACAATATAAATTACTAAGTATTAAAAATTATAAAATAATAACAAAGTATTAAAAGTAATAAATTTATAAAATAAAATACTAGCATATGTATATATTTATCATTATTTTGATGTTTTGTGTATGTCAAAAGCTTACCACTTGTCTAAGTTGCTTAAAGGTTTTTTTATCTGTGTTTATGACTCTAATCGTGCTTAAGTTTAAAATTAAGTACAGTATATTTAACTTATTTATCCTATTTTGTAATACATCAAATAAGAAGTGATATTGTAAGGTAATTACCATGGTATATTCTAGAGTTACTAGAGATATACCATGGTAATTACCTTACAATATAAATATTATTAACTAAATAATGAAACCTTGCACCCCGGTGTATGTGTGTGTGTGTGTGCACATGCATGATGTGCATACATAATACACACACTGCGTTCTTTACATAATGTCAAGTTAATTTCAAGTTAATCTTTAAATGCTTGTGTGTTTGTGCACACAGAACAACAAAAATATGAGATGAATTGAGTTCTTACAATGTGATACTATCCACCTGTATATAAAAATTTTGGGATTAGAGTCTTGACAAAATTATAATTATAAAAAGTATTTTATATTTATTTTCGTAAAGTTAAAGATCATATTGAGAGTTTATAATGTATATTATGATGTTTCAGATTAAGTATTATTCGTTTTCTTAAAAATATACAAATATAATTTATAAATATGACTGGTGAAATTACTTATTTGAACACAAATGCAATTAAATAATACTCATATCTTGTTTATAAATATACAATGCATTGTTCATAAAATAGTGCGCGTGCGCGCACACACACACATATATGCAACCACTAACCCTTGGGGAGCACTGGGTGTGCCAATGAATAGCCTAGAGAGAGAAGAGTACACAATGTGCAATTTCAAGACACATTCAAAGAAGTAGATTATTGTAATAAACTTAATATACAAAAGAACATTTATAAATTCTATAATACATATAAATTAGTCAATAGAAAAATTGAGTAGCACAGTCAAATTTACATTTCTCAAAACAAAAACATACATTATTAATATTATATTATTTTGCCATTAAATTACATGTTTGATTTAAATATCTTCATCATACTGTACATTGATATAATTATGCTCGCAACACAACATACATGATTTAAACCATTGGTTTAACTTATTTGGATCAATCCAAAAAAGGTTTATTTATACATACACTACATAATATATTTTATTATATTTTATTCTATTATATATACATATATCACCATATCAACACACATACACGTTATCGAAAAAATCAACATGAATTTGTAATATTTACCATAGCATTCACTTGTATCCACAGTCTTTAATGTTATTCTCGACAAAATGACAATTATAAAATTGTATATATAAAATTAATTTATACATAGGGATTTGCATTTTACCTTTATATGACAAAAATAACAACATCTAAATGTCTCTTTCGAATTTAAAATACTTATTTTATATATACTTTTGTTTAACCACTCTCAAATATATATACTAAATAACATTTGTACTGTAATTAAGAATACATGGAGGTTAACCGTGCTAGAAGTTATTATAAATATTTATAATATAGTTAAATCTTTATGAAAATAGTCCAAATATAATTAAAATATACCTTCCCGATATATTCTAGAAGTTATTACAAATATTTATAATGTGATTAAATTAGTTTTAAATATAATTAAAATATATTTTTACTATAAAACATATTGTTTTTTTTGTTTTTTTTAATTTACTGTGTTGTGTCTGGGAGTTCTCACACGTGTGTAAAAAACAGGATTTTCAACTTGCCAAAGTGTAAAAGCATACACACACTGAAAATATAGAATACTGACAATGATGTTTTGATTAGTATTGATTTTTTATATGTAAATGTATATAATAATTCTGGTATAATACTTCAAGATATTAGTGTTACATATTTATTGGGTTTTTACATTATATTATTCAGCAATTCAAAAAGTAAAATATATGTATATATAGACAAGAGATATATAATATATATGCAAAGTTTATAAAATATCAAAGGATTATTGTATTATTCATTGTGAAACATTGAAAAGTGCTTCATTAAATTCATTTCTTACATTAATCTAAGAAATTATATTTATGTGATATAAAAAGCTATCTCCATTATAATACAATGATTAGATTTGTTCTGTAGACTCTCCCTCTCTCACTCTCAGACACACACACACACACGTACCTACAATATACATTTATAGTACGACATTCTAACAAAGAAATAAGAATCGTATTTATTTCACTTCAGTTTTAATTCAGGCCTAAGGTTTGAGCAATCTATAAAATATAGAACCTGAAGTGATTCGAACCCGAAGATCAGCAATATCAACGTCGTGGCCCCCTTCAACCAATCCCCATTCCGCAATCTGAGCCAATAAATAAACACAAATATTTAATTATTTTACTTAACTAAATCTGTGAAGAAGGAGAGTTAGTAATGAAAAGAGGAGTTTAACATTATTATTGGTCAAGTGTCTGTGTGGTCCTCTCTCTCTACACACACACATCTTCCGTTCTATGTATCAAAGGGAAGACAAGTGATCAAGGGTATTCTAAATATATAGGATAGACCATTAATAAGAGTGTAGTTAAGTTTAAGGTACCTGAAAATCCTCGTCAACACGGATAACCTTGAGAGCTTTCTCAACGTCAAGACGACCTTCAAGTATAGCAAGTGCAATGACCAGAGATCGTGCGGACGAAGCGAGGAAATCAAGGGCTGACAGTTCCCAGTTGTTGAACTGGTTGAGAATATTCTGCAGAGCATCTGAGACTTCCTTTGGCTGCTCATCGATCAAAATGCTCGATGTCACTGAAGGCTTTGCTCCAATCTTCTTCTCAATCCATGCTACCAATGGATCCCAGACTTCAGCCTGCTTGTCTGTTCCCACGATGAGTGTATGTGTGTGTATGCGGAAGCGTGTATGTGCCACACCCACAGACACATACATCAAAGTTCCATCATTAGTACACCAATGATGAAAGTTCTAGCGAACGTGTTTTTTAATCATTGCTACACCTGGTCTATAGTACACATCTATATGGACAAATGTGTGCGTGTGTGCGCACACAATAAGTGTGTGTAGTCTGCTAGTGTGTGTGTGTGTGTGTGTGTGTGTGTGAGGGGAGAGAGAGAGAGAGAGAGAGAGTTTGTTTCCAATGAATACAGCTATTTGTTTGAGTATCGTCCCACTCACGAGTTAACTATACTTCACACATACGTTTGTTTGTACGTGTCTGTGAGTGTAGAGAATCCACCATTGACCTTTATACATGTATATAGAATCCAGGACTTCAGGCTTCTAGATGAAGAAACAATGTAAACAATCTGTCTATGTGTCTGCATAAGTATACAAGTGTGCATATACATGTATCAACCATAGCGTACACACACGCACACGTGTGTGTATATAACTTACAAGAAAGGGGCTCGTTTGGTGGAGCTCGACAGTAGACAGAGTCTGCATGACAGTAATGAAGAAGGTTCTCAATGACCTTTTCCCTGGTGATAGGAAGCCGATCAATCGCAGTAGCAGTGAGCTTCATAAGCGGCATTGTAAAAGGGCGAATGCCTGATTTTGTCTGAAAACAGACCCCCAATTTCAGTCACCTCACCATCTCTGCATCTCTTCAACATAATATATACACACATATACATGACATATATACATATGCACATCTGCACACATAAGGTATGATAGTAGTGTATCTAATTGATATAATACTCTATAATTAGCAAACAAGCTCACCACAAAATTAAAACTGTATAATTAGCAAACAAGCTCACCGCAAAAACTAAATTAGAGACATATAACATGGAATGACTGACCTTTTTATGTTTTAGCAATTAAACCTGCATGGAAAACACAATAATCCATATATGAAATAAACATGCACAGATACGCTGTATTCAACTGGTATAATGCATAACGGCTTATTTTGTAATTAGTATCAACTGAGATTCATAAACTGACTATTTATGTTTTAGCAATTAAAACTGCATGGATAACACAAGTTATAATTGATTAACCACACATGGAAAGCCCAACAATGTGTGCATGAATCCGTGCACCACAAGTGTGCATAAATGCGTTTAAAGACACACACGCACATGTAAGGTGATTTTTTCGCAACAAAGAGGACTGTACCATCATATATATGAAGCTTAGAAGCTAACTCTAAATCAATACTAGTTTATTTTTGAAAACAGCTAAGCAATTTAAAACAAGAATACATACCTGGTACTCCCATTCTGCGGCGATTGCGAGGGCGAGTGCGGGGGTGGGAACTGTAACAGGCTTCTTGTAGGGCGTCTTGAGAACATACTTATCAAGCATTACCAGGTAGCCGCTTCCGTCATCGGAGGGGCGCATTCTTGCCGATTTGTAGAATCGAGGACCTACACTCCCTCCCGAACCGGATCCCCCAGCTCTCTCTGGCAGCTGCGCTCCATCTTCCTTTGCCGTGCCCGAACACCGCCTCACGGCCGCCATTTCTTGCGTACTGCGCGCCTCGATTCGGCATTCAGCAGGCGCTTCATTGCCATCGCCATCTCCCAAAAACCCTAATCTCAACTCTGTTTGCCCCAACCGTTCACCCTTAGTTAATTACTTACCCTTAACAAGGACATAGTTTAACAGTTAGATATTCTTACCCTTAATTAGCCTTATATTTTCAAATTAATTTAAACCTGTTAGATCACAATAATATTTTTCTAATAATGTTTACTCCATGGTGACCCTAAACCCTAAACAGTGACAAAATAACCCTAGACTCAAGGTGCTAGCATAAACAAACTTCGAAGGTTCTGAACTATCTGATAAGGCTGCCTTCCATTCTTCGACATCCTCATTCTTAATCCGACCTAATGGCATAAAATCGAGAAATTGCGTCACCATCCTTGTCTTTTTCTTAATAATCTCCTCTTTTTTCTCATGAAAATTAAAAAAATAATAAATGTATACTTTAATTTAATTTTACACGATACAATATTTAATTATAATAATTGATTAGATTTTGATAGATAACATGTGGTTTACTCAAATATTCCTGATACCAGATTTTTCGGTAAGAAAGGTTACCAGGTTTGCTAGGTCCTAACAGCACAGCGGGAATTATACTCACCTTGTTGGGATCCAACCTCCAAGCTGTTATCTCTTGGACAGCCAGATGGAAAGAATCTAACGGTGCAAAATAGTATAGAGTTTGTTTTTTTCTTTGTTTCGTCCTAGTTTTTCTTGAGAAAAACTTTTTCTCCTTTTCATATATTAAATGTGTTCATTAGACGTTCATTGGATACGTTTTTAGATATCTATCTATTTACTTTGGGTAATGTTTACTTCAATTTTTATACAATTAATGTAAATATATAAATCATTTTCTCTAGGACAAACTACATAAATCTTTTGAATTTTAATATTTACACATACACACACATCTAAGCAAAGGTAGTACTTATCTTGTAAAAAACTCTTCCTTGATTTGACGTTCCAAAGTAGGTTTTTTGTTAAAAAGTATAACTTGTCAAAAAGGGTTAGGGAGAGAAACAGCCTCGCTTAGTGCACTTAGGTGTTTAGGGGTAGTCCGACCGGTTGTCACTAGGTACCTCAAGAAACTCTAGGCGAAGGTAATACTTACTTTCTTAAAACTCTCCCCTGGTTTGACGTTCCAAAGTAGGTTTTCTGTTAAAAAGTATAGCTTGTCAAAAAGGGTTAGGGACACCCCTAGGGTTGCCCTAACCCCCACGCCCTAACCCCCCCTCTAGGGGTTAGGTTAGGACAACTTATTTTCTCTAAGGGCTGGCATTTCCGTGGCAACCCACTTACTCACTTAGGAGAATGGGGGGGGGTCCGTCACATAAATAAGGTAGAGTATATGTAGTGAGGCTTTCTGGGTTCAAAAGAGAGCTCGTTAACCTCCTATCGATGCAAGCTAAGCTTGTGTCATTAAGGCGCAACCCTCTGTTGTGCAGCCCTAACTTCCACATGACAGGGGTACAACCCACCTTTGGGTTAGATTATCCTTATCGTTGGCAGGATCACGCCTTCGTGATGTGGGTATGTTACTTCCAAGGAGTTAGTTAGACTCCTTGGCTCGAAAACCTACTCACACGCTCAAAGGCATTGCCCGCATTCATGTTCTGCATATCTAGTGGTTGAGGCCTTGCTCTGGCTGCCTCAACCACGCCAAGCTATGAACAATACCTATAGCTTGGCTAGTCCGCATGTCCTAAATCACAAGGTGAGCCTCGTTCGTGGACTTGGTCAGTTAGAGGCTTAAGTTCCTAAGGGTTGGGTTCCTAATATGGGTTACTTTACCAGATTCCATGGGGTTTCTAGAGAGGGGATTCCAGGGTTGGCACTTAGCAAGCCGCCTTTGTGGCACTAGGTAAAAACTCTGACACTCGGGACAACACGCATGAGGGAGGCACATAAATGCTACATGCATGACTTTGTCACAGGCAGCAGACCAATGGGAGCACGCCACCTATACCTAGGGTCTGCACTAGCCAAGCAGGAAGGCTTGTAATGGGTCAAGGTCTTTCTAGTCCGTCTTCTTTTTTATATTTTACTCCACCTTCTCTAGGGCAGCTTTGTACTCGGACATGCAATATATGTATATTTACTCCTTCTATTCACCACCTTCTCCAATTACTCCCCTCTTGCCCCACTCTTGACATACAATTAGAAAGTGGAACCACTATGCCTAGGAGAACTCCTCACTTGTGGAGTCACAACGACCATTCTTTTTATACGATGGTTAATCTCTAAAATGTTAATGCTTGGTTATATTTTAATTTATAAGTTTTAAAGCTTAATCATAATTAATTAAGTTAATTATTTTAATGAGGATATAATTAGAAAATATCTTTAGGGCTAATGCATTTAATCACACGATTTGATATATATATATATATATTAAATACATGTTTTTCCTAATTTTTAGCATTTTATAATTAATTAAATTTCAATTAATTACCACTAATACAAAGGGGGGGGGGGGGGGGTGAATTGTGAAATTGTTCCATAAGGGTGTATATGTATAGTTTCTCAAGATACCTAGTGACAGCCAACTGGACTACCCTTAAACACTTAAGTGCACTAAGCGAGGCTGTTTCTCACTACAGCTAGGGTTCGTTACACAACTCGATAGGTAACAACAGTCAAACCCTAAAGTAAAGGGTCAAGTCATAATAAAACTATGACACCGAGTACCCTCTGAAACCCCACCTCCTGCTGTTCCTACATGTGTTTACTTGAGCCTCCAGCTCCTGGACTTGCTTGCACGAGTGCTATAACTCTTGTTTCATTGTTGCGAGTAGTTGGGCTTGTTGTTGGGTTGCTCCACCAATACTGTGGCAGTGATTCGTGGTGGGTCCTGTTTCTTGGGTGAGCTGTGCTCCTGTCTTGTACTTGGTGGTAATGCGGGTCTGCTTGCATCTTTCGAAGGTATTTGTAGTGTACTGTACTGTACCCAACGAAATGCGTATGGTAATGTGGAACTCTGTGGGAAAGACCGTAGTCCGGCACTTTGCTCGCACTACGTATGCTGGTGCCAAGCGACACTTGTCCATCCTTCGATTTGTTCGGTCTGGAGAGGGGTGGCGGTGATTCCAGGTACAAGCAAATACCCGTCACCTTTGGGGTTGGAGGCAATGACGTAACATCTATCGGCGGGTATCCCGGTTTTTTTGCGTACGCAGGCCCTGCCGAGTCGATTCAATATAATTTTTGGTTGTGTCAACTAATCGTTACTGGCATTATGGGAACGGAGGCATGGTGAATGGTCTAGAGACATTCATTTCTGTGTATCACCATAACCTTGCCCTTACTCCCTCCCCCTCCGGGGCAGGTGTACGGGGCGCACCTTTGGCTCTCTGAGTAGGGGTTCCTGCTAGCTGGCCATAGGTGCGGTACTGACCCTTGTGAGTTGAGCCTTTTGGTGCAACTCCTCCCGACCTCTGTCAGTTCTGCTTGGGCTTTTTCAAGCTCCTCACTTTTGAGTTTGTGAATTTGCTATTCTTTCTTTGCTATGGCTTGGCTGTAGTGTGCTGGTGGTTGTCCAGTAGCCCTAGGAGGGTTTTGCATTCACTATATAACCTACGGAATTCCGTTGCTCTTTCGCTCCAGAGTTCCCAAGCGTTCTTCTTCCTTTTCAACACTATCCTAAACAGTCCTCCCCCTTGGCAAAGTAGTTCCTTAGCTTTTTGGGTGTCCTCCCATGCTTTTCTTGCCGTCATTCCATAACTCAGCCACTATGGCATTGTGTTCTTTTGCCACAGCTGGGAGGTTGAAGTCGTTATACATTGCTATTGCTTTCTTTAGCTGGTTAAGGCCCTCCGCGAGCTTAATGTAGGCCATTGAGGCCCATCGACTATTGGCATGGAAATGTTGGTAGGTAGCCTTTGACTCTTCCTCGGACTCACCCTCCTTCTCTCTCTAGCTTGGCAATGGTCATTGCTCAGGTGTTTTTTGATGGGGATTTCGATGGTAACGAGGGTCCTACAGCCAAGGGAATCGTGTGTAATAGGTTCCAATCCCATGTTGTTAGAGGCAAAAATATAGCATGTAGGAACTGCATACATAGGACTTTCCTACGGTGGAGGAATAACTTGTAGGAAAGTAGTAGTAGGAAATATCCTGTGTACAGGAAAAATCCTACAGCAGTAGGAAAAATCCTACAGGGTAGGAAGGATCCTACGGTTGCAGGAAGCAGACAGTTATGACGGTTGGAGGAGGACAGGATTCGGTTAGGGCAAGAGGGCAAGGAGGAGAGAGAGACTATGAAGGCTATGGAGAGCAATGCATGAGAGAGAGAGTATCTTTGGGAGAGAAGTAAGTCTCCACACTTGCTATCTCTTTGTATTCATATAGTAATGCAAGTGCATATTTATGGTGTATTGTGAATGCTTATACATGGCAATGGCCAAAGCAAAATCCTATCCTTGACCTTAGAGACGAGATAAGTATATATAGAGCTCTCTATTGGACGAAATCCCTACACTTTAACTGCAAAGCTTTTCCTGCGCTGTGAACAGTGTTTTCTGCACACAGGAAAGTTTTGTATGTTAACACATGGCGACCACGGAGGGATTTCGCCATTGTTGTGGAGGAATTTGTTGAATTCCTAAGTGAGAAGTGATATAGCTCTGAGAGAAGTAGAGCTTAAGTGAAAAAGAAGTGTGTATATATATGATGATGGATGGAGCCTTGGAGGCAACATAATCCTAACTCGTCTCTAGCAAGAGAGAGATAATAGGCAGGCCGAGAGAGAGGCTGCCCGAGCTGAGCAAATAGAGCTTGCTAATAGGCAAGAAGCTCTTATAAAACTCATTGATCAGATAGGAGAAAGTGCTGCTAAAGGTGTGGAGGATATACAATACGGTGACTATCAAACTGCAGGAGAAGAGGAGTTGGAAGGAACTCCTCGGAGAACAGGATTTCCTATTAGACCAGGAGGAGCATTCCCCTCTTGGTGAGGAGGAAGGTGGTAGAGAAAACCCACCGAGTATGTCTAATATGACACTTTTCCCCGGAATGTTGGGAGGCACATTGATGTTCCCAATATTTTCCGCAGGAAAGAAGGAAAATCCTAAAAGACATTTATTGCAGTTTGAGGAAGTTGTAAAGTTGTATAAAGTAAGCAATGCAGATAAGTTGCTTATATTTCCTCACACATTAAAAGGAAATGCATCTGATTGGTATTATGAGTTGGAGAAAGATGTGAGAGAAGATTATGAGAAAGTTACAGAAGCTTTTAAAGAATACTTTAAAAAGGAAGAGTTGCCTGAAGAGCACTTAGAGAAGCTCAGAAATATCCTACAAGGAAAAACTGAAACTCTAGAGGAATATACACACCGTTTTAAAAAGCATGAAAAGAAATGCTCACTATATGTTAAGGAAGAAGCTTTGCTTCAATGGTATAAGCAAGGATTGCAGAAGCCATATAGGCATTATGCAATGACAATTGAGGAAGTAGACAGGAAAGATCTTGTAAAGCATCTTAAAGATTATGAAGAAAGAAGAGGAGACAAAAGAAAACATAGCAGAAAGGAAAATAAAATCCTCAAGGAGAAAGGAGGATAGTTCAGATGATGAGGATGAACCTATCAAAGTTCGGGATTATAAGGCTGATGAGAGAATGTTATTACAGCTAGTTAAGTCCTTGAAAGGTAATCCTGTGTATAAGGAATTAGATGCCAAAGTATGGTGTGCCAAGTGTAAAAATCCTGGACATACTAAGGATGAGTGTAGACTACAGTTGCCAAAATGTCAAATATGTGATAAAGAAGGACATTCGGCAAAAGACTGTAAGTATTTTATTAATCAAAATGTGGCACGTGTGGAAAAAGAAAGGAGAAAGGAAGGAAGAAAGGAAGGCTGGTATAACAGGCCGTTTCCTGTGAGACAACCACCTGTTACCACATTCCCATCTCGGAATAGGAAGCTCTATTATGAGGAACAGCCTGGGAGTTGGGAAGAAGGAAGAAATAGGAATCCTTTTGATAACAGAAGGAATGTTCCTTATACAGGAGGAGATGATAGGCTGTATGAGGGGAATCAAACTAGATATGCTCCACCATATAAGCCTAATATGGGAAGGAAGGAGACGTCCTACAGAGGACCAGAAAGATATCCAAGAAAAGAAAGTTATGGAGATCAAAATAACTATAGACAAAGACAAGTACAAGGAAGGAATTCTATTAATCTTACTTGTTATACATGTGGAGAGAAAGGACATATTTCTCCAAATTGTCCTAAGAATCAGCCTTCCACCTCAAACAATGCTCCTAAGAGAGAGCTTGGAGCTCGGTTCATTGATGTGGATGAGAATGAGCTAGAAAACCATCCTGCCGTGAGAGCAGTAATCTGTACAAAAAGAAATATATGTCAGAAACAGGAATACCTTCCAGCAGAAGAAGGAAATTCTGTGTATCCATTGCGGATAGTACGCAAACAATGGGAGAGATGAACACTCATCTCCAAGAACGAGATCTCCCTGAGTATATCTCGGATGATGATACACAACCACGGATATACCTAAAGATCTAAAAATAACTGATTCTATTTTAGGGAAGAATATTCAAGAGAAAAAGAATATTCCTGTAAAAGAGTAACCCTAGAAAACAGAGCATTCCTGTGAAACGGATTCAGGATGACGTGGCAGAATCAATGGCTCAAAGTGCATTGAGCCAAGAAATTACAATCACGTTGGGACAATTAATACATATTGCCCCATATATTAAAAATCAAATCTTGGAAATGTTGAACATTGTTCCAAAATCCTTACCTGCATATACAGGAAATGAAATTCACCGAGTAGAAAAACATTATGAAAAAGAAGGTGATTATGATGGGTATGTGCCCAGCATTACTGTATATATTGGTAAAAACAAGATAAAAGAAGTCCTTATAGATGGAGGCTCAGGAGTTAATTTTATTGAGGAACATGCTTGTAAGAAAATGGGTTTAGGACCCATTGAGCCTGCTCCTTTTAATTTAAAAATGGCAGACCAGAGAAGTGTCAAGCCTACAGGTATAGTGAGAGGAGTGACTATATCTATAAAGGGTCTTAAATATAAGGTGTCCCTTATTGTCCTCCAAATGGAAGGAAAAGATACTGTATATACTATGTTATTATAGGCCTTGGCTGAAAACTGCTAAAGTTATACAGGATTGGGGAACAGGAAAGATGACGCTGGGAGAAGGAGAAGGAAAACCGGTGATATACAATCATACAAAAAGGTATGTTAAAAAGGAAAACAGACCTTATTTTAGAAGGATATGACTGGTTTAATGGCTTAGACGATCAGGAAGAAGTAGAAATCCTGAAAGCATATCCTGACTTAAAAGTCCTGACAGATATAGACTTAAACGTAGTGCTGAAAGGAAAGAAAACTGTTCAGCAGAAGGAAGAAGATAGGCCCGGATTGCAGGAAAAGTTCTATAAGGCAATCCCATATGAGATTGATTTACAGGAACAACCTGCAGAGTATACATATGTGTATACTACAGATCCTTTGCAGCAAGTGAATATAGGTACAGAAAATGAACCTAAAAACCTATTCATTGCTCAGGAATTAGATAAAGAATTCCAGGAAAAAGGATTGAATTTGCTTCAAAAATATCAGGATGTTTTTGCCTGGTCCTATAAAGATCTTAAAGGCATACCTCCTGAATTGTGTACACACACTATACAATTATTACCAGGAAGTGAGCCTGTGAAACAGAGAGCATATAGGATGAATCCTAATTATGCACAGCTTGTGAAGGAGGAGATAGATAAGCTGTTAAGTGGTTTCCTATACAATGGTTATCACCACTTGTGATTGTTCCTAAAAAGAATGGAAAGTTGAGAGTATGTGTAAACTATAAGAAGTTAAATGATGCCACAAGAAGGATGTTTTTCCTATCCCATTTACAGAAGAAATGTTGGATAGTGTGGCCGGACATGAGATGTATTCCTTTATGGATGGATTCTCAGGATATAATCAGATTCTAGTAGCTCCGGAGGACCAACATAAAACAGCTTTTATAAGTCCATGGGGTGCATATGCATATAAAGTTATGCCATTTGGCTTATGTAATGCACCTTTTACTTTCCAAAGGATCATAACTGATACCTTTAGGGAATATTTATTGGATTTTATGAAAGTTTTTATGGATGATTTTAGTGTATATAGTGATAAAGAGAATCATCTTTATTTTTAGAAAGGTGTTTTCAGAAATGTAAGCAAAATCAAGTTGCTTTAAATCCTGAGAAATGTAATTTTTTTGTAAAATCAGGAGTTCTCTTAGGACATGTAGTGTAAGGAAGGAATCCTGGTGGATCAGGATAAGGTTAAAGTTATACTTACCTTACAATCACCGCAGGATCTAAAAGAATTAAGGCGGTTTTTAGGAAAGATTGGCTATCATAGGAGGTTTATTAAGGATTATGCCCAAATAGCCAGACCTTTAACTGACCTTTTAAAGGCAGGAAAATCCTATGATTGGACTCCTGCATGTCAGGAAGCTTTTGATACATTAAGGAAATCTTTAGTAACAGCACCTATATTAGTGAATCCTAAATGGGACAGGGAATTTCATGTGCAGGTTGATGCCTCAGACATTGCAATAGGAGCTATCCTTACACAGACGCAGGAAGATGGAAAGGATCCTATCTACTATGCAAGTCGCAGGTTAACACCGGCAGAGGTAAACTATACTACCACAGAAAAAGAAGCTTTAGGAATGGTATATGCAATTCATAAATTTAGACATATTTATTAGTAATAAAGTCAAAATCTTTGTAGATCATAAGGCTTTGTTACATCTTTTAAATAAGCCAGTCCTAACAGGACGTTTAGCTAGATGGTTTCTCCTTTACAGGAGTATGATTTTCAAATCATACATAAACCTGGTAGACAGCATGAACAGGCTGACCATTTAAGCCGCATTAAAAGGAGAAGTTCCAATCCAGTATGGATGACTTTCCTGATGCACACTTTTTCATGTGCATTCCTCCTACATGGATGGATGACATAAAAGTTTATTTGTCGACTGGACTAGTTCCACCATCCTATGAGACTAATGATCAGAAAAAGTTATTTGTCGTGAGGACACGACGTTATTCTTTGGTGGGAGGAAAGTTATATAAGACGGTCAGGATGGAGTGTTAAGACGTTGGGTGGAACCTTTTGAGGTTATGGATATCCTGAAAGAGGCCCATGCGGGTCTAGCAGGAGGGCATTTTGCAGAGGAAATAACTGCAAGGAAAATATTACAGGCTGGGTTATGGTGGCCTACATTATGGAAGGATGTAGGAGATTTCTGTAGGAAATGTGATAAGTGCAAAGAGCACATATACCACCTAAGAAACAGGTATATCCTTTAAATCCTATCCTACCACTAGAACCTTTTCAAAGGTGGGGAATGGATTTTATAGGACCTATAAATCCTGCGAGTACAAAAAGGAATCAATATTCACCGAAAAATGTAAACCCCTAGTTTTTGTCATTTCTAAGGTAAAAAACATTTTTATAACAAGCCTTTGTTTTTGTAAAAAACAGTTAACATACTAGAGGTCCAACATTGATTTATTTTTTTACATAGTTAATATACTTTGTATATTAATTTGTTTTTTACCTTGTTTTTACCCTTGTTTATACAGTAATAATTTCTGTTTGTTTTCTATATAATTTATTTTATTTAATTTTAAATTTATTTATTGATTTTAATTGTACTTAATAAAAACTCTTTAACTTTCATTAATTAAATTAAAAATAATAAACATTATTGATTTCTGGTGATCTCTCTGTGAATCCCTCTCTCTCTCACACACACCAGTCCACCTTTCAGAAGCGTTTCTTCATGCGTGAGGTTCTGCATCAACGAGGCCTCTGCAAGAAAAGAAACTAATGTAAACAAGATTCTATGTATTTATCTATGTATTTATTTAAACAAGTTTCTATGTATTTATTTTAACTGGATTAAGATAAAGTATTTAATATAAATTATATACTTATTATACTAACCGATTCCGAAATATGTTGGAATGACCCAATCTCCTACTGACAAATGTTTAACATCCGATCCAGCAGAAACTACCTGTCCAACACCTTCACCACGGCAACTGCAGGAGGTGTAGGTCGCATCGGATATACCCCTGAAAACAAGAAAAGACAAAAAAATTAAACTTATATAAAACATGTAAAATTAATAAACCATTGATAATGTATGTATATCTGCCACATCTATATATATATATATATATAAACTTACAATAATATATAAACGCAAATAAATCTCTCAAAATCCAGTCCAATTCTAACACATAAAATGTATGTACAATGTACATACAATACATATAGATAATAATCAGATGCTAAACCATAGTAAAGTGTACAGCGTACAACATTATAACTTACATACACTATTGAGAACACTGTATGATACTGAAGTGGCTATGTTACGGGTATACACACGTTCAACCTTCTATTCTGTTGATGTCTGATGGGTTGATAGGAGCTGCAGCATCTTGACGCATACTTCCCTTTCTCAAGAGGACGACCAGGAAGCTCCACTATTTCTTTTTATATAAACATCCATTTGTATAAAAGAAACATGTATGTATATACATACAGATACGAATTTATGTGTGTGTATCTATATACACAATATACATATGTTGATGACCCTGTGGTTTATGTTTATATAATATACATCTACACCACATTTTCATATAAATTAATTGAATCTGTAACTTGTATATCTACAACTACACACGACTTTCCATGTGTATTGTACATAACGGCCTTTGCAGGAGGAGAGAGAGGTCCTGTAGTGAAGCATCGCCGTCTGACCATCATACGCATCGCGCTTCTGCACAATGCCATTTCTGTGGTTTAGGGGTTTAGGCAATTGAACCCTAAAACAGAGTCTTTTAAGGAACTCCGTCATCGTCTACTATAAAACTTGAAACTGAAAATCTGATCTACTATAGCTAAAAAAATTTGTGGACAACGATAAATGTGGTTGATCTTATCATCTTGTTGATTCTCTCTGTTCTACTGGGACGATCAAAATTGGGTCTTCTCCAGGGCCTGTCCATGGACCTCAGACCACCATTGCACAGCTTATCCTTGTTGGCATTGCATAGAAATCTGTACACAGGCATGTCATGGATGGCCGAGGCCATGGAGATGATGCTCCTCTCATTTGTTGGTCCTGCTGTCCAGATGTGGAAACTGTCTGCTGAACAAGAGAAGGCTTCATTACGAGTGTAGTATTCGCTGGGATGATGATCGGTGCATATTCTTGGGTAGTGTATAACCATGAATCCACTCACCAGATTGAGTGGCCACCATTGATATTACACCATATCTTGGAGAGCTAACCCCATGCCGGCCGGATCTGCAGAGTGGTCCGCGCCGTTCACAGAAAGAACCATAAAGCATATTCTAGGATCCCTGTTTAGGTTAACTTACGTGTATTACATTAATATTTTATATAATATTCTATAAATAAGTAGCAAAGAACAAGAACTGTATAATATATATATACTAATAGTTTCATAAATATCTATTATATCTATTATAATTTAAATATGTGAGTCTATACATCTTAAGACATTTTATATATATGTGTGTAGAGAGGGACAAAGGAGATGAATTTATGCATGCACACATGCTTGTATATATATACACACGTGTTTACCTTCAACATTGCTAGTGTCCATGCACATAGTCACAAATTTTCAATTAAAATATTAAACACCATTAAACCACATTATAAAACTCAGAGACAAAAAACTAACATAGGCACATCATATACACATCCACATACACACACATGCACATATATGGAATTAAACATTCATAGGCACACCATTCAATAGATCGCAGAATTTATAATGCACTCTCCTCTTTTGTCTCTCTCTCTCGCATACACACACCACATAAGTTAAACATTATGTAATTTAAAATGAAATATCTTTTGTTAAGCCATAATTATCGAGTTTGCATAGAGGAGTATGTGTGTGTATAGTAATATATAAGTGTGCGTTCCTGATATAATTCAAAACTAAAATAAATTTTATTATGATATATTAAACTAAATAAATCTTTTCTTTTTATCCTTATTTACAAAGTAGAAAACTATACTTAATTTAGTTACAGAGTATAACTTACTATCAAACTACATATGCCATGATGAAATAAAAACATAATCTAAATAAGAAAGTAAATAAAATATTTTTTCACTATATTTTAATGAATTATAACATAATTTATACATGTTACAAACCTAAAAACCAACCCTTGTTCTTGGACCCTTAGTACTTCCCCTAGTATGTTAGTCAAAATTTTTTTACCCTAGTATTTATAAAATTAGGCATAGTTTTTTTGCTTTGTTTATTTTACATTTTTCGGTGAATATATTCTGGTACTCATGGATTATATGACTAAGTGGGTGGAAGTAGAACCTATGAGGAAAGCTAATGCTTATAATACAACTCATGCTATATATAATATGATTATAGTGCGTTATGGAATTCATAAGGAAATCATAAGTGATAAAGGAAAACACTTTATTAATGAAACAATTCAAACACTTATGGAAGAGTTTGTCATAAAACATAAGAAATATACACCTTATTATCCTCAAGGAAATGATCAAGCTGAATCAACAAATAAAATTCTAAAGAATGTTTTATTCAGGAAAACGGAAAAGACTAGGATGAAAGACTTCCTAAAGTCTTGTGGGCTTACAGGACAGCCTATAAGGTTGTAACTGAAAATGACGCCTTTTAAGTTAGCATATGGACTTGAGGCAATAACTCCTGTTGAATATATTGTGCCATCTCTAAGGATTGCTATAAAGCATAATTTAGGTGAGCAAGAATTCTTACAACGTAGGCTACAGGAATTAGAAAAAACTGGATGAGATAAGATTATATGCTTTATGGACTATACATGCAATTCATAAAGAAGGAGAGCTTGGTATAATAGGAAAAGAAAGAAGCATGATATTAGAGAAGGAGTATAGAGGAAGTGGTTGATAAACCACATGATAAATTAAAAATGAAATGGCTAGGTCCATTTAAAATAAAGGAGATAAGTGAGGAAGGTGTGGTAAATGTTGAAACCCTAACAGGTGATGGAATGCAAGAAAGGGTAAACATAAATAAATTGAGAAAGTATGAAGTGTCATTTATAGACGTTGAGATATATTCTATACAAATATTCCAATACACTTGGAAATCAGCGCCAAACCTAGATCTAGGGTTTGTAGCTTCTTTTTTCGCGGATATGGCAGGAGGAAAGAACACGCTTGTGGTGAAAAAATTGCCGATCTCTACATAAGGCGGCTGACAAATCAATTGGCATGTGGCCACTTTATATAGTCATGTTGACGGGCTGGGAGATTAGCCCAAAACTGGAGAAAGCTCTTGAGAGATTGGGTCTTGAGAAATATGCTCATCTTCGAGCGCAGGTAAATCCTGATGCACTACTGTGCTATCATTTCATTATGATGGCGGAAAAGATGGTCGAAGACAATTTTCTTGCATATGCCAAAGGGAGAAGGATGTTGATTAATGAGAAGGCGATTGCGGAGGTATTTCGGTTGCCATTGGAAGAAGGAGAGTTGGAGGTAGATAAGAAGAATTTAGATCTCTATCTTAAAGAGGGGAAGCAATACAATAGCAAGCTTGGCTTGCGTGTGGTGGATCTCGAGGAGGAGGTAGAGCTTGTGGTTAATTTTGGTTGAACTCCTTTGAGTTTAGACTCTCTTCAACTACAGCCCTCGAAGATAGTCATATCGTTGTATGACATGCTTAAGACAGGGAAGTGTGCAGGAGTTGCACGTTATGTCCTCAAGAAACTAGGGGAGTATGTTTTTTACTGCTTAGGAGAAGGAGATTGGTCGACGGTGGCCCGTTATCGTGGCCAATTGGCAGGATGCCCACCAGCACGGATGAAGCGACTGGATGAAGCGCCGGATAAAGGGAGTTACTTCAGGTACAGAATGATGGCGACCGGTGTCAGGCGGCGGCGTAACTGGGCGAAGATCCGATCATTCGGACCAACTACCCAGGGTACGAAGGACAACACGTGTGGGGGTGCATAAATGTGACAGGCAGGACTCTGTCACCAGGTGGCAGACCAGTGGGAGAACGCCACCTGTAGCTAGGGACTAGCGGTAGGTACCCACTATATAAGCCGGAAGGCTGGTAGTGGTCGGGAGTCTTTGGGAGGAGTCAAGTCTGTGTCTTATATCTTGCTCCCCTGTCAGAGATAGTTTGTACTCAGACAGGCAATATAATATTTATTTTCCTTCTATTCACCCACAAGCGGGCATTCCCTCTTGCCCGACTCCTAGGCCCGCAATACTCTCTGCCCAGCCAACTCTGTAGAACTCCCCTTTACTTGTACACGGACCCTCGTGCGTCCGGGTAGAGGCCATCCAACACCTTCCATTGCCGGCCGAACCCCCGGGGTTCGATGCCCTCAGCAGCGTCCTGGTAACCACTGTAGCTTCTTGAGAAGCACCACATCTGGCCTACGGAGTCCCCGATGACCATTTGTGCGACCATGGAGGGATAATAGTACACACAAATGGAGTTCACTGTAGCAAGTAGAGTGGCGGCCCAACAAAGAGCCGAGATTAACTCATTCGAGCAAATAGAGATTAACGAGCAACAGCTAACCAGGAGAATGCGGCGGGCCGGCCGAGGGAGATTAATGGACGGTGGCGAGGCACCACAGTTGCCAAATCGGCCCCTGCCTCACCTACCCGATGGTAATGCCGCATGGCCGAATCTCCAAGCAGTGATAAACTCGGCACACCAGCGGCAGAGGCGATCGCACGCCGCTGACGACGACGAAGGATATGAAGGCAACCGCAGCATGTCCGGATGACAATCCAGGCACGGCAGCATGCGAGTATGAACAGCACTTGGATGGGTGACTTTGCTCGACAGTAACCTACGATGCAGAGTGGGATGGATGGCAAGACGACGAAAGCCCTCCGCCCCTTGACATAGGTGAAAGTGACGGCCACAAAGAGCCCCCATACCAACGAGCAGAACCAGTGTTTGACGAGTACCCCCGAAGGAGGAAACCTCAGCTAAACAACCCCAGGAGAGGGCAGGCCTGCGACGAAGGCAAGAATCTCGAGGGGGCAAAAGCAACACGGATAGCGACGGAGGACGTGAGCCAGAAGCCCAGCGTGACCAGTGCCATGGTGGAGGTAAGATAGGAAACCCAGGGCCATCGTCACCCAGGGTGACAGGGGGCCCGTATTGCCCGGAAAGAGGGGAGGAAGAGCCTCATCTGGGAAGCCCCCGTAGGGAGGGGCATCGATTGCCAACAAGGCAACCTCTGCAAGGAGTTCAGCCGATCAGACGACGCAGCAGGTTAGGGTGGTTACCAGGATGAGAACCTAAGGTTTCGGGCCGGGGTACACATGGGGCGACCGCCTGCACGGAGGCGACTGGACGTTGACGAGCTGACGGACTGGGAGGAGGCACCATAAAGAGGGGCCGCACAGTGGCTACCTTGGAGAAGGGATGAGAGGAATTCGTCCAAGGGCAAGAGATTCGCTCGAGCGACCAATATCGCACCAGCCCCGCGAGGGATATCTACCAGGGCACACGGCAGAGCCGCAACTATTACCAGACGGGGTGATACCATCTCGGGGCAAGGAGGAATCGCCCCATCGATCACGACTGTCTAGACGTCGCGAGGGGATTCCATGCACTGTCATAAAAAACTACTCGCTGGAGGAAGGAAAACCGTCCAGCCAAGGTAAGCCGCACCACTAGCCGTCAAGTTGGTCCCGTGGCGGGGCCCCCGAGGGATAGCTGGGAGGAGCCCATCCTCGTCACCCACCCTCAACGGGAGGGTAGGGCCGTGAGGAAGGAGAAGGGTGCCCGCAGAATACCAAGACGTGGACTACACCACGTCCAAAGCGGAGGGTCCGGATCGGAATAACTCTCAGGCACAACAGGATGCCATGGGAACCGACCCGGTCAACTTATTAGCCCGAGCGCTCAATTGAATGCAGGAGAGCACCGTAACAGTGCCCTTACCCACATTCCATGGAGCGAAGGGGGAAGACGCAGACCAACACGTACACAAGTTCGAACAGGTGTGTGAACTTCGGAGTGTGAGTGACAATCACAAGAAGTTGAGTGCCTTTGCATGCACTCTACAAGAAGGCACACGCCTGGTGGATGTGATTCCATAAGGCGAACGAAGGAGCCCGTTGGGAAACCACACGAAGGGCGTTTCTAGATACCTTCTGGGAAGAAAAGAGTGAAGAGGAGGTGATCCACAAGCTAACGAGCTTGAAACAGAAAGCAGGAAAATCGGTCAACGAATACACGGTCTACATGCTGGGATATCGCCAAGCTGAGAGACGCCCCAGTTGACCTGACCAAGAAAATGTGGTACCGAAAGGGACTACGGCCGGAGATCCGCAAGTGGATTGGCTTGGACGACGACCGGACGTTTGACAAGTTACTTGTTACGCCAAGAAGGCCAAAAAACGGGAAGCTGAAAGACGCCAAGAAAGGAAGGCGCAGGACAAATCGGACGCAAAGAGGCGAACGATACCGCATCAGATGAGGAAAACCTCTCGGACGCTCCAAGGCCAACCAAAAAGGAGAAACGGTCAGGTACCAAGGACACAGGCAGCTGCAGCAGGGGGAAACCCTACGGAGGGCCACATGAAAGGAAGACTTATCCACAACACTGGCTCAAATGGGATACACTGCACGAGGGGATAAGTACTGTCGGATGTGTAACATCCATGGATTTCACAACACAAATGATTGCTACCGGCTGGCCGAACTCCTGAGCAAGAGGCCACCACAGCAGCCACACAGGGGGACAGATGGTCGAAGGAGTTATGGCCGTAGGACGGAGGGAGACAACCAACCCCGTAGGAGGTCTCGTTTAGAGAGACCGGAATCATAGGTCCCATTCCTGAGAATGGCCACCGTATCGACCCAGGAATGGCGACAAAGAGAGACGACCGGAACACAAGAGGTGGTGTGCGCACTGTGCGGAGGCCCCCAACCTGCTCTACCGATGTTCATGGGTATCGTTGATTCAAACCAATGCTAGAAGTGCAAGCAATCGGCGTCACCAGGATGATAACAGTAGATCCCCGCAAACCCAATTCCAAAACTCCACACCGCAAGTAAACCAAGTAACGGTGGTACTACCAGAATAGAACGTCGGGGCAAACATAGTACCACAGGCCCTTAGCGGACGAAACAAGGGAAACACAAAGGCGAAGAACCAGGGAAGAGCGAAGGCGCAAAAAGAGAAGACAGGCAACAAAAAACCCCAGTTTTAAAGCAGTGGGTAAGAAAGCAAACGCAAGAATGGACAGTCTTAGAACTCGTGGAGCCCAACCGAGGCCAAGAATCACTAAGAAAAACTAAGGAGAAGGCGAAACCGCGCATTCGCAAGGGGGGAAGCCCAGACGGGGTCAGAACAGGAAACGCCGCTGGTTCTCACAGCACGATGGGAGAATCGGGTACGACTAGCAGCAAGCCCCCACCAAGAGGCACTACAACCACAGTGGACTACGTAATGACGTACTAACTATCCCGGTCTGCATGGCGGGTCACACAATCAGCGAAGTGATTATAGATGGGGTCAGCATCAATGTCATGTCAGCAGAGCTCCACAGGAAATTGCGTATGCCAACTCCAGAGCCCACTCCATTTCAGGTACGCATGGCCAATCATGCCAAGGTGGCGCCCAATGGCATCTTGAGGGCAGTGGAGGTCGAGATCCAAACGGTCAAATTTTGGATCAACATTGTGGTCCTAGATATGCATGTCAGGGGGGATTGACCTACTCCTCGGTCGACCCTGGCTCAGGGGTGCAAAGGTACAACACGATTAGGAACACCAACAGATACGGTTCCGCACCAGACGGGCGATAAGGTCCATACCCACAGGCAAAACCCAGGCCCCCACACAGAGATTCGGGGCGTTGGAGCATCAGGAGCTCGGCAGGCGCAGGGGACGGAGCAAGGGCGTAACAACGCCTCCGCAGGCCGACTTCCGGGATTGGGTTGCGCCAGACAGGAGGCCGCGCATCAGAGGCAGGTCAACATGAACGAACCAAGGATCGCAGGAGCGACCAAAGCCCGAGACTATCCTGCACGGGAACGTCGGTTCACCAACCAACAGGACAAGTCCGGAGGGCTTATGTGGACATACCCAAGCGAACGGCCACCCCATCAAGCGGAGCCACCCCAGAGCCGGTATCGACAGGGATCGCAGCCCTTTCCGGTCCTGGTCCCAAGGAGAAATATCCACTACCTGGGCCGATCGGACATCGGCCCGGAGAAGTGGGGGGGGGGAAGCTCCAACGTAGACCCTCCCGAGGGAAGTAGGACACGAAAACCTAGATAGGGACATACGGGCCAGTGTGGGGAAGAAGCGGCAGGAAGGGATCAACAGGTAAGACTGTGCAGTTAGACCAGGATGGGCCTCACCAGGCGGCAGCAAAACCACCACAGTCTACGTTAACGGACAAGTACCACGATGGACGGCCGATAGTAGTCGCGATGATCACCCAGATGGAGCACAGATTGAGGAATTCTGGGGCAGAACCAGAGAACCATGGGGCGAAGAGATAGGGAGGACAGAGGATCGGAAGCAGGATCCCCAAACGCACGTGTGGCCAGCTCACAGGATCACATGGTCCACGAGGTTGGACCACAGGCGTGAGGCACACACTACGAAGGCAATGATGGTCGGGCGTGCCATCATCGCGTATCCAGGCGCAAGGATAGACGCGCCAGTCACCTCAGAGGACGCCACAAGGATTGCCACAGCACCTACACTCAGAAAGGAGGTGCACAATGCCACACCTCCATTACCATGACCATGAGATGGACAGAGAGAAATCGGCCAGTGGTGATCAGGGAAATTCGCATGCTCATCAAGGGCCAGGAATGAGCAGCGGAGCTAATATCGCCCAGGTACTCCAAATTCAAGGAATTAATCGGGCAACCCGACTTCTGGCGAGTCAGGAGCAATTGTGATTGGATGAATTCTTTGACCTTCCGTGGGGAGAAGTGGAGGACCTAGGATTTAATGAGAAGGCCAGACAATTCCTCCAGTTAGCATAATTTGTGGCTAGTCAAACCGGGCATAGGGGAATACAGTTTTGCACGAATGAGAGTGCCGTTTCCGCATTATGTTCGACGAACTAGCGATAGTCTTTTGACTACCAGGGGACGGACTAGCCCTAGGGGAATGCTCTGGACGCGGAGGCTCAATGGCCCGCTACCACAGGAACTCATAGACTATGAGGCATACAAGCGAAAGGAAGCAGCTGAGTTCGTAACGCTAGTGGCCTTCATGCTCACCGGACGAACAGGGAGTCGGATCACCAGGCGATTGGCAAACAGTCTTTGCAGGGCGTGGGAAGGAGTCGCGGTAAATTGGGCTGACTACCTTAAGCAGTACCTAATTCCGGCTCTAACTAGTGGGATTCACGGAGTTCGAGCCGGCACTGAAAAAAGACTACTCATGGCTGGCCACATTGCTATTATAACCACGGCTTGTTCGACCGAACGGTAGTAAGAGCACCACCACCACTCCAAATGGGGGACAGCTAGAACCCCTGAAGTCAATAGAAGAACAGGGCTCAATAGAAGAATAAGCGTCAACAGAAGAGTAGGTGGAGGTAGCCTCCTTTCGGACCAGGAATCACCAGGGTATGTAACGCAGGAACCCATACACGCGATTCCCCTGGCTATAGGATCCCCACTACTGGAATCCTCGTCCGATGCAATCAAGCAATCTACTGGGCCCAGCCAGGAAGGAAGAAGGACAAGCCGAGGACGAGTACGACAGTGACTACCAACACTTCTAGGCCAATGGACAATGGACCTCCATGGTCTATACCAAGCTCGCGGGGTCTTCGACCAGCTAGATGAAGCCATGGCGATATATGACGGCCTTGACCTCCCAGCGGTGGCAAGGGAACACGACAACATAGTGACAGAACTCACGGAGCGGCAGCAGGGAGCCCGGGAAGTTGCCCAAAGGGCTAAGGAGCTACTGAGTGAAGGGGGCCGACTGTGTATGATGACAATGAATAAAATGAAGGATGCTTGGGAAAGTTGGAGCGAAAAGAGAGCGGACTTCCAGTGGTTGTACAGTGAGTACAAAACTCTCCTAGGGCTACTCAACGATGACCAGCACGCCTGCAGCCGGGTCATAGCCGGAAGGGAACAACAGATACAGGAATGCAAAGCACGATTAGAACGAAGGTGTGAGGAGCTTGCTAAGGCACAAGCAGAACTGACGGCGATCAGACGGAAATTACTGACAAAGACTCAACTCTCCAAAACCATAACCACACCTACAACCAGCCAACCGGGACCCCTACTCAGGAAGCCAGAAGCAAGCGCCACCAGGCCAGCTGGCCTAGGACAAGACTCGGCACGGACCATCAGGGAGCTAGAGGCACACACCCAGCTACAGGCCCAACTCCTCGAGGCAAAGGAATAGGAGCTGCAACACTCGCGAGAATGGGTACAAGATCTGGAAGGTCAGCTCCAGCAGGCCAAGGAGCAACAAACAGGTCCGAGGCAAGGCCGATGGGTGATCGCGCTTCGAGAGGAGACCATCACCACATTAAAGACCATGCTAGCGGCAACAGAGAGCGAGATCGCCATGTACGGGAGCTCCAAGGGGCAGATAACTAGGGCACATGGCCCGAGGACGTGCCAACGAATAAGTCCAGGCATCTGGTTGATGGTGGCCCGTTATCACGGCCAACTGGCAGGACGCCCATCGGCACAGACAAGTGAATGGACGAAGCGCCGGATAAAGGAGTTACTTCAGGTACGGACTGATGGTGACTGGTGTTAGTCGGCGGCGTAATCGAGCGAAGATCCGATCGTCCAGACCAACTACCTAGGGTACGAAGGACAGCATGCGTGGGGAGGCGCATAAATGTGACAGGTAGGACTCTGTCACCAGGTGGTAGACCAGTGGGAGAACGCCACCTGTAGCTAGGGACTAGCGATAGGTACCCACTATATAAGCCGGAAGGCTGGTAGTGGGTCGGGAGTCTTTGGGAGGAGTCAAGTCTGTGTCTTATATCTTGCTCCCCTGTTGGAGATAGTTTGTACTCAGACAGGCAATATATATATCCATTTTCCTTCTATTCACCCCACAAGCGGGCATTCCCCTCTTGCCCGACTCCTGGGCCCCGCAATACTCTCTACCCAGCCAACTCTGTAGAACTCCCCCTTACATGTACATGGACTCTCGCGGCGTCCGGGTAGAGGCCATCCAACACCTTCCATTACTCATGCGGTAAGGCTCGGCTTGCCAGTCGAACCCCCGGGGTTGGACACCCTCAACAGCGTCCTGGCAACCATTGTAGCTTCCTGAAAAGCACCACATCTGGCCTGGGAAGTCCCCGACAACCAGAGATACAACAAAAGGAGTCTCCAATGATTGCATAAGCATGGATACAGTCACTTGTGAATCATTTGATGGAGTGTGGAGAGGAAGTTGAGGAGCAGGAGTATGCTAGTAAGTTGCAGAAGGTGCTCACACCTCAGGACAGGCTGGTAGGAAAGAAGGTACAAGAAGTAGCTAGTGGGAAGCGTTAGGAGAGCACCAGCAAGGTGATGAAGACACCACTGGTGAAGAAACAAAAGATATCATGAGTGATGCCTATGCTGAAGTCCGTGAGGAAGGAAAGATGAAGCCCACGGCAGAGAGTATCCATTTGGATGATGAGGATTCGACATGAACAGGAGAAGAGGAGAAGAGCATTATGAACAGGTTTTGATGGTGAAGCCACTGAAAACCAGAGAGCCACAAAAGGTGAGGCAGCATCCGGAGCAAAAGACGTTGGAGGAAGTGGTACAGATGGAGCTGGAGAAGCCACATGAACAAGTACCAATGACTCAGACAAAGCCAGTAGAGGATAAGCCGAAAGAGCAGTCGTAGGATAGGCTGTCTGGGGTACAAAATAGGAAAGAGAAGTCGCTTGAGTTGCGGGAGATGACAAAGGAGGAGTTACCAACAATGGAGATAGGGAAATTGGTGGAACAATCACTGGGGCAGTTAGGGAATAAGGGAAAGGAGATTCCCAGGATATTCTAGGAACAATTGCGGAGGCAACTGTAGTTTTGTTGCAATTACCGACAGGGCAAGCTCAATCACCAAACGAAGGCATGGGACGTGTTCTAATGACACGGCAGCCATGGTTCAATCGTGGAGTAGTAGGGCACTCGCCATGAGGCAGAGGTATGTTTGCACGAGGAGGGTATCCTATGCATCAAGCAAGTGGGGGAGTGACTCATTGCTACGAATTTGCGACTGAAGAAATGGCAGCGGAGTTTATGGAGCCAGGGACGTTCATGGATGGTGGTAAGCGTCGAAATCCTTTAGACATGAGGAAGTTGAGGTACAGCTGGTGAAGGTTTTGTCTCATATGCAACATGAGATACTGGACAAATCAGCAAAGGTGAGTTCAGCATCGCAGGATGTACCACAATTGGCTTCAGTGTTGTACAACTAGTTTGTGAATATGGGGTACACAGTGAAGGACAGAGCAGAGATTCGGAGGTTGATTGCAGAAGCGGTGGAGGCAGTGATAATGCCGAAGATTAACACCATGCAGGCTATGGTTAGTAAAATGGGAGCACGACTGGTGAAGGCAAGGACTCCTAGTCCTACAGTTCTTGAGAGTAAGCCTGTGAGTGTTTCAGAGCCTATGCCGATGGCACAAAAGATAATCAAGATGCAGGAAGAACTCTGACAGGGAGGAGCACTTTGACAGTGCTAGGGGAGGAACTCCAGCAATTGCAGGTGGAGAACCAGGGTCTCCGACTGCAAGTGGCATCCATGGCGTAGGAAATGGAGAAGATAAAGACGGAGTTTGTGAGGTACAAGGAGGAATACGAGACAGAGTATCCTGAGGAGCCGCAGGAGAATGAAGGTACAGGATAGGTGCAGTGAGGACATTGCAAAGATTCAAGGTGGGGAATAGTGTTAGAGGTCAAAAATATAGCATGTAGGAACTGCATACATAGGACTTTCCTACAGTGGAGAAGTAACTTATAGGAAAGTAGTAGTAGGAAATATCTTGTGTACAAGAAAAATCCTACAGAGTAGGAAGGATCCTACAATTGTAGGACGCAGACATTTATGACGGTTGGAGGAGAATAGGATTTGGTTAGGGCAAGCTAGGGCAAGGAGGAGAGAGAGGCTATGAAGGCTATGGAGAGCAATGCATGAGAGAGAGAGTATCTTTGGGAGAGAAATAAGTCTCCACACTTGCTATCTCTTTGTATTCATATAGTAATGCAAGTGCATGTTTATGGTGTATTGTGAATGCTTATATATGGCAATGGAAATCCCATATACTTTAATTGGCAAAGCTTTTCCTGCGTTGTGAATAGTAATTTCTGCACACATGAAAGTTTTGCAAGTTAACACATGCTTAGGTAGTTCCTAGTCAGAAGGGGGGCTACCTCTCGCCTGCTCCTTTGTCGACTCTGGTGGTCTTAGCTACTCCTTACGGTTCTCCTGACTTGTTCCACTCCACTCTTCCTCCTTCATCTGGAGCTATGGTGGTGCTCTAACTATCATTCGGCCAAACAAGCATGTGGTCATAATAATGATATGGCCGGCCGTGGAAAGTCTTTGCTTGGTCTTGGTCCAAACTCCGTGGATGCCGTTGGTTAGAGCCAGAACTAAGTACTGCTTAAGGTAGTCTACCTAGTTTACTGCGGCTCCTTTCCAGGCCTTGTAGAGGCCGTTCGCTAACCGCTTGGTGATCTGTCTCCCCGTTCTTCTCGTGAGCATGAAGGCCACTAGTGCTATGAATTTGGCTGCTTCCTCCTTTACTTGTATGCCTCGTAGCGCATGGGTACCTATGGTGGTGGGCTTTTATAGCTTCATGTCCGATAATTCTCTCTATGAGAGGCTGTCCCTCGGTAGTCGGAAGACTATCGCTAGTTCATCGAACATAATACAAAAGCTTGCGCTCCCATATGTGTGGAACTATATCCCCCTATGCTCGGTCTAACTAGCTACCAATTCTGTGGACTAGATAAATTGTCTAGCCTTCTCGGCGAATCCCGGGGCCTCCACTTCTCTCCATGGAAGGTCAAAGAACTCATCCAATCGCAACTGTCTCCTGACTCGCTGAACGTTGGGTCGACTGATCAATTCTTTGAACTTGGAGTACTTGGCAAACACGAGTTCCGCTATTTGCTCATGACCCTTGATGGACATGCGAATCTCTTGGATCACCACTGGCATGTTCGTCTCCATCCAATCTGTCATCATGTATGGCACTGTACACCTCCTTCCGAGTATAGGTGATGTGGCAATCCTCACGATGTCCTCTGAGGTGACTGGCATGACTATCCCTGTGCCTAGATACGCAATGATGGCGCCGTCCGACCATCATTGCCTTCGTAGTATGTGCCTCACGAGTGCGGTCCATCCTTGTGGGCCACATGATCCTGTGAGCTGGCCACATGTGTGTTTGGAGATCCTGCTTTCGACCATGCCGTCCTTCCTGTTGCGCTTCCTTGGAGTTTCCTACTATCAAAGTGGAATTGGGAACCTTGTATTTATATAGACCCCTCTAAACCATACAACCTTAGAGAGGAGCCAAGATGCTACCTAACAAAACCAGCTATTATTTAATTTGTTTAATCACATTAATTATGTATTTCATAAAAGTCCACGTAGTTTCTCAGTATCCTCCTGTACCCTTTGTACAACCAGAATATACCACCTTTTAGCCCACTCTATTCCAGATTTTGTTCCAAAGTTGCTTAGACTTTCCCTATCACAAATGCCTAGAGAATGAGCAGTAAAACCCTAATTTCTTACACTTTAACCCTAATTTACACTTTAACCTAAAATACAAATTATTTTATTTTTTCTCTTCTATCACATGCAAAGAGTAATATTATATTCTCATGCATGTTCTTACTTAAAGTAACTAGTTCCTTCATCTTCTATAGAGTGTTTACTTGGTTAGTAAAACCCTAATTTCACTTTAACCCTAAATTTAATTCACTTTAACCCTAAAATTAATTTCACTTTAACCCTAATTTGCAGTTAAAGTTGGGTAGTTGCTTAAGTAAAATCCTAATTTTTTACTTACATATACACTTTAACCATGTAGAGATAAAAGGGCAAATTCATATATTTATCACTTTAGCCCTAAAATAAATCCACTGTGTATGCAGCTAAATTAAGAAAATCATATATATTATAGATTAAAATACACAGCTGAAATATATACTTATTTATATTATCAAAGATGCGCAAAGATATGAACCATAATACTAAATTTCCACTGTTATAATATATTCTCATGCATGGTTTGCACTTACTTTAAGTAACAATTTCCCTCCAACTATACCATTGTCTTCTATAGAGTGTAGTATTTGCTCATATCTAGAATTAGCTGCATTTTTTTTATGAATTCTACATGGATTTACTAGCAATCTTATGTTGCTCTCTCTCGCAGATAGCAGTATCAAAGTTTTATATAGAATCGTGCTCGTCCGATGACAAATGCAAGGCGTTCTTGGGATACCGCGTAGTAGCGGACACAAAAGTAAGCAATGTAGTGGAGATGTTCGGAGTCGACACCTTGGATTTACTCGGTTCAAACAACTATGAGATCTCGCTGCCGGAGCCGGACAATGTGATCATCCAGGCACAGGAGGTGCTCAGAATCCCGGTCTCCTGCGCGTGCTCCAACGGGATACAAAGAACAGACTCCATCCTATACATCGTCCGCGAGGAGGGTGAGACGGTCCTGACGATTGCAGACGAGAAATTCTTTGGGATGGTAACTCCCCTGCAGATCTTCGAGGCAAATTTCCCCGGTGCCGGAGAGCAGTATAAAATTCTAGCGAGGGGTTCGGCGTGGGACAGCAGCTGCTCATCCCCTTCCCATGCGCCTGCAATGGTGGGGAGTTTAAGGGGACTCCTTCCCTGTTCGTTTCTTATATGGCGGAAGGGCGAGTCTGCATTTGAAATTGCACGCATGTTTAGTTCTAGTGTCTCTAATCTTGTGGACCTCAACAGCATGCAGGAGGGATTCTCGCTCTCTGCTGGGGATGTGCTGGAAATACCAATACCAGGTTCTTCATAATTTGTTTTAATTAATATAGTTATTAATCTTTTTTATGTTTTTTTACGAGTGCCGCCATTTTGGAGGCTTGGGCCTAGGAGGCCTGGGCTCGAATATTCAAGAATATTCTAGAATATTTTGGAATATTCTTTTTGGTCGGCAGTATTGGCCTCAGTCGACAAAATAAAATTCTAGTAAAACTATTGTATTTTTATTCTTTTTCTATTTTATATTAGCTTAATTTATTACTCAATATACATTAGCTAAAGTTTCTTCTTCATCTTAAGTAAAGCTGCAGTTCTCGAACCACCAGTTACGCTTGGACGTGGAGGTGTTTGAGTAGGTAATTCCTCTGGTCTAATGTTCTCTGCGAGCTTGTTTTTGTTGCCAACCTAGAGAGTTCGAAACTCTTCTCGGTTCCTATAATATTCCTTCCGAGCTCGACGGCAGCTAACAACGATGACCCGGTTCCGAACCAATATCCCAGACTAGGTCGCCAGGTCTACTGAGACGCTCGATCAAAAGCTGCATGAGTCGAACACTCTTCGGTTGAATCATCATCCTGCACAAACTTCCATTAGGATAAACAAAGCAAAGTACTTCCTTACCAAGCCTCCTGATAATGGTCGGCGGTGTCGACGAGGATTGTGTTCGTCAACGCCAGAGGGTTTAGCCTCTTCGACTTCTTCTCAGAGCTTTGCAGCACCAAGAGAACTAACAAGTTATCCTGCCACATAGACCAAGTTAAACTTGAACTTGAATAGCTAGCTTACCTTAATTTTGTCACGGTATCCCCAGCCTCGTGCACGGTAGATGCTGTAAGTCCCGCAACCTCCAAGTTGATTACTACAGCCGCCTGAATCACCGCCGAAATAGAAGGAGAACTCGCAAAAACGACCATGAAACCACTCGCTGCCAAGTGCATTCCACTGAACTGCAAGGCCTCCTCAAACTTCACCGGATCTAGCCTACACAATAATCCTTGTTGATGCTAGCACCTCCTATACAAGCTCATTGGGCAAGTCAAGGATGATGAGGTTGAAGCCGTATTCACCTACCACTTCCTGGAAACGTTTGTGACTCAACCGTATGTAGTCTGTCAACCTGTTGTCGGAGCTTGGTGTACACCTTTGTCTGGGAAGCACCCGGCTCAAAGAAAGACCTACTCATCTTTTCCATGTCACACATAGCTAGGTTGTAGGATCCACGGGATGCAAGCCAGGGTCGGGATGAAGGTCATCAGGTCGTCCTTGATGTCCAAACTAGCTACAAGTGGCTGCACCTCATTGATTGTAAAGTCGAATGCCGGCGGAGGTGTTGTAGAAGAGCTTGGTCCTGCTCCCGATCCCTTTGTAGGTGTAGTTGTCTTCCGCACCGTCTTCTTCATCTTGCTCTTCTTGATAGCCTCTACTTTGTCCGGCTCCCAAACAATCGCTGGTAGATCATTGCCGTGCACGTCGAATAGTGAGCTCTCCAAGCTGGTGGCTGTTGCGACGGACAGTCAAGCCAGAATGGAACATGCTCTCGTTTGAACGGTGTTAGAGCTCCTCTGCTCTTCGACCACATGTGAGGCTCGCTTGTATGATCTGTCCATAGCTTCATCGTTTGGGACGGTGTCATTTTCTTCGCCAGTATGAACCTGTAACACAAAGTCAGACAGTAGCAATGCTGGATTGAAAGCTTACCTCCATATCATCCGACGCGCAGACTCCTCACGCTCCAGAAACTCATTCGGCTCCATCGAATAAGTGAACCGAATGCAGTCATGGAAGGGCTGAAAGACCAGGCACTTGCTCCGAATTCTCATGTCGTCAAACCAGCTCATGAAGTCGACATCCGTTCCAACTTCTTCACCATCCTCTTGCAACCCCTTAAGGATCTGAATGGCTTCCTCACGCACAGCCTTCCAATATAAGTCCAAGGTGAACCACTTGATCCACTCTTTTGTCCTGCATGCTTGGCAGCTCAAGTGTCTGTTGTTCTGCCTTAGATTCGAGACGGGTGAGCCTGTCCCGCGGCCTTCTTTTTGCTCACTACCTCCTCCAAGTCGTCCTCGCTAGCTTCAACTGCTCTGTATCTACACTTGCTCGTTCAGGACTACAACCTCAGTGGATGAAGGAGGCAACTGCGACGAGCTCTCCGGGAAATCTGTGATGATTGGTGGAGGCTGCTCCTGCTCAACTGGTACTACTCCAGACTGAGTCACTGGAGGATCCTCCTTTGCTACATTAGATGGTTCTCCTCTCTTGCCTCGCTTCTGCTTCGATATCCTCTTCTCTTCCCGTGGCTCTTCATCAGGCGCAGTCTCTAGTAGACGTTTTGAAGCTCTCACCATTTTGTAAACTCTGGAAAGCAAACACACAAGTCAATTGATTAGGAGACAAAATAAAAAAACAAACAAAGATGACTAACCTTGTGGCTGCCGACTCAAGCTAGATGGTGCCGACCCTCTCAGTCGGCAGAGAGATGTAGAAGAACAAATCCTGCCGACTGAGATAGTTGGTGCTGACCCTCTCAGACGGCACTGAAGAGATAATGGTGCCGACTGAGATAGGATGGTGCCGTCCCTCTTAGACGGCACAAATGGGAAGACCCATTAACTGGTTTAAAAGAAATACTTGAGCCGCAAAGAAAAAAATAAAACTAATTCAAAATACCTTGTGGCTGCCGACTGAAGAAGGATGGTGCCGTCACTCTCAGTCGGCACAAATGGGAAGACACATTTAACTCTGAAAAAAAAAACATTGTGATACGGATACTTGAGCTGCAAAGCAAAATATAAACAAATTCAAAATACCTTGTGGCTGCTGACTGAAGAAGGATGGTGCCGTCGCTCTCAGTCGGCACAAATGGAAAGACACATTAACTCTAAAAAAAAAACATTGTGATACAGATACTTGAGCTGCAAAGAAAAAAAATAAATTAATTCAAAATACCTTGTGGCTGCCGACTGAAGAAGGATGGTGCTGTCACTCTTAATCGGCACAAATGAGAAGACACATTAACTCTGAAAAAAAAACATTGTGATACGGATACTTGAGCCGCAAAGCAAAATTTAAACAAATTCAAAATACCTTGTGGCTGTTGACTGAAGAAGGATGGTGCCGTCGCTCTCAGTCGGCACAAATGGAAAGACACATTAACTCTGAAAAAAAAACATTGTGATACGGATACTTGAGCCACAAAGAAAAAATAAACTAATTCAAAATACCTTGTGGCTTGCCGACTGAAGAAGGATGGTGCCGTCACTCTCAGTCGGCATAAATGGGAAGACACATTAACTCTGAAAAAAAAACATTGTGATACGGATACTTGAGTCGCAAAGCAAAATATAAACAAATTCAAAATACCTTGTGGCTGCCAACTAAAAGAAGGATGGTGTCGTTGCTCTCAGTCGGCACAAATGGGAAGACACATTAACTCTGAAAAAAACATTGTGATACGGATACTTGAGCGCAAAGAAAAAATAAATAAATCGAAATACCTTGTGGCTGTCGACTGAACCAGGATGGTGCCGTCGCTCTTAGTCGGCAAAATGGGAAGACCCTATATCTCTGAAAAAAGAAATACTTTAAGCCGCAAATCATAAAATACAGAAATTACACATACCTTGTGGCCGTCGACTGAGCAAGATGGTGCTGACAATTTAAAATCGGCACAGAAATCTCCATTGATATACTTGGGCGCTGCACAAATCGAGTTGAAATGGATGGCGCTGCAGTGGAAACCGTAACTCTAAGATCTGAGATTGAAAAAAACCCTCGGGATCTGCCGCAGTGGAAATAGATCTGAGATTGAAAAAACCCTAGCCGTAGTGGAAACAATAAACCCTATCTACCAAAAAACCCTAGCCGCAATGAAAACGTGAACCCTACGGAATAAATGTGACATTAATATTTAGGGTTTATTTTTAAAATATGTAAATAAATTGGTAAATGTGAAGATATTTCAAATCATAAAAGGTAATAATTAAATTAAATCGGTGATATTAAAAAGGACATCATTAAGAACATTGTGAGCTGGGCAGCGTAGAATTAATTATATACAAACGTGTATTAATGTTTGTTATCAACGATTGTAATTTTTTTTGGCGAAGGAGAGTGTGTTTAATCTTTTGCTTTGCTTTCCTAAACCACCGAGCTTTCTCCTTGCGTTGTCATGGGCCAAAGTTACCTATGAAGGCATTGACAAAGATTTCCCAGTCGATGAAGATGGAAATGCTTTTGTGTTTGAACATGATCTTCACATTGCTTTCAACATTCCTTGTTGGTTCAGTATACATGTGGTTCAATTGATGTCAGTTTCTGCGAGTTCTGGAGAAGATGTGGAGTTGTTACCAGAAGGCAATGCATCAAACCAGTTTGTCTTTTAGACATTGTGCCCGGCAATGGGCCCGCTATTCAGGTTGCGGACAGAGGAGCGTGAGGAATCCATGCTGGTGTGTCTTCTAAGAGCAGGATAGGGAAGGATCTCATTGGTTTGTGTGAAGTTAAACGAGTCTCTGAACTACCGCAGATATACAATGGAATGTCATTTACGAACTTCCCCCAAAGAAAGAAAGCATAGAGAAGTACTTGGGGATGAATCGCAAGGATGGCTGCTACCATTGGACACACCCGAGCACAACACACTGGCATGTTCCGGCACGAGTCAGTCGAAGTTTATGTGTCGGACATGTCAAATGCATCAATCCTACCTGCCCCTACTTGGCTTTTGAGAAGAAAGCAAATGAATGTCACTTTCAAGGGTGCTGTGGAGAAGGCAAAGACAACTGAGACAGGCAAAGTAATAGGCATGAAATGTAAGCATTGTGGAGAGGAGCCATTGCTGGTGCAACTTGTCTGACTTATGTGTACTACATTCTGCCAGACGACATTTCTTTAACAAGGCTGTTCATTCACAGAGGTGTTCATTAGCATCCAGTCAGCCCCTCAGTGTCAGCTTCAAACGTTCAGCGAGCCAGATCTAGTGTCAGCAACGTGGTAAAGAGCAGTCACAAACCAATCAACGAGTGATTGAGTTTCAAGCCGCGCGTGAGCTCATCTTTGAGAACTTTTCAAGGAAGAAGGAGACGTCTCGTACACTGGTTTACTTCTTAAAACTTGAACCTCTAACAAACCATCGAAGGTATTTTTCTTTAGATCTCTAAACACTGACGTGACCTTTTCTTTAGGACTCGGGACTGGATTACACAATCAAGACAGAAGGAGACACACTTTAGAGAGGGTTACGAGGGTCTTCTGGAGCTAAAGACAAAGTTGCCAATACCTTTCATTCACGTCATACATGTTCCAAGGATGGAACTGCATGGTGCTGAGGAGCAGCCTCTGATCTTCAAAATGACAGTTGAGGGACCGGGTTCAGGAGTTGAGTACACCAGAAGGTGTCAAAGTGGAGGAGACCTTCATGATCAATGGGTTGTTCTGGACCACACGCACCGCATACCAGACTGGGCGACAATTGGAATACACCTTTATGACCCATTGTAAGTCATAAAACTCTTCATAACATTTTCTAATCTTCGTTATCTAACACTCTCTTGCAGTGTCAGATCCATGGTGACTATAGCTTACGTAGATATGTGCCACAAAGATAATGTTGCAGTGCTGAAGTTCTTGAACACAATGCTAGAGGTTTGTAAGAAACAGGGTTTGGGAGATGTCAACTTTGCTGGTTTCATGTCGGATGAGGTTGGAGCGATATGGATAGCCTTGCGCCAAGTATTCAACAACGGAGCAAAGATGAAAGGGAGGAAAGAAGCTGTCTGTTTCACTTTATGCAATCCGTGCGTCAAGTGACAAAGAAATGGATTGCAGAAGAATATCGCGAAGAACACATGAAGCTTGCTCGTGCCTGGCCTGCAGCACTGAATGAACAATCTAAGAAAGAATAACTGGCAATTCTCGAGTCTTTTTGGGAAGGACGAGCGTCAAACATTCGAGCTTTGAAGACATGGCTGTCTTGGTGGATCAGGCATGAGGACCACATCTCAATGGCGGAACTGGGAGACATGACAGAAGAAGGACTCGCGAGCGTTCCAACTACAAAAATGCTGAAGTGATTCATGCGAGAGCAAGAAGAGCAAGATTGGCCAAAAGAGTACCATTGTTGGAGGCGACAATGTTTAGACCTCACCGATGCAGTTATGCAGAGTGCAAAGGTGAAAGCGGCAATAGAAGGGAGGTATACAGGGTCAGGGCCTTCGAAGGAAACTTTGTTGAAACGAGTGCAACGCAAACTCTTTGAGGGGAAAAGTGTATCTCCATCAACAATTATCAATCTGGTGGAAGGCGAGGAACACTTGACCAGCCCGGAGTTCACGAGTACCACTAACGTTCGAGTGCAAACTGTTAGGAGAACAGTCACAGGAACAGAACAATCTGATGCTCGACGTTCACACAGACATGATGTAGAGTACACAGAGCGGGTGGTCCAAAACCAGGAGAAAGAGGTTAAGGTTCGAAGAGGTTTTGGAGAGAGAGATTGCTCAAACAGAGTGGGCCATCAGACGAATCGAAGCATCCAGTAAGGTTAAGTGTTTGGGGATGAATCAGGAAGGAACTGCTCTGTGTGGAAAACCAATCGGTTATCCAAGCAAAGTGCCAGCACCAGGATTCTATGGAAAATGAATGTACATTGATGCCTTGGGGAATGAGGAGTATGTACAACAGATGATGTGGTTCTGCCCAAAAGATTCAGGGTGTTTCACGCGGCCAAACGGCAAAATTCTTCACTCACGAATTCCAACACCACCAACGGTTTGGCCTGTGCTCAAGGAAACGAAGCTGACAATGAGGAGGTCAGAGAACTACAGGATGCAGGCTTTGTTCTGGAAGGTTTACAGGGGACAGCAGGAAGAGTAGATGAGGGTCAGAAGGACAAAACACCATCGCCACCACGTGGAGCTGGATCTACAACAATTCCACCTTTCGAAGGACGTATGGTCCGGACTCCAACAAAAATGTCTAAGGAACAAGAGAAGAATTTCCGTAAGGCCAAGACGTTTTTAGGTCGTGTGCGAAATGTTGAAGTGACAGCTAGAGGACGGAAGGAGGCTTTCGTTGTGTCGGCAGGAAATGACTCTGCAAAAGTGACTATTAGTACTTATCCTATATGCAGTTTTCTACCTTTTAGAAGAGCAAAAGTTGGAACCCATGTGTACACATGTACTTCATCTACAGCCGTGTGCTTGGATTGAACCCGAACGTCACATATTTTCTACAAAGTCGATCGCTCAGTGAGATGGAAGTCCACTGTTTGCTGGTGAATTGCAACAGAGTTCATGACCCACCGGTGCTACAAGGATAAATGGTTTAAGGTTTAGGATAATGCTTATATTAAGCCAGTCGGCATATATTAAGCCAGTCGGCATATTAAAAAACTTATATATTCTAGAATATTCTTGAGAATATTCTAGAATATGTTAGAATATACCTGGAATATCCACGAATATACTAGAATAATATGAAGCTCCTGAGCAGGAGCCTCCTTTTTGTCGAGACCCTTTTTTTATAGCTTGTACATCATCATTTGATTCACGGGCTACTGACTATGGACTCATGGTTCCAAATGGAACTTACACAATTACTGCTGATCACTGTGTGCAGTGCACATGTGGAAACAACTATCCAAGGTTAAACAATTTATAATATACTCTAATCTCTCATGATAATTACTGATTAATTACATGTTAGACTGTGTTCAAGCAGCATTAAGCCTAAGTAACAGTTCATGCCCATCAAGCACTTGTAATGGAGCCAGCCTCAAAATTGGTGAATTTACCACTCAAGTTTCAAGTGACAGCTGTCAAGTAACATCATGTGTTTACAATGGCTTCCAACATACACAAATTCTAACTGGGTATGAATATATATTATATGCACACATGTTATGATTTTCTTATGCTCTTCTGAAATGTAGAACAACTGCATGAAGGATAAGTATTAATAGTCACCTTTGCAGAGTCATTTCCTGCCGACACAACGAAAGCCTCCTTCCGTCCTCTAGCTGTCACTTCAACATTTCGCACACAACCTAAAAACGTCTTGGCCTTGCGGAAATTCTTCTCTTGTTCCTTAGACATTTTTGTTGGAGTCCGAACCATACGTCCTTCGAAAGGTGGAATTGTTGTAGATCCAGCTCCACGTGGTGGCGATGGTGTTTTGTCCTTCTGACCCTCATCTACTCTTCCTGCCATCCCCTGTAAACCTTCCAGAACAAAGCCTGCATCCTGTAGTTCTCTGACCTCCTCACTTGTCAGCTTCGTTTCCTTGAGCACAGGCCAAACCGTTGGTGGTGTTGGAATTCGTGACCGAAGAATTTTGCCGTTTGGCCGCGTGAAACACCCTGAATCTTTTGGGCAGAACCACATCATCTGTTGTACATACTCCTCATTCCCCAAGGCATCAATGTACATTCGTTTTCCATAGAATCCTGGTGCTGGCACTCTGCTTGGATAACCGATTGGTTTTCCACACAGAGCAGTTCCTTCCTGATTCATCCCCAAACACTTAACCTTACTGGATGCTCCGATTCGTCTGATGGCCCACTCTGTTTGAGCAATCTCTCTCTCCGAAACCTCTTCGAACCTTAACCTCTTTCTCCTGTTGTTTTGGACCACCCGCTCTGTGTACTCTACATCATGTCTGTGTGAACGTCGAGCATCAGACTGTTCTGTTCCTGTGACTGTTCTCCTAACAGTTTGCACTCGAACGTTAGTGGTACACGTGAACTCCGGGCTGGTCAAGTGTTCCTCGCCTTCCACCAGATTAATAATTGTTGATGGAGATACACTTTTCCCCTCAGAGAGTTTGCGTTGCACTCGTTTCAACAGAGTTTCCTTCGAAGGCCCTGACCCTGTATACCTCCCTTCTATTGCCGCTTTCACCTTCGCACTCTGCATAACTGCATCGGTGAGGTCTAACATTGTCGCCTCCAGCAGTGGTACTCTTTTGGCCAATCTTGCTCTTCTTGCTCTCGCGTGAATCACTTCAGCATTGTTTGTAGTTGGAACGCTCGCGAGTCCTTCTTCTGTCATGTCTCCCAGTTCCGCCATGGAGATGTGGTCCTCATGCCTGATCCACCAAGACAGCCATGTCTTCAAAGCTCGAATGTTTGACGCTCGTCCTTCCCAAAAAGACTCGAGAATTGCCAGTTGTTCTTTCTTAGATTGTTCATTCAGTGCTGCAGGCCAGGCACGAGCAAGCTTCATGTGTTCTTCGCGATGTTCTTCTGCGATCCATTTCTTTGTCACCTGACGCACGGATTGCATAAAGTGAAACAGACAGCTTCTTTCCCTCCCTTTCATCTTTGCTCCGTTGTTGAATACTTGGCGCAAGGCTATCCATATCGCTCCAGCCTCATCCGACATGAAACCAGCAAAGTTGACATTCTCCAAACCCTGCTTCTTACAAACCTCTAGCATTGTGTTCAAGAACTTCAGCACTGCAACATTATCTTCGCGGCACATATCTGCGTAAGCTATAGTCACCATGGATCTGACACTGCAAGAGAGCGTTAGATAACGAAGATTAGAAAGTGTTATGAAGAGTTTTACAACTTACAATGGGTCATAAAGGTGTATTCCAATTGTCGCCCAGTCTGGTATGCGGTGCGTGTGGTCCAGAACAACCCATTGATCATGAAGGTCTCCTCCACTTTGACACCTTCTGATGTACTCAACTCCTGAACCCGGTCCCTCAACTGTCATTTTGAAGATCAGAGGCTGCTCCTCAGCACCATGCAGTTCCATCCCTGGAACATGTATGACGTGAATGAAAGGTATTGGCAGCTTTGTCTTCAGCTCCAGAAGACCCTCGTAACCCTCTCTAAAGTGTGTCTCCTTCTGTCTTGATTGTGTAATCCAGTCCCGAGTCCTAAAGAAAAGGTCACGTCAGTGTGTAGAGATCTAAAAAAAATACCTTCGATGGTTTGTTAGAGGTTCAAGTTTTGAGAGTAAACCAGTGTACGAGACTTCTCCTTCTTCCTTGAAAAGTTCTTCAAAGATGAGCTCACGCGCGGCTTGAAACTCAATCACTCGTTGATTGGTTCGCGGACTGCTCTTTACCACGTTGCTGACACTAGATCTGGCTCGCTGAACGTTTGAAGCTGACACTGAGGGGCTGACTGGATGCTGATGAACACCTCTGTGAATGAACAACCTTGTAAAAGAAATGTCGTCTGGCAGAATGTAGTACACATAAGCCGGACAAGTGTGCACCAGCAATGGCTCCTCTCCACAATGCTTACATTTTATGCCTATTACTTTGCCTGTCTCAGTTGTCTTTGCCTTCTCCACAGCACCCTTGAAGTGACATTCATTTGCTTTCTTCTCAAAAGCCAAGTAGGGGCAGGTAGGATTGATGCATTGGAGATGTCCGACACATGAACTTCGACTGACTCGCGCCGGAACATGCCAGTGTGTTGTGCTCGGGTGTGTCCAATGGTAGCAGCCATCCTTGCGATTCATCCCCGAGTACTTCTCTGTGCTTTCTGTCTTAGGGGGAAGTTCGAAAATGACATTTCCATTGTATATCTGCGGTAGTTCAGAGACTCGTTTAACTTCAGACGAACCAATGAGATCCTTCCCTATCCTACATTTGTCTGCTCTTAGAAGACACACCAGCATGGATTCCTCACGCTCCTCTGTCCGCAACCTGAACAACGGGCCCTTTGCCGGGCACAATGTGTAAAAGACAAACTGGTTTGATGCATTGCCTTCTGGTAACAACTCCACATCTTCTCCAGAACTCGCAGAAACTGACATCAATTGAACCACATGTATACTGAACCAACAAGGAATGTTGAAAGCAATGTGAAGATCATGTTCAAACACAAAAGCATTTCCATCTTCATCGACTGGGAAATCTTTGTCAATGCCTTCATAGGTAACTCTGGCCATGACAACGCAAGGAGAAAGCTCGGTGGTTTAGGAAAGCAAAGCAAAAGATTAAACACACTTTCCTTACCAAAAAAAAATTACAATCGTTAACAATAAACGTGAATACACGTTTGTATATAATTAATTCTATGCTGCCCAGTTCACAGTGTTCTTAATGATGTCCTCTCTAGTATCACCGATTTAATTTAATTTCTACCTTTTATGATTTGAAATATCTTCACATTTACCAATTATTCACATATTTTAAAATAAACCCTAAATATTAATGTCACATTTATTCCGTAGGGTTCACTGTTTTCATTGCGGCTAGGGTTTTTTGGTAGATAGGGTTTACTGTTTCCATTGCGGCTAGGGTTCTTTCAATCTCAGATCTGTTTCCACTGCGGCAGATCCAGAGGGTTTCTTCAATCTCAGATCTCAGAGTTACGGTTTCCACTGCGGCGCCATCCATTTCGACTCGATTCGTGCAGCGCCCAAGTATAACAATGGAGATTTCTGTGCCGATTTAGATTCTCGGCACCATCCTGCTCAGCCGGCGGCCACAAGGTATGTGTAATTTCTGTATTTTATGATTTGCTGCTCAAAGTATTTCTTTTTCCAGAGATATAGGGTCTTCTTATTTGTGCCGACTGAGAGCACGGCACCATCCTGGTTCAGTCGGCAAACACAAGGTATCGTCGATTTATTTATTTTTTTCCTTGCGGCTCAAGTATACGTGTCACAATGTTTTTTTTTCAGAGTTAATGGGTCTTTCCATTTGTGCCGACTGAGAGTGACGGCACCATCCTGGTTCAGTCGGCAAAAACAAGGTATTTTCGATTTGTTTTTTTTTGCTTTCTGGCTCAAGTATTCGTATCACAAGGTTTTTTTTTCAGAGTTAATGGGTCTTCCCATTTGTGCCGACTGAGAGTGACGGCACCATCCTAGTTCAGTCGGCAGCCACAAGGTATGTTCGATATATTTATTTTTTGCTTTCTGGATCATGTATTCGTATCACATTGTTTTTTTTCAGAGTTAATGTGTCTTCTCATTTGTGCCGACTGAGAGTGACGGCACCATCCTTCTTCAGTCGGCAGCCACAAGGTATTTTGAATTTGTTTATATTTTGCTTTGCGGCTCAAGTATCCGTATAACAATGTTTTTTTTCAGAGTTATAGTGTCTTCCCATTTGTGCCGACTGAGAGTGACGGCACCATCCTTCTTCAGTCGGCAGCCACAAGGTATTTTGAATTAGTTTTTTTTTTCTTTGCGTCTCAAGTATTTCTTTTAAAACAGTTAATGGGTCTTCCCATTTGTGCCGTCTGAGAGGGACGGCACCATCCTATCTCAGTCGGCACCATTATCTCTTCAGTGCCGTCTGACAGAGTCGGCACAAACTATCTCAGTCGGCAGGTTTTTTCTTCTACATCTCTCTGCCGACTGAGAGGGTCGGCACATCTAGCTTGAGTCGGCAGCCACAAGGTTAGTCATCTTTGTTTGTTTTTTTATTTTGTCCTCATCAATTGACTTGTGTGTTTACTTTCCAGAGTTTACAAAATGGTGAGAGCTTCAAAACGTCTACTAGAGACTGCGCCTGATGAAGAGCCACGGGAAGAGAAGAGGATATCGAAGCAGAAGCGAGGCAAGAGAGGAGAACCATCTAATGTAGCAAAGGAGGATCCTCCAGTGACTCAGTCTGGAGTAGTAGCAGTTGAGCAAGAACAGCCTCCACCAACAATCACAGATTTCCCGGAGAGCTCGTCGCAGTTGCCTCCTTCATCCGCTGAGGTTGCAGTCCTGAACGAGCAAGTGCAGATGACAGAGGCAGCTGAAGCTAGCGAGGACGACTTGGAGGAGGCAGTCAGCAAAAAGAGAGGCCGCGGGAAAGCTGATTCAAAAGGCAAGAAGGCGAAGAGCGATAAGGAGCCGAAGGAGTTATACAGCATACCGGCGAGCCTGCATTTGGAGAGCTCAGCAAACCTGCTCGACAAAATTACTATCAAGGGACTTGGTGATCCTCCTGATGTGCCCATCTGCAGAATACATTCCAACGAGGTGGTTCGACGAGTGAACCCAGGGGACTTGGACAGGCTGGTGTCATCGTTGAAGAAGGCTGGTTATCTACGCAACACGGCCTTGTTCATTCTGTCCATCGGAGATCGACTCACTGCTGAGGAGCTATCGGAGCTGTCGAAGGACACGATTCAGTACGAGCAGCACCGGTCTTTCGAGCAAGCTCTTACTCAGCCGGAGTACAAACAGTGGGCTTCAAGGCTCTCAAACAGGAAGTTTAGCTGCTGGGACGGGAACCATAGGCTACAGGCTTTGCAGAAGCTGTACCGAGAGGATGCAGAGGACAACCAGCGATGGGCTATTCGCGTTCGATCGAGTTTCATCTCCACGGAGAACCTCGACATTCTTCAACTGGTTTCGATGTTCCAATCGATTAACATGTGAGTATTTTCTTTTCTTTTTGTTAAGAGTTTAGACTTACAGTTTCGTTGAACAGATCTTCAGCAACATCTGTGGAAACAACGCTACCACATATTCTCCTCGCTGTAAAGGCGGTCTGCACTAGTACAGAAGGAACTCAGAAAATCCTCGAGTCACTCACGGAGGTTGATCGTCTTGAGGTGCGGAAGTGGAAGGAGAGTTCATCAGGAAAGACGGCTTGGCATCCTCTTCCGAACCTGATCTGCGCAAAGATCTTTTCAAGGTAACCTCCGATTTAATTTATAGGAAAGAAATTTTTAACTTGTTCTATGTGCAGAACGAGATCGACGATGATCTCGACAGAGCAGTCACCAGTGCTAAGGGCAATCCAGGTTGAGGTGAACCTAAGCAGCTAGTGTACAAGAAGCATGACAAGCGTATGCACAAGTTCCTCTCCATCATAGACCCAGACTTGGGGGAGGAGTGGTTCCAGAAGGTGACAAACATCTCTCATAAGCAGTGTCGCTGGATGGGCATTGAGAAGCTGTATGCGATGTCAAGGGCGAAGATTCCAAACATGCTGCGACTCCGATACCTGAACAAGCTCACCCGTCTCGAATCCAAGGCAGAACAACAGACACTTGGGCTACCGGGCATGCAGGACAAAGAGTGGATCAAGTGGTTCACCTTGGACTTATATTGGAAGGCTGTGCGCGAGGAAGCCATTCAGATCCTTAAGGGGTTGCGAGAGGATGGTGAAGAAGTTGGAACGGATGTCGACTTCATGAGCTGGTTTGACGAGATGAGAATTCGGAGCAAGTGCCTGGTCTTTCAGCCCTTCCATGACTGCATACGGTTCACTTATTCGATGGAGCCGAATGAGTTTCTGGAGCGTGAGGAATCTGCGCGTCGGATGATATGGAGGTAAGCTTTCAATCCAGCATTGCTACTGTCTGACTTTGTGTTGCAGGTTCATACTGGCGAAGCAAATGACACCGTCCCATACGATGAAGCTGTGGACAGATCATACAAGCGAGCCTCACATGTGGTCGAAGAGCAGAGGAGCTCTAACACCGTTCGAACGGGAGCATGTTCCATTCTGGCTCGACTGTCCGTCGCAACAGCCACCAGCTTGGGAGAGCACACTATTCGACATGCACGCCAATGATCTACCAGCGATTGTTTGGGAGCCAGAAGAAGTAGAGGCTATCAAGAAGAGCAAGATGAAGAAGACGGTGCGGAAGACAACTACACCTGCAAAGGGATCGGGAGCGGGACCAAGCTCTTCTACAGCACCTCCGCCGGCATTCGACTTTACAATCAATGAGGTACAGCCACTTGTAGCTAGTTTGGACATCAAGGACGACCTGATGACCTTCATCCCGACCCTGGCTGCATCCCGTGGATCCTACGACCTAGCTGTGTGCGACATGGAGGAGATGAGCAGGTCTTTCTTCGAGCCAGGTGCTTCCCAGACAGAGGTGTACACCAAGCTCCGACAGGTTGACAGACTACATACGGTTGAGTCACAAACGTTGTTCCAGGAAGTGGTAGGTGAATACGGCTTCAACCTCATCATCCTCGACTTGCCCAATGAGCTTGTATATGGAGGTGCTAGCATCAACAAGGACATTGTGCAGCTAGATCCGGTGAAGTTTGAGGAGGCCTTGCAGTTCAGTGGAATGCACTTGGCAGCGAGTGGTTTCATGGTCGTCTTCGCGAGTTCTCCTTCTGTTTCGGCGGTGATTCAGGCGGCTGCAGTAATCAACTTGGAGGTTGCAGGGACTTACAGCGTCTACCGTGCACGAGGCTGGGGATACCGTGACAAAATTAAGGTAAGCTAGCTATTCAAGTTCAAGTTTAACTTGGTCTATGTGGCAGGATAACTTGTTAGTTCTCTTGGTGCTGCAAAGCTCTGAGAAGAAGTCGAAGAGGCCAAACCCTCTGGCGTTGACGAACACGATCCTCGTCGACACTGCCGACCGTTATCAGGAGGCTTGGTAAGGAAGTGCTTTGCTATGTTTATCCTAATGGAAGTTGTGCAGGATTATGATTCAACCGAAGAGTGTTCGACTCATGCAGCTTTTGATCGAGCGTCTCAGTAGACCTGGCGACCTAGTCTGGGATATTGGTTCCGGAACCGGGTCATCATTGTTAGCTGCCGTCGAGCTCGGAAGGAATATTATAGGAACCGAGAAGAGTTTCGAACTCTCTAGGTTGGCAACAAACAAGCTTGCAGAGAACATTAGACCAGAAGAGTTACCTACTCAAACACCTCCACGTCCAAGCGTAACTGGTGGTTCGAGAACTGCAGCTTTACTTAAGATGAAGAAGAAACTTTAGCTAATGTATATTGAGTAATAAATTAAGCTAATATAAAAAAAAATTAAAAAGAAATACAACAGTTTTAATAGAATTCTTTTTTGCCGACTGAGGCCAATACTGCCGACCAGAAAGAATATTCCAAAATATTCTAGAATATTCTTGAATATTCGAGCCCAGGCCTCCTGGGCCCCAAGCCTCCAAAATGGCGACACTCCTCCGGAATCGTCACGGCAGTCAGTGAACTAGTTTTTGTGCTCCCGCACTGTGTTTGTATAGTTTTTGGCTTCAGGCGCCCCCCTTGCGATCCTTGGTTTGCTTGTGCAGTGCTGCCTCTGGTGAGGGGCCTTCTACTTGACGCAGCCCTAGCCTAGAGGATGGCTGCTGGAGGTTGTTTGTTGTGCCCTCATTCTATCCTTTGCGCCTACATGGCTCATGGTATTCTAGCACTCTGAATTTTTGATCGGGTGCTTGAATTTGGCTTGTGGAACAAAACATAATTCCCTCATGGTGCAGAATCTTATTTGCTGGTGCTCCTAGTCATGCTGCACCTTTGCGCCCCTGAGCTAGGGTTGACCAAGAAGCAGGTTGAATCCCCTCTTGCGTGCATGTTGAGAACGATGACCTTTATCCAAAATTTGACAGTTTAGACCTCAACTTTTACTACCCTCACGATGCCCTGGGTGTTACCTCGGCCTAATTTTCCATGCATACCTGAAAAGGAGTAGGCTCCAGAGTTGGCATACGCAATTCACGATGGAGCTCTGTTGACATGATGTTGATTGCCAACCCTCCATCTATAATCACCTCACTGATCGTGCGGCCTGCCATATGAATAGGAATGGTCAGCACGTCGTTCACATAGTCCACTGTGGTTGCAATGCCTCTTGGTGGGGGCCTTGCTACTTCTTGTGTTTGATCCCCCTATCACGTGGCTGAAATAAGTGGCACTTCTTGCCTTGTCAATGCCTTGATCTCTCCCATATTGAAGGCAGGGCGTTTTTGCCGCCTTTAACAATTCTTGGCCCTGGTTGGGCTTTGCTAGTCTTGGAGTAGTCGGCACATTGGTTTGCTTCCTTACCCACTGCTTTAATACTATGGGTTTTGTTGCCCATTCCCTCTTGTGGTGCCTTCGCGTTCCCTTGGTTTCGCATACTTGCGGTTGACTGGTTTTGTCTGCTAAGGGAGTGTTCATCTCGTCATCTCATCTTGGTGGTACGACTGATACTTGGTTCACCTGCAATGAAGGGGTTAGTGTTGGGCCGGCGGGGATTTTGCTCGTTACCCACCCTGGTGATGCTGGTTGCTTGCGCCTCTAGCATTGGTTTAATTAAGGATACCCATGAGCATCGATAGAGCGGGTGTGGACCTCCACATAGTGCGCACATCACCTCCCTGCATTTCAGTTGTCTCTCTCTGTCACCATACCTAGGTCGGTAGGGTTGTCGCTCATGAGAACAAGACTTATGATTCCGGTTTCCAAATCGTGACCTCCTACGAGGTTGATTGTCCCCTTCCGTTTCTATGGCCATAACTCCTCTGGTTATCTGCATCCCCTTCTACCTTTTGTTCCATCGTCAATGTGGCTGCCTGTGATAGCCTATTGCTTAGGAGTTCGGCCAATCGATATTAATCATTCGTGTTGTGAGACCTGCAAATGTCACATACCCAACAGTACTTGTCCCTGCGTGTTGTGTATTCCATTTGAGCCAGTGTTGCGGTTAAGTCTTCCTTTCATGTTGCCCCTTGTTGGGCCTCCCCACGTTGGAGCTGCATGTGCCCCTTGGCTCCCAACCGTCTCTCCTTTCTAACAAGTTTTAGAACATCCAAGAGGTTGGTGGTGTCGTTTGCCCCCTCACCGTCTAATTTATCCTGCATCTTTCTCTCCTGGCATCTCTTAGCTTCCCACTTCTCAGCCTTTTTGGCATACCGGTGTAACTTGTCGAATGTGTGATCGTCGTTTAGGCCAATCCACTTGCGAATTTCCGGCCGTAGTCCCTTTTGGTACTCGTCGATGCTTTCTGTTTCAAGCTCGTTAGCTTGTGGATCACCTTTTCCTCTCGGAAGATATCCAGAAACGCCCCCCATGCGGTTTCCTAGTGAGCTCCTTCGTTTGCCTCGTGGAATCGCATCCACCAGGCATGTGCCTTCTTGTCTAGAGTGCATGCGAATGCACTCAATTTCTTGTGGTTGTCACTTACGTTCCTCAGTTTGCATACCTATTTGAACTTGTGTACATGTTGGTCTGCATCTTCACCCTTCGCTCCATAGAATGCGGGTAAGGGCATTATTACGGTGCTCTTCTGCATTTGATTGAGCACGTGAGCTAGTAAGGTAACCAAATCAATTCCCATGGTGTCCCACTAAGCCTGAGAAGTTCTCCGATCTGGACCCTCTACTTCAGACATGCTGTAATCTACGTCTCAATATTCTGTGGGCACTTTTCTCCTCCCTCGCACCCCTGCCCTCTTGTTGAGGGTGGGTGACAAGGGCGGGCTCCTCTCGGTTGTCCCTCGAGGGACCCGTTCGTGAGACCAACTTGATGGCTGGTGGTCCGGCATACCTCGGATGGACAATATTCCCTCATCCAGTGAGTGGCGTTGTAGGAGTGTGCGCAAAATCCCCTTGCAGCATCTAGATAGTCGTGGTTGACAACCTTGAGACAGTATCCCCTCTTCTTGTGTTGATTGCGGCTCTGTTGTGTGCCCTGGTGGATTTTCCTCACGGGGCTGATACGGTTTTGGTTGCTCGGGTGGATTTTCCTTTCCCCTAAATGGAATCCCTTCATCCCTTGCCCAGAATGGCCACTATGTGGCCCCCCTTATTGGTACCTCCTCCCAGTACATCAGTTTGTCAACGTCTAGTTGCCTTCGCGCAGGTAGTTGTCCCATCTGTACCCCAGCCTTCTGAAGCCTCGGGTTCTCATCTTGGTAACCATCCTGGCCTGCTGTGTTTGAGTGGATTGGCTGAAATCCTAATGCATAGGTTGCTTTGTCGGTAATCGATGTCCCTCCCTGTAGGGGCCTTCCAGATGAGGCCTTCCTCCCTTTTCTGGGTAGCCACGGGCCCCTCGCCTTACCTTGGTGGTGATGGCGGCCCTGGTTTCCTACCTTACGTCCCTCGTGCTTTGGCCATGCTGGACCTCTGGTTCTCGTCCCTCATTACTATTCATGCTGCTTTTGCTACCTCGAGATTCCTTCCTCCAGCGCAGGCCTTCCCTCTCCTGGGGTTCTTCGGTGCAGGGTTTCCTCCTTCGGAGGTACTTGTCAAACACGGGTTCTGCTCTTCAATGTGGAGGCTTATCGTAGCCGTCACTTTTGCCTATATCGAGAGGGGGTGCGGGGCTTCCATCGTCCTACCATCCATCCCACTTTGCATCGTAGGTCATTATCGGGCAGAGTCGCTCATTTAAGTGCTGCTTTCCCGCACGCTCCTATACCTGGAATAACATCCAAATGTGTTGTGGGTTCTTCATATCTTCCTTTGTTGTCTACGGCTTGTGACCACCTTTGCTGTTGCTGTGCCAGGTTTACTACTAGTTAAAGGTAAAATATTAGGAGCATAAGACATCCTACTGTGGAGAGAATAAGGGTAGGAAGGTCTGTAGTAAGTATGGAAGGAAAGGCTGTGTAGAAGGAAAATCCTTATCAAGAGGAAAAGGAAAAGGAAAAGGAAAAGGATGACGTGGCGAGAGGAAGGGTAGTTAAGGAGAGTTAGGGCAATGGACAAGGGGTCTCCATTTGAAGTTTCAGCAAGAGAGAGAGGTTCTCTACACTTTGTCTCTTGTATTCATGTAGTAAATGAAAGGTGCATATTATAAGATCTTATGTGTGTGTTATGTATATCTCAATGAATGGATTTAACAAGGCAATAGCCAAAATTCATTTTTGCCCTTGACTTCGGAGACCAGTCATTGTGGCTTTGAGAGAAGGTGTTTTGATGTATATATGTGGAGAGTTGATGTAAAGAGTGTGTAGCCTTTCAAAGGTTAGGAGAAAGGAAACCGATTAAATAGGAAAAAGTGGGGTTTCCGGTTTTCCTATTTAACATTTGGCGACCACGGAGGGATTTCGCCATTGCAATGTTAGCATTCATTGAGAAAAGAGGTTAAAGTGACAGAATTTTCATTCTAAAAATGGCTCAAAAGGTGTAGAGCTGGATGTGTAAAGGAGAAGGAATGAATGGAACCTTGGAGGAACCATCGTCTTAATCCAGCCTTAGCTGATCAGAGGAACCAAAGGCAAGGCCAATAGAGTGGCTACCCAACAGCAACCTGAAACTGACGTCAAAATATCCTTGGAAAGATAGTAGAGGATATTGTAGAAATAATACAGAAATTTGAGGCTGATCCAGAGAATTGGAGGCAATATCAAACATCTAGTTTAGAGGAGACTGTGAGAGGAAAGGAAGGAGTGCCTGTTCATAAACCGAGATTGCAAAGAGAAGGATCTCCTGAGAACTCCCGAAGAGGAAGGGAGGAAGGTGTAAGAGGAAGTACACTAGAGCAAAGGATTATTATAATATGGCACTTTTCTCGGGAATGTTTGGGGGTACGATGATGTATCCCACATTCTCTGTAGGAAAGAAAGAAAATCCGAAAAGGCACTTACAACAGTTTGAAGAGATAGTAAAATTGTATAAGGTGATGGATGCAAAAAGGCTGCTTATATTTCCACATATATTGAAAGGAAATGCCTCTAACTGGTATTATGATTTAGAAAAGGAAGTAAGAGAGGATTATCAGAAGGTTACTGATGCTTTTAAAGAATATTTCAGAAAGGAGGAATTGCCGGAGGAATATTTAGAGAAGTTAAGGACTATCCTTCAAGGCAAAAATAGAAAAGATAAATAAATATACACACTGTTTTAAAGAAACATGAGAAAAAGTGTAAGGCATATGTAAGGTTGCTAAAACCATATAGAGATCTAGCACTCACTATCAATAAAAAGGATAGAGAGGATAATTAAAAATATATGAAAAGAAGAGAAGGCAAATAGAAAATATTGCAAAAGGAAAGTTGAAAGTATATAGAAGAAAGTAAAAATCCTCTGATAAAGAGGAAGAGGAAGCTGATGTAGTAAAGGTTCGTAAATATCTAATAAATGAGAAAGCATTGGCTCAAATGATGAAAACCTTAAAGGGAATGACAGTTAAGGAGGAGATAAAGGCAAAGGTATAATGCACTAAATGTAACAATTTTGGCCATATAGTGGAGGAATGTAGGCTGCAACTACCTACATGCTGGCTGGTATAGAAAGAGAAAGGAGAATGGATGAATGTCCACCTCCTAGAAGGTTCCCACCTAACAGGAATTGTGGAATGATAAGAATGATAATGCTATTCCTTATAAGAACAAGAACAATATATATGGCAGAAGAAATGAGGTTCCTTATCAGAATAAGAACAATGGATATTATGAGAGAAGAAATGATGTTCCTTACGAAAACAAAGAGGACAGGTATTATGGAGAGAAAAATGGTCCATACAATGGACGATAGAAGGATAGAACCTATACAAAAGAATGATAAACAATATAGAGGAGAAGCAAGACTTATCAAGGTCAAAGAGGCAGAAATGAGCAATATAATCAGGTCAATGATAAAACAAGGACAATAGGGTAGGAATTTTCTTCCCAGGTTTGTTATACATGTGGGTGAAACAGGAGATATCTCTAGGGAATGTCTAGCGAATGTACAACCTTCTACTTCCACCAGAATGACTAATGTACAGCTACAACACAGTTAATTCAAATAGAGGAGGAAAAGGATGAGTATCCACCTGTTGCAAGGGCAGTTATAGCTCTTCAAGAGAAGAAAAAAGGAATATTCTTGTTATAAAGAAGGAGAAGTAGAAACTATTTCCTAAAAGAAGATGGCTCGTTACATGAAAATGTAAACGAGTAGGAGCAAAATCCTGACAAAAAGGTCAGGCTGATAACAATCAGAAGTATAGACAAAGGTGATATAGACAAAGGTGAACAAGGTTTTCATTTACCATTACAGGATAAGACAATGGATTCCATGTATCACCAAGCTATAAATCAGAAGGTAAAGGTTATGCTTGGACAGCTGATACACGTAGCTCCTTATATAAGAAATTAGATATTGAATGCATTAAGTTTAGTTCAACAAACATCACCTTCAAGTGAAGGATATACAGTTGTAAAATGGATAAGGAAGTACTGAAGGTGATTATGATGGACAAGTTCCTTGCATCATAGTATATGTGGAGAAAATAAGTTAAAACGAGTGTTAATAGATGGAGGTTCATGTGTGAATTTTATTAAAGAAGGTGAATGTAAAAGGATGGGTTTAGGACCGATCCAGCCTGCTCCATTTAACCTTAAAATGGCTGATCAACGAAGTGTAAGGCCATTAGGTATAGTAAGAGCAGTTACTATATCGTTAAAGGACTTAAATTTAAAATATCCTTAATAGTCCTACGAATGGAAGGACAGGATGCAACCTATACTATGTTATTGGGCCGACCTTGGCTTAAGATTGCTTATGTTGTGCAAGATTGGGGCTCAGGAAAAATGACAATAGACAAGGTGACATGAAGGTGGATATCTATACTCATGCTAAGATATTTAGCAAAAAGGGATAGACCGGTTGCATTAGAAGGATATGATTGGATGCAGGGCTTGGATGATCAGGAGGAAGAAGAAATTTTGAAGACATACCCTGATCTAAAAGCCCTTGCAGAGATTGATTATATGCAATCGTGAAAGAGAAAAAGAAAGCCTCTCAAAAGGAACAGGAAGAGGATCAGTTGGGGTTGCAGAAAAATTTTATAAGTCTGTTTCTTATGAAATGAACTTACAGGAACAACCTGCAATTATACTTATAATATACTAATGACCCTCTAGAGCAAGTCAACATAGGAACAGAGAAGGAACCTAAGATGTTGACTATAGCTCAGGACTAGATTGATTTTAAGGACAAAGGATTAACATTGTTAGCCAATATAAGGACGTATTTGCATGGTCCTATAAGGATCTAAAAGGAATACCCCAGAACTCTGTATGCACACTATTCAACTTTTGCCGGATGCCAACCAGTAAACAAAATGCATATAGGATGAATCCTAATTATGCAAAGTTGGTTAAGGAGGAAATTATAAGTTGTTACAGGTTGGTTTTTATATCCTATACAAGGAGCACAATGGTTATCACCACTTGTAATTGTTCCTAAGAAAAATGGAAAGTTAAGAGTATGTGTAAACTATAAAAAGTTAAATGATGTTACAGTAAGGATACCTTTCCATACCTTTTTACAAGGAAATGCTGATAATGTCGCCGGACATGAAATGTATTCTTCATGGATGGCTTTTTAGGGTAAACCAAGTGAGGGTAGCTCCTGAAGATCAACATAAGACGCTTTTATAAGTCCGTGGGGTGCATATGCTTATAGGTTATGCCTTTGGCTTATGTAATGCACCCTTTACCTTTCAAAGGATTATAACAATACCTTTCGGGAATACCTTTTAGACTTTATGAAAGTCTTTATGGACGATTTTAGTGTTTATAGTTCAAAGGAAGAACATTTGCATTGTCTGGAAAAGTGTTTCCAGAAATGTAGGCAAAATCTAGTTGCTTTGAATCTTGAAAAATGTAACTTCTTTGTTAAATCAGGAGTCCTTTTAGGACATGTTGTTTGTAAGGAAGGTATATTGGTGGACTAGGATAAGGTTAAGGTTATCCTGAGTTTACAACCACCACAAGATATAAAGGAGTTATGTAGGTTTTAGGAAAAATAGGTTACCATAGGCGATTTATAAAGCATTATGCTGAGATTGCAAAACCTTTAACAGATTTGCTAAAGGCAGAGTACCATATGAGTGGACATCATAGTGTCAAGAGGCCTTTGACCAGCTTCGAAAGGCTCTTACTAAAGCCCAATATTGGTTAGTCCTAAATGGGATTGAGAATTCCATGTACAAGTGGATGCCTCTGATATGGCTATAGAAGCCATCCTTACGCAAATGCAAGAAGATGGAAAGGATCGTCCTATTTATTATGTTGCCGTAGGCTAACACAAGGAAATAATTACACCACTACAGAAAAGGAAGCTTTAAGGATGATATATGCTATCCATAAGTTTAGACACTACCTTTGGCTAATAAAGTTAAGATTTTGTAGATTAATAAAGCTTTATTATATTTACTTAACAAACCTGTACTTACAGAAGGTTAGCCAGATGGTTTTTACTTTGCAGGAATATATTTTGAGATAATTCATAAACCAGGAAGGTAGCATGAAAGGCTGACCATTTAAGTCGTATTAAAATAGGCGAAGTTCCTATATGTGTTGGATGATTTTCCTGATGCGAATTTATTTTGTGTCGATGTTCCATTAAGGTGGTTAGATCATATAAAACAGTATCTAGCCACTGGAACAATACCACCTATTTATAGGACAACAGATGAAAGGAAGTTGTTTGTCGTGAGGACAACGACACTTTTTCTCTTGTGCGAGGGAAGTTGTATAAATTAGGGTCCGATGGGGGTTTACAAAGGTGTGTAGAGACCTTTAGAAGTCTCGGAGATTTTAAAGAGGCTCATTCAGGCCTTGCAGGAGGCCATTTTGTAGAGGAAATAAGGAAGGAAAATCCTTCAGGCGGGATTATGGTGGCCTACTTTATGGAGGGAGGTAGGTAGCTATTAAGGCATGTGAAAATGCCAACGTGCACAATTGCCTCCAAAGAAACAAATACAACCTTATAATCCAGTTCTCCCACTTAGAACCTTTCCAGAAATGGGGAATGGATTTTATAGGACCAATTAATCATGTGAGCTCAAAAAGGAATCAATAATATATTGGTTTTAACAGATTATATGACAAATGGGTAGAGGCAAAGCCTATGAGAAGGGCCGATGCATATAATACAAGCAAAGGTTATATACAATACTATAATAGTACGTTATGGTATTCCTAAGGAAATTGTGAGTGATAGAGGAAAGCATTTCGTGAATGAAACGATAGAAATGCTCATGGAGTTTGTGATAAAACATAAGAAGTCAACACCATATTACCTATAGGGTAATGGGCAGGCTGAGTCGACAAACAAAGTCCTTAAGAATGTTTTAAGGAAGGCAATTCAGGATAATCGAAAGGATTGGGATGAAAGGTTACCAAAAGTTCTCTGAGCCTATAGGACAGCTTATAAAGTGACTATTGGTATGACACCTTTTAAGCTTGCATATGGTTAGAGGCCATAACCTCAATGGAGTATATTGTGCCATCCTTATGAATAGTTGTACAACATAATATAGAAGAGAAGGACTCTATGGCAACTCGTTTAATAGAGCTAGAGAAGTTGGACGAGTTAAGGAGGTATGCCTTATGGACTATATAGGTTATTCAAAGGAGAAGAAGGCCTGGCTCAATAGGAAGAGAAGAGGAAAGGAGATAAAGGAAGGGGACTTGGTCCTGTGGTATAGAGGTAAGGTGGGAGAAATGAGTCAAAAGCTTGATTTAAAGTGGATAGGCCCTTTTCGGGTTAAGTCTGTAAAGGAAGAAGGAGTGATGCAGTTAGAAACGTTGGAAGGAGAGGAAATTGAGGAATGGTGAATGTTAATAAGGTAAGGAAATATATATCGCAGGAGAATGTTGTAGGAAATGTTATTTGTATTAATTTGAGGAGCATATTCTCTGTCTGCAGTGCACACGAAACGAGGCTGTAGATCTAGGGTTTTACATAATGTGCAGCGAGAAAGAGATGTCAACGAAGAAAGGCTGTTTGCCTACTCAAAATTGTCGGAGTTGCTTTAGATGGAGAGAGATTGGGTTAGGTACAACTGGTACATACAAGTGGGATTTCTCCTTGAAGATGGAGAAGGTGTTGAGGGAGCTCGGATTGTGGGAGTATGCACAGATTTTGAAGGATGGAGAGCCTCATGATGAGCAGTGTTTCACATTGGTTATGTTGATGGAAAAGGTGGAGAAGCCTGAGATAGGTTTGTAATATATTTGGAGGAGAGGAACTCCTCTTTACAGAGAAGCTTTAGAAAAGGTTTTTTAGTTGCCGCGATCGGAGGGAGAAGTGAAGACAGATAGATCTCACCTTACAGACTTTTTGAAGGAAGGAAAACAATATGTGAGTAAGGTAGGTCTGAAGCTTTTTCGATCTCGTGGAGGAGACGCAGTTGGCAGTGAATTTCATTGTCAACGCATTTGAATTCCGGACATCACACATCATGGCGTCAAATCCAGTGATGTCCTTATATGATGGATTGAAGGTGAAGAAGCCGGTGGGAGTGGCTCGTTATTTGATGAAGAGGTTGAGAGAGCACCTTTGCACATGCAGGAATTGGAAAAGAAAGGAGAGCCTTCATTCAATGATGGCATTTACATGGTATAGGTAATTGCAGATTATGTGTGCCTGCATGGAGAGCCAGTAGGCCGAAAATTGTGGCTCGGATGAAACAGGTGAGGAAGGAGATAGAGTTGTTTCAGAAGAAGCAGGGGAAGCGAAAGGATCAGAATAAAGGGAAGGAATTAGATGTCAACCTGCAAGGGGAAGAAGAAAAAGGGAGAAAAGGCGCACAAGAAGAAGTAGCCTAAGGTGGAAAAGCAGGCACTGGTGAAGAGGACTACAAGGTCGGAGGCAAGACTAGAAAGCAGAAGATTAGAGCACATGAAGGATCAGAGCAGAAATTGGTGGTAGATTTGAGGAAGAAGAGGATGAACAGTCAGGAGGTATGGTGTAGGAAGATGAAGAACCATTGGAGCAAGGAGACAAGGAAGAACCTGTGGAGCAGCAGGAAGAGGAGTTGTGTGAAGTGGATAAGGAGAGAAGACGAAAGCGAGGCAGGAGATTAAGTCGGACTCTCAAAGCAGATGGTAATGGATCAGGAGGTCACCCGAAATCATTACAGGAGGAGCAGCCCATGATGATCGTGCCATTAGAGACGGTGGATCCTTACGAAGCGAAGATATGCGAGAAAAGGGTAAGGTAGCAATGGATGAATGGACGATGAGCAAGAAGGGAAACGGAAGGGGTTCGAGTCATCTGCTGATATTCCATTTGACGGTTACTCCTACAATGGCGGATATAACCAACAAGGGGTAGTGGAAATTGCAAGGGAAGTTGAAGAGATGGTGCGAGGATCGAAGTTTTTGAGACACCAATTCAACCCACTGCCGTTCCAGTCATCACGAGATCACACGGAGGTATGTGTGGTAGGGGTGTGTATTGTGGGAATGGATCACAGAGTATGTCAGTCTCTGATTTCCACTTGGATGAGGAGGATATGCGTCAGCAACAGCAGGAGGGTAATGTACAAGCGGATATCTCCTTCAAGCACAGGAAAGCATTTGCATGGAAGGATGTGCAGACTACTGACACGCAGATTCAGTTTGCACAGGTTTTGGCAGCAGCTCCAGTTTGAGATGGTTGAACAGGTGGTTGGAGGCGGAATGAGGCGTAAGATGCAACTCAGATGGCAGCAAGCTTATTCAATCATTTAGTTAACGCTGGATACACTGTCAAGGATAGGGCAAACATTCAGAGGTTGATTGTGTAGGCCGTGGAGAGCGCCATGGCACCCAAGATGACCGCCATTCAAGGGATGATGAGTAAGGGCATTCAGCGACCGACTAAGTAGAGGACTCCAAGCCCGGTGGTGGAGCTTAAGCCACGGTGACATCACAGGAGCCAATGACACTGTTCCAAAGTCTAGTGCGAGTGCGAGACGAAACCCAGCAGATTGCTACCATATTATCGGTGGTGGTGGACGAATTCTAGCGTCTTCAAAGACGAGAACGAGCAGCTTAGAAGGAAGACGCAGGCGTTTCACCTTCAGGTAGCAATGGTGCAGCAGGAACTTGACAAGGAAAAGGAGGAGTTTCAGAGTATAAGGATCAGGAGGAGGTGGAGTATCAAGATGATGCACAGGATGTGTTGCCGTGAGGACACAAGCAACGAATAAGGAGGGGGCAGTGTTAAAGGTAAATATTAGGAGCATAAGACATCCTACTGTGGAGAGAATAAGGGTAGGAAGGTCTGTAGTAAGCATGGAAGGAAAGGCTATGTAAGAAGGAAAATCCTTACCGAGAGGAAAGGAAAAGGATGACGTGGCGAAGGGTAGTTAAGGAAGAGTTAGGGCAATGGACAAGGGGTCTCCATTTGAAGTTTCAGCAGGAGAGAAAGGTTCTCTACACTTTGTCTTTTGTATTCATGTAGTAATGAAGGTGCATATTATAAAATCTTATGTGTGTGTTATGTATACTCTCAATTGAATGGATTTAACAAGGCAATAGCCAAAATCCATTCTTGCCCTTGACTTTGGAGACCAGTCATTGTGGCTTTGAGAGAAGGTGTTTTGATATGTATATATGTGGAGAGTTGATGTAAAGAGAGTGTGTAGACTTTTTTAAAGGTTAGGAGAAAAGAAACCGGTTAAACAAGAAAGGTGGGGTTTCTGGTTTTTTCTGTTTAACACCGCTTCTCGGAGACTCGACCAATTCCGGTGTTTGTGTTGTTTCCTCAGGTAGATGAGGTAGGGGCCGATTGTGGCAATTGGGGTGCCTCTTTGCCTTCCATCAACCTTTCTCGGTCGGCCCGACGCATCCTCCTGGCCAGCTGATGCTCACTAATTTCTAGTTGTTTAAACGAGTTAATCTCGGGTCTCCTTCGGGACGCAACTTTATTTGCTACGGTGAACTCCATTCGTGTGTACTATTTATCCCTTTATGGTCGCCACAATGGTCGTCGAGGACTTCGTAAGCCAGATGTGGTGCTTGCTATGAAGCCTCGGTGGTCACTAGGACGTTGTGGATAGCGTCAATCCCCGAGGGTACTAGAAGGTGCTAAATGGCCTCTACCCAGACGCTGCAAGGGTCCGTGTATAGGGGTGGGTGAGTTCTCCTAGAGCAGTGTTGCCGCTTGGTAGCTGAGTATGTTGTTTGCCTAGGAGCAGAGTGAGAGGAGAATCACCGGAGAGATGGTGAACAAAGAAAACATGTATAAATATATATATATTGCCTGCCTGAGGACAAGTTGCCTTAGGAAGGTGGAGCAAAATACAAGACGAAAACTGGACTAGAAGGACCCTGACCCATTACCAGCCTTCCTGCTTATATAGTGGGTTGGCTAGTGCTAGACCTAAGTATAGGTGGACTCTCTCACTGGTCTACTGCCATGTGACAAAGTTCTACCTGTCACATATATGTGCCTCCCTTACACATGATATCCCAAGTACCTGGGTAGTTGATACAGACGATCGGATCCACACCTGGTTAAGCACCGCCTGATAGATGTCATCGTCAGTCTATACCTGTGGTACCTTCCTTGCTCAGTGCTCCGTCTCGTCACTCATTTTTGCTGGTGGTCAAACCACCACAAGGTGTGGGGGGATCCGTTCGATCCATCACAGTTAGCCAACCTAAGTTGCAAGGAGGAAGACACTGACAATGTGTTGGGCGAGTCTTACTAGAACTACCACGCCAATGGGTAGTGGGCCACCCTAGCTCATCTTGAACTGGCCAAGGTCTTTGATTGGATCAGGAAGGCAATGGCAATGTACAATGATCTAGACCTCCTGGAGTGTCCACAAAAGCACGATGCCATAATGAAGAAGCTCACAAACCGCTGCCAAGCTGCTTAGAAGGAAGCCGAGGGGTATGTGAAACAACTTCTCCAGGGAGTCCAATAGTGGGAGGCTGCGGAGGCTGGGAGGAAGCAAGTAGAAGTGGCTTGCCAAGAGTTAGCCAATGGCTTGGACCAGTTGCAGGGCAAGTACAATGACCTCCAATGGCTCCACAATCAACTTGGGACCATGAGTGGGCCATAGTGGAGAGGGAATGGCAAACCTTTGAGCTTGGCACTAAGCTCAAGCGAAGGGAGGTGGAGCTCATGGAGGCCCACTGAGAGCTGGCAACAGCCAAGGAAGAACTACACCAGCACACCATTCAGCTCGCAGAAGCTAAGGCCACTCTTGTGTCTTCCCAAGCAAAGCCCATGATAGAGGCACAATGGGCAATGGTCCCGTCCCAACCAAGTGAGGAACGTGGCCCGGCCAAGCCCCGTAGGACCCACCATGGACCTCCACAAAGTTAGAGGTGGACACTTAACTGCAGGTTCATCTCCTTGTGGTAAGGGAATAGAAGTTACATCACTCACAAGAGCGAACCTAGGAGTTGGAGGTCCAGCTAAAGTAGATCCATGAGCAGTAGGCAGGGTTCAAGGCAAAGCTACGGGGGGCGACCGCACTACGGGATGTGACCATCACTACCCTGATGTTGGAACTCACTACAGCAAAGAGCAAAGTCACTATATACTGCTAGTACTATAGGATGGCTGAGGGTATGGCCCAAGGATGTGCCAACAAATAAGTCTGGGCATCTTGTTGATGGTGGGTTGACCATTGTCCAAACCGCCAGATGGCAGGAAAGAGTGGTGAGGGTGAGCGGCCAAGCGGGGAAGATATAGTAGGTACTGACTAACAATGACAATTGTTAGGTGGTGCTTAACAGAGGCCTAGATCTAATCGTTTGAATCAACTACTAAGGTACTTAGGACATCACACGTGAGGGAGGTGCATAAATGCTACAAGACAGGACTCTATCATAGAGCGGCAAATCAATAGGGGTGCCACTTGGACCTAGGGTCTAGCACTGATCGACCCACTATATAAGCAGGAAGGTTAGTAGTGGGTCGAGGTCCTTCTAGTCCGTCTTCTTCTTTGTATCTTGCTTCACCTTCTCTAGGGCCATCTTGTATCCAGACATGCAATATATATATCGCCACCTTGTTTTAGGCCAAAAAGGGTGTTGCAACTCTGTACTTGTGACAGTAGGTCCTTCTAACTCCAAATAATGCATGTACACTCTACACTTTACATCCGTTTCCACCCAGTTTTGGTTTAGGATGGGATGAATACAACAACATTGTGCTTAAGGGAACTCCTACTCACTTGTGCACGGGCCCTCACTGCATTTGGATAGGCCATCACCACACCTTCTAGCATCTCCCAAGGTAAAGGCTGGCCCACTAGTGTGGAGCCCTAGGATTGGGTGTTGGCAATAGTGACCACCGAGGCTTTATAAGTCACCCTACATTTGGCTTGTGAAGTCCCTGATGACCTCTTACTAGCCACACACTCAATTGGATGCAGGAGAGCACAATAACAGTGCCCTTACCTATGTTCTGAGGAGCGAGGGGCAAAGACAACAACCAACATGTACACAAGTTCAAGCAGGTGTGCGAGATGAGAAGCGTAAACGACAACCATAAAAAGTTGAGTGCATTCCCATGCACCTTAGAAAGAAGAGACACACCTAATGGATGTGATTCCATGAGGCAAATGAAAAAGCTCACTAGGAAACCATGCGAAGGGCGTTCTTAGACACCTTCTAGTCGTCAGGGACTCTGCATGCCAGATGTGGTGCTTCTCAGGAAGCCTCAGTGGTCACCAAGACGCTATGGAGAACATTCAACTTTGGAGGTCCAAACCAGCAAGCCGGCCTTACCTCGGAAGTACTAGAAGGTGTTGAATGGCCTCTACCCGGACGCCGCAAAGGTTCATGTATAGGTAGGAGAGTTCTACTATGGTGGTTTGGTAGAGAGCGTTGGTCAACCTAGGAGTAGGACAAGCGGAGAATCCCCGCTTGTAAGGTGAATTGAAGGAGTATGGATATATTATATTGCTAGTCTGAGTACAAACTATCTCCGACAGAGAAGCAAGATACTGTCACAACCCGATACAGGATACAGGATTCCGGATACATGATACAGGATGCAGGATTTCGGATTTCGGATACGGGTTACAGGATATGCCTGCAGGATATTCCTACAGGATATACCTATAGGATATTCCTATAGGATATGCCATATAGGATATGCTACAGGATATGCCTAGAGGATAAGGGACACTATTCTTAGCTCATGACTAGATTAGACTCATGACTAGATTAGACTCGTGACCAGATTAGCTTGGAGTTGTGAGCATAAAAGCTCCAACCTAATTGTTGTACAATCAGTTACTATCAACACTAGTCATTCTAGGATTATTCTTGTTCCTTGTTCTTGTCTTACTCTTTGCCTCCTGCTCCTGTCTTGCTCCCGAATCCTATCCTGATCCTGTCCTGCTCCTGGATCTGTCCTGTTTCTGTCTTATTCCTGGATCCTGTCCTGCGCTCTCCTATCTTGCTCTCGAATCCTATCCTACTCCTATCTTGCTCCTGGATCTGTCCTACTCCTGATTCCTAAGTTCCTAGTTCATGTCCTGCTCCCTGTTCAGCTCTCCTGCTCCCTGTTCAGCTATCCTGCTCCAGTTCCTATCCAGCTCCTTGTCCTGCTATCCTGCTCCATTTCCTATCCTGCTCCTTGTCCTGCTATTCTGTTCCAGTTCCTATCCTATTCCTTGTCCTATTCCTGAGTTCCTAGTTCCTATCCCGCTCCGGTTCCTATCCTGCTCCTTATTCTACTCCTGAGTTCTAAGTTCCTGCCCTACTCCTGTCCTATTCCTGAGTCAAGCCTTCCTGTTCTTAGAATCTTGCTCTCTTCCTGGTTCTTGAATTGTGGCTTGACAGATACAAGACGCAGACTTGACTCCAAAAAGACCCCGACCCACTACCAGCCTTCCTACTTATATAGTGGATTACTTAGCGCTAGACCCTAGGTATAAGTGGCACCTTCCTACTGGTCTGCTGCCTTGTGATAGAGTCCTGTCTATCTCATTTATGTGCCTCTCTCATGCGTGATATCCTATGTACCCTGGGTAGTTGGTCCGAATGATCGGATCTACGCCTGGTTACGCCGTTGCTTGACATCTGTTGCCATTAGTTTGTACCTATGGTACCTTCATTATCTGGCACTTCATCCCGTCGCTCGTCCGTGCCTGCTAGCCGTTTGTCTGGTAAGGGGTCAGCCTACGGGGGTCGCCGCTGTGCCCTCGTTTTGTTTGTCGAATGTCTGGCCGTCATTTAAGCCGATTCACTTGCGGATCTCTGGCCGCAGTCCCTTTTGGTACCACATTTTCTTGGTTAGGTTAACTAGGACATCTCTTAACCGGGCGATGTACCCAGCATGCGGACCGTGTATTCGTCGATCGACTCTCCCGCTTTCTATTTCAAGCTCGTTAGCTTGTGGATCACCTCCTCTTCACTCTTTTTCTCCAGAAAGGTATCTAAAACGCCCTTTGTGCGATTTCTTAGCGAGCTCCTTCGTTTGCCTCATGGAATCGCATCCACCATGTATGTGCCTTCTTGTCCAGAGTGCATGTGAAGGCACTCAGCTTCTTGTGATTATTGATTACACTCCAAAGTTCGCACACCTGTTCGAACTTATGTACATGTTGGTCTGCGTCGTCCCCTTCGCTCCACGGAACGCCGGTAAGGGCACTGTTACGGTGCTCTCCTGCATCCGATTGAGTATGCGGGCTAGTAAGGTAACCGGGTCGGTTCCCATGGTGTCCCATTGCACCTGAGAAGTGCTCCGATCTGGACCCTCCGCTTTGGATGTGATGTTCCACGTCCCGGTATTCTGTGGGTACCTTTCTCCTTCCTGGCGGCCCTCCTCCCGGTTGTCCCTTGGGGGCCCCCTCCGCAGGACCAACCTGACAGTTGGTGGTGCAGCTTACCTCGGTTGGACGATACTCTCTCATTTAGTGAGTGGTTTTGTAGGACTGTGCGCGGAATCCCCCTGCGACATCTAGACGGTCGTGATTGATGGGGTGAATCCTCCTCACCATGAGACAATATCCCCTTGTCTGGTGATTGTCAAGCCACGATCCAGGAACCAGGAAGGAGCAGGATTCCAGGAACAGGAAGGCTTGACTTCAGAACAGGACCGAGAGCAGGACAGGAACTAGGAATAGGAAGGAACAGGACGGATCTAGGAGTAGGCAGGATCAGATAGATCCGGGAGCAAGACAGGAAAGCGTAGGACAGGATCCAGGAACAAGAGGAACAGACAGGATCCAAGAACAAGGCAAGAGCAGGAGACAAGGAGCAAGACAAGAACAAGACAAGAACAAGAATGATCGTAGAAACTGGTGTTGATAGTAACTGATTGTACAACAATTAGGTCGGAGCTTTTATGCTCACAACTCCAAGCTAATCTGGTCATGAGTCTAATCTAGTCATGAGTCTAATTAGTCATGCTAAGAATAGTGTCCCTTATCCTCTAGGCATATCCTGTAGGAATATCCTATAGGTATATCCTGTAGGAATATCCTGCAGGCATATCCTGTAACCCGTATCCTGTATCCGAAATCCTGCAGGCATATCCTGTACCGTATCCTGTATCAAATCCTGCATCCTGTATCCGGAATCCTGTATCCTGTATCGGGTTGTGACAGCACCTCCTCCCTAAGACGAGTTCCACGAGTCTTGGGACCTGGTTTAGCAGGATAATGCCGATGGAAGGCAGCAACTTTGGAAGAAGCATGGAGTAAGTTGGATGCAGGTTCCCAAGTGCGATCGGTAGGCAAATAACCTTTCCAATCCACCAAGTATTGAAGTTGGCGGCGATGAAGACGAGAATCAAGGATGGCTGCAACTTCGTACTCAGGTTCACCAGCAATGACCACAGGAGGGGGAGGAGAAGAAGCACGACCAGGAAGAGAAGAAGGATGATACGGCTCCAACAAGGAGGTGTGAAACACAGGATGAAGTTTCACCGTAGATGGTAACTCGAGTCGGAAAGCTACAGGATTACCTCCGCCACATCCTGTAAGGGCCCAATCGTTGAAAATCCAACTTAGAAGAAGGCCTGTTGGTGCGAATGTGTCGACGAAGAAGCCACACGAGATCACCAATCTTGTATGCAGGTGCCGGTTGACGGTGAGCATCAGCATGATGCTTGTATCGTTCCTGTGCCTGCTGAAGATGAACCCGGAGATCATCCTGTACCTGACGAAGATGCTGAGACGATCCTGTACTGCAGGAGCGGAAGAAGGAGAAGCAGGAGGAGCAAAGTCAAAACGTGGATGGTGGCCTGTAAGAGCAAAGAAAGGTGTCTGGCCTGTAGATGCGTGAATGGAGTTGTTGTAGGCAAACTCCGCCATAGGAAGAAGGTCCAACCAATTATCCTGTTGGTAACTGATGAAGCAACGAAGATATTGCTCCAAGGTCTGAATTGTGCGTTCTGACTGCCCATCAGTTGGGTGATATCCTGAAGAAAGATCCGCTTTAACCTGTAGACTCCGAAGAAGCTCTCGCCAAAACTTGGACATGAATTGTGGACCTCGATCGGAAACAATGCTCTCAGGAAGACCATGATGTCGGAACACTTGGATCACCAACTCGCAGTTGTCTGACCTGTAGCTGTCTTGTTGCAGGTAGGAAATGAGCCTGCTTGGTGAAACGGTCAACCACCACAAGAACTGCATCAATCCACGAGAAGGAGGAAGATCTGTGAGGAAATCCATAGAAATGGATCTCCAAGGAGCAGAAGGAACAGGAAGAGGACGAAGAAGACCAGAGGGTGCATGACGAGGCATCTTCGACCTGTTGCAGGTGTCACAACTCCGTACAAACCTTTCCACAAAACCTCGCAACCCAGGCCACCAATAGTTGCGAGTCACCAACTCAACTGTCTTGGCCACACCAAAATGTCCTGTAGCCGGGGTATCATGACAATCCTGTACCACACGAGTCCTGCAAACACCAACAGGAACGTACAGGAGACCTTCCCGGTACAGGAGTCCATCCTGTATGGCAACAGGTTGTAGTCTGACGGGAACTGGAGGAAGAGGAACTTGCAATGTCAGGATGAATGTGTGAGAACACATTCTTTGCCAAGTCGTCTGTAGCCAACTGCGAACGGATGTCCTGTAGGAGTGTTGAATTTGCTGGAGCCTGATGAACCTGTAGTGCCGCAAGCCGGAATCGATCAGGACCCAACAACACTTGCTTTGACAGTCATATGCAGGATCGCCTGGGACCGTGCAAGGTAAGAGCGCCTAGACAATGCGTCCGCCTTGCCATTCCGAAAACCGGGCCTGTAGACAATGACGAAATCAAAACGTGATAGGAACTCCGCCCACCTAGCCTGTCGTCGACTGAGAACTCGAGCCGTTTGAAAATACTCCAGGTTCTTGTGATCCGTAAGAACTTGTACAGGATGTGCAGCACCTTCCAGGAAATGCCGCCACTCCTCGAACGAATCCACAATGGCCTTGAGTTCCTTGTCATGAATCTCGTAATTGATCTCCGCCGAAAGGAACTTACGAGAGTGAAAAGCTACAGGATGAAGCAACTTGTCTTCTCCAACTTGTGATAGGACGGATCCTACTGCAAAATCCGAGGCATCTGCTTCAACGAAGAAAGGACGAGAAGGATCAGGATGTGCTAAAATCGGAGCTGTCGTGAAGGTGTCCTTGAGTGTTGTGAATGCATGTTCCGCCTTGTCGGACCAAGAGAAAACCTCTGTGCGCTTGGTGAGTTCCGTGAGTGGAAGTACACGCTTGGAGAAGTCCTGTATGAACCGCCTGTAGAAGTTTGCAAAGCCAAGGAAACATTGTACATCTCGTACAGACTTGGGCCTCTCCCACTCCACGATGGTCTTCACCTTGTGCATGTCCATGGAAACGCCAGCAGGAGAGACGATGTAGCCCAAGAACTCCACAGAATCCCTATCGAAAAAACACTTCTCCAACTTCGCATACAGGCCATGCTCGCGAAGCCGCTGTAGAACCAATCGTACATGCTTGTCATGTGCCGCCTGGTCCTTGGAGAAAATCAAAATGTCGTCGAGGTAGATCACCACAAACTGGTCCAAGAAGTCACGAAAGATGTCGTTCACCATGTGTTGGAACACGGCTGGGGCATTGGTAAGGCCGAAAGGCATCACCGTGTACTCGAAGTGTCCATACCTTGTACGAAAGGCAGTCTTCCACTCATCGCCTGGACGAATCCGTACAAGGTTGTAGGCCCCTCGTAAGTCGATCTTCGTGAACACCTTTGCTCCTCGCAGCCGATCGAGAAGTTCCGGGATCAATGGCAACGGGTACCGATTCCGAATGGTGACTTGATTCAAACCCCTGTAGTCCACAACCAAACGTAAACTCCCATCCTTCTTCTTGACAAAGAAATACGCTCCTGCAGGGGACTTTGAGTGACGAATGAAGCCGGATGCCAAGTTGTCCTCGATGTACTGACGAAGAACCTCCAACTCTGTGGGTGACAATGCATAAATCGGTCCGAACGGTGGAGTCTTTCCTTCCGCAAGATCAATAGGACAGTCGTAGGACCTGTGAACAGGAAGAACTGCAGCCTTGTGCTTGTCAAAAACGTCCTTAAAGGTGATACTTGGATGGTAGGGAAGGAGGAGAAGGAAAAGGAGCAGGAGAAGGAGATTGAAAAACAGGAGAGTCAGACACAGGAAAGGTAGAAGAGGACGTAGGAGTTACTTGAAAGGCAAAAAGGTGGAAAGGAGCAGGATCAGTGGCAAGTTCATGCATGGTAGTGGTAAGAACTCGGAGAGGAGAAGGAGGGAGCTGTGACTGAAAAAGAGGAAGGATCTTGGGGGTGGAACAGAAGCAGAGTAACAAAAGAGGCAGGATTGGGAGAAACCTGTGTGGATGTTGACGTGTACAGGATTGGAAGAATCCTGTACAGAAGTCCGTGGTTGCACAGGAGTGAGGGAAGCCTGAGTGTGCTGACGAACCAACAGGAGGTGGATCCTGTTGAGGAGGAACCTTCGACACTGATACAGGATTGGAAGAACCCTGTACAGGAATCCGCAAACTTACAGGAGTGGAGAGAGTGCGGATGTGCTGAGGAACTGACATGAGGTGAATCCTGTCGAGGAGGAGTCTTCAACACTGGTACAGGAACAGGCACGGTCAATCCTGTAGCTTGTACTGCCTCAGACACCAAGGATGTATCCTGCACGCAGGAAGGTACAGGATTGATCCTGGCTGCTGGAGAGGAAAACGTGAGCGTCCTAGACCTCCAGTCGATCTGCGGATTTGCAACAACGAACCATGGCATGCCAAAAATGATGGGAGTCGACCGAGTCTTGATCAAGTTGAAGGAAATCGAACAGTTGAATGCGCCATGACTGCAAGAGAGAGGTGTGGTAGCGTGGGTAACTGCGCCAGAAGCAATCAAACGACCATCGGCCACCTCTACAGGAACTGCACGCTTCAACTTCACCACCGGAATGCCATGTGAGCTGCAAAAGTGTCATCCATGAAACATGCATTTGCACCAGTGTCTAACAGGGCAAACTCCTTGAGCTCTCGGTTATTGAGGCGAATGTGTACAGGAAACTTGAGTGATGGAATGGTATGAGCAGCACCAATGGAGCCTGCACCTACGTCCAACTTCGCGGCTCCTAGACGAAGTGGACATTGAAGTTTTCCGACTGAACTTCAGCTTCGGCTTCACGCGTCTTGAACTTTCTGGCTTTATTAGGACATTCCGCCACCTTGTGTCCTGCTTCACCAAATACAAGCATAGGTTCTCACCCCGACGAAAGTGCTCAAAATCGGCCATGATCTATGAAAAGAAAAACAAAAAGAGAAAAACGAAGGAAGAAAACCAAGGGAAAAAAAGGTAACTAGGAATCAGTTACAATCATGGAAGGAGTTACAATCAAACTGTCAAGCCATGATCCAGGAACCAGGAAGTGAGCAGGATTCTGGGAACAGGAAGGCTTGACTCAGGAACAGGACCGAGAGCAGGACAGGAACTAGGAATAGGACAGGAACAGGACAAATCCAGGAGCAGGGCAGGATTAGGATAGGATCCGGGAGCAAGACAGGAAAGCATAGGATAGGATCCAGGAACAAGATAGGAACAAGACAGGATCCAAGAACAAGGCAAGAGCAGGAGGCAAGGAGCAAGACACGAACAAGACAAGAATAAGAATGATCGTAGAAAGACTGGTGCTGATTGTAATTGATTGTACAACAATTAGGTCGGAGCTTTTATGCTCATAACTCCAAGCTAATCTGGTCATGAGTCTAATCTAGTCATGAGTCTAATCTAGTCATGAGTCTAATCTAGTCATGAGTCTAATTTAGTCATGAGCTAAGAATAGTGTCCCTTATCCTCTAGGCATATCCTATATGGCATATCCTATAGGAATATCCAATAGGTATATCCTGTAGGAATATCCTGCATGCATATCCTGTAACCCGTATCCTGTATCCGAAATCCTGCAGGCATATCCTGTAACCCGTATCTTGTATCCGAAATCCTGCATCCTGTATCCGGAATCCTGTATCATGTATTGGGTTGTGATAGTGATGGTTGCGGCTCTGCCGTGTGCCCTGGCGGATTTCCCTCGCGGGGCTGGTGCGATACTGGTTGCTCGGGCGAATCTCTCCTGTCTCTTGTCTAGAGTGGCCACTATGCGGCCCGTCTTTCTGGTACCTCTTCCCAGTCCGTCAGCTTGTCGATGTGCAGTCGCCTTCATGTAGGTGGTCGTCCCATGTGTACCCTGGCCTTCCGAAGCCTTGGGTTCTCATCCTGGTAACCACCTTGGCCTGCTGTGTCGTTCGATCGGTTAAACTCCTGGTGCAGAGGTTGCCTTATTGGCAATCGATGCCCCTCCCTACGGGGGCCTTTTGGATGAGGCTCTTCCTCCCCTGCGTCACCCTAGTGGGTGACGGCGGCCCTAGGTTTCCTACCTTATGTCCATTGTGGTGCTGGCCATGCTAGACTTCTGGCTACATCCCCAGTCGCTATCCGTGTTGCTTTTGCCCCCTTGAGATTCCTACCTCCGTCACAAGCCTACCCTCTCTTGGGGTTGTCTTGTGTACGGTTTTCTTCTTTGGGGTTCTCGTCGAACACAGGCTCTGCTCTTTGGTGTGGGGGCTCATCGTGGCCGTCATTTTCACCTATGTCGAGAGGTGGAGGGCTTCCATCATCCTACTATCCATCCCATTCTGCATCGTAGGTTATTGTCGCGCCCATCCGGTTGCTGTTCATACCCGCATGCTACCGTGCCTAGACTAACGTCTGGACGTGCTATGGTTCTTTCATATCCTTCTTCTTTGTCGACAGCATGCAACCGCCTTTGCTGCTGGTGTGCCATGTCTACCGCTGCTTGGAGATTCGGCCATGCGGCTTTTCCGTTGTTCCCTCGGGTAGGTGAGGCAGGGCCGATTATGGCAACCGAGGTGCCTCGCCGCCTTCCATCAACCTCCTCAGCCGGCCCGTCACATCCTCCTGGCCAGCTGTTGCACGTCAATCTCTATTTGTTTGAACGAGTTAATCCCGGCTCTCCTTCGAGTTACAACTCTACTTGCTATAATGAACTCCATCCGTGTGTACTATCTATCCCTTTGTGGTTGCCACAAATGGTCGTTGAGGACTCTACAGGCCAGATGTGGTGCTTCTCAAGAAGCTACAATGGTCGAGGACGCTATGGAGAGCGTCCAACTTCGGGGGTTCGAACCGGCAAGCTAGCCTTACCTCGAAAGTGGTGGAAGGTGTTGGATGGCCTCTACTTGGACGCCGCGAGGGTCCGTGTACAGGGTAGGGGGAGTTCTACTATGGTGGTTTGGCAGAGGGTGTTGCTGAGCCCAGGAGTTGGACAAGCGGGGAACACCTGCTTGTAAGGTGAATAGAAGGAATATGGATATATTATATTGCTTGTCCGAGTACAAACTATCTCCGACAGAGGAGCAAGATATAAGACACAGACTTGACTCCTAAAGACCCCGACCCACTACCCGCCTTCCTACTTATATGTGGGTTACCTAACACTAGACCCTAGGTACAAGTGGCGCCTTCCTACTGGTCTGCCGCCTAGTGACAGAGTCCTGCCTATCACATTTATATGCCTCCCTCACGAGTGCTGTCCTACGTACCTTGGGTAGTTGGTCCGGACGATTGGATCTACGCTTGGTTATGCTGCCACCTGACATCGGTCGCTATCAGTTCGTACCTGAGGTACCTCTCTTATCCGATGCTTCGTCTCGTTGCTCATTTGCCTATTTGATTCCCCTGCCTATTGTATATTTCTAAATATACATAATATATAAATTAATAACATTGAAAAAAACATTCCCTGAAATTTCTGAGAGATTTATGTAACGTGTAAGATAACCCATCTAAAATATTTGAAATTTTGAATTAAAGCGTTATATATCATTATCCGCACTTAATCGACTAGGTCATATATAGCTACATATTTTAAATATATAGCTTAAGATTGTTAAGACAGCAAAAGGTATATAAATAATAAATTATTAAAAGTAAATCCAAAATACAAAGTCAAAAGTAAACAAGTGAACATGGGCACTGATGAGGAGCTCCGGCTGGTGAATATCAATGCTCACATAGGATTGGAATAAGGGAAATAGGGAAGTGTTTGCCTGGACATACCATGGCATGAGGGGAGTACCGCTAGAGTTATGCCAGCACAAGATTAAGCTGAAGCCTAACACAAGGCCTAGTCCCAGCAACAATACCTCATCAACTTGAATTATGCCCGAAATGACAAGCAAAAGATTGACAAGTGGCCGAAAGCAAACTTCATGTGCCCATCAAGAACCCAGAGTGGCTATTGCCGTTTGTCATCGTGCCAAAGAAGGACGAATGATTAAGGATATGCATAGACTACTAACAGCTGAATGCAGCCACGGAGAAGGACCTGTTTCCCATTCCATTCACAAAGGCCATCCTGAAGGATGTAGCAAGCCACGAAATGTACTCGTTCATGGATGGCTTTCCCAGATATAACCAGGTCATAATCGCAGCAAAAGACCAAGCCAAGACCACATTCATCACGGATTGGTGAGCGTACGCCTTTAAGGCCATGCCATTCAATCTCTACAATGCCCCAACCACATTTTAGAGGTTGGTCTAACGATTATTCCAAACAACTTCAGAACTTCTATAGGCATTGCAAATGACTTCACTACATACGGACCAATGAAAGAGCATGTGGGACGCCTTGAATGGGTGTTCCGATGCTACTGAGAGTATGGAATATCTCTTAACCCTTCCAAGTGTGTGTTTGGCATGACAGCAAGAAAGTTGCTGGGACACATTGTATCTAAGGAGCACATCACCGTTGATCCGAGATCAGTGTGGGCATTAGCCAAGATGCCACCCCTTAAATGTTACAAAACTCTAGTGATTCTTGGGGAAGGCAGGCTTGTACCGCAAGTTCATCAAGTAGTATGTTGATAGGGCCCAATCGATGACCGAAGTACTCACAAAGGAAGCGCCATATGAATGGACCACCAACCAATAGGCAACTTTAGAAGACATTAAGTGCATGTTGGTGGAGGTGCCCCTCATCCACCAAACTAGAATTGGCAATTCCACTTCCACATAGGGCTCTAGCATAGTAGTGGGTGCGGTTCTATCCCAAGAAGATGGAGACCGATTGCTCTAGCACATAGCATACAAAAGTCGGCTCATGATGCCACTTGAACACAACTATTATGTAACAGACAAGGAGTGCATGGTGGTCATCTATGGAGTGTTGAAGTTCTGTCCTATCTCCTAGGTGACCACTTTGTGCTGATTGTGGATCATCAAGCCCTACTCTACCTCGTCAACAACCTTAGCTCACCAAAAGACCATCGAGGTGGTTCCCCTATTACATGAGTTCGTGGTCCATAAGGTAGGTAAACTGCACGTATCACCTAACCTTCTATCTAGGATACCTAGTGGCAAATAAGCTAAGGCCACACCATTGCTCAATAAAACAAATGCCGACTCTTCGAAGTAGCAGTGGGCAGTAGGACCCATCTCGAACCACCAACACGAAGATCCCAAAATAGCAACAACTGATATGATGCTACCTTGCCAGTGGACTCAACGTGCTATTGGGGTTGTCAACTACCCACATGCAAAGCCTTGCCTTGAAGTGCCTACTATTCCAACTGATCGAGGATTAGCTATACAAGTAGGGGAGAGATGACATCCTTTAGAGATGTCCCTTGGTGTGGGAAATCCCTAGGATTCTCGACGTCGCACACGCAGGACCTAGTGCAAAACACTTCAGGGGGGACAAGACAGCCATGAAGATTTTATAAACGAGACCACTAGGGCAAAAAGAAGCTGCAACAACTATCAACGAATTGGCAAACCAACAATCGATCAAGGCATGAAATACACCCATTAGCAGGTATGGCAGCGTTCAAGAAGTGGAGACTACATTTCATAGGCTCAATCAACCCGAAGGCCCATGCAAACACTCCAGTACATCGTGGTGGCAACAAAATATGCACAAAGTGGGTAGAGGCAAAGGCACTCAAGGAGGCAATGGCAAGGCAGACAACAAAGTTCACTAATATCAGACCAGGGGAGTCACTTCATCAATGAAACCTTCTTCGAGCTGGTCAACACTTCGTTATCAAGCACTGCATATCAATATCTTACTACCCATAAGGAAACAGACATGCCGAGTCCATGAATAAGATACTAGTAACCATCTTGAGAAATCTCTGCTCAACGATCCTAGGCGGTAGGAGGAGATGCTACCATCTGTTTTATGGGCATATCGGACCTTCTGTTAGAGGCCAAAATATAGCATATAGGAACTGCATACATAATACCTTTCTACGGTGGAGAAATAACTTGTAGAAAAGTAGTGGTAGGAAATACCCTATGTACAGGAAAAATCTTACAACAATAGAAAATATCCTATAGGGTAGGAAGGATCCTACGGTTGCAGGAAGTAAACAGTTATGACAGTTGGAATGAGAGGGCAGGAAGGACAGGATTCAATTAGGGCAAGTTAGGGCAAGAAGGGGAGAGAGAGACTATGAAGGCTATGGAGAGCTATGGAGGAGGGCAATGCATGAGAGAGAGAGAGTATCTTTGGGAGAAAAGTAAGTCTTCACTTGCTATCTCTTTGTATTCATTTAGTAATGCAAGTGCATGTTTATGATATTGTGAATGCTTATACATGGCAATGGCCAAAGCAGAATCCTCTCCTTGACTTCAGTGATGAGATAGATATATAAAGCTCTCTATAAGATGAAATCCCTACACTTTAACTGGGAAATGTTTCCTGTACTGTGTGAACAATGATTGTTGCCCACAGAAAAGTTTTGCCATGTTAACATATGATGACCACAGAGGGATTTCGCCATTGTTATGGAGGAATTTGTTGAATTTTTAAGTGAGAAGTGATATAGCTATGAGAGAAGTAGAGCTTAAGTGAAAAAGGAGTGTGTATATATATGATGATGGATGGAGCCTTGGAGATATCATAATCCTAATACATCTCTAGTAAGAGAGAGAGAGAATAGGTAGGCTGAGAGAGAGGCTACTCAAGCTGAGCAAATAAAGCTTGTTAATAGGCAGAAGCTCTTATAAGACTCATTGATAAGATAGGAGAAAGTGCTACTAAAGGTGTGGAGGATATACAATATGGTGACTATCAAAATGCAGGAGAAGAGGAGTTAGAAACAACTCCTCAGAGAACAAGATTTCCTTTTAGACTAGGAGGAGGATCTCTTGGAAGTTCCCCTCTTAGTGAGGGGGAAGGTGGTAATATGACACTTTTCCTCAAAATGTTGGGAGAAACATTGATGTTCCCAATATTTTCCGCAGAAAAGAAGAAAATCTTAAAAGACACTTGCTACAGTTTGAGAAAGTTATAAAGTTATATAAAGTAAGCAATGCAGATAAGTTGCTTATATTTCCTCACACATTAAAAGGAAATGCATCTGATTGGTATTATGAGTTGGAGAATGATGTGAGAGAAGATTATGAGAAAGTTATATAAGCTTTTAAAGAATATTTTAAAAAGGAAGAATTGCTTGAGGAGCACTTAGAGAAGCTCATGAATATCCTACAAGAAAAAATTGAAACTATAAAGGAATATACACATCGTTTTAAGAAGCATGAAAAGAAATATTCACTATATGTTAAGGAAGAAGCTTTGCTTCAATAGTATAAGCAAAGATTCCAGAAGCCATATAAGCATTATGTAATGACAATTAAGGAAGTATACAGGAAAGATTTTGTAAAGCATTTTAAAGATTATGAAAAGAAGAGGAGACAAATAGAAAATATAGCAGAAAGAAAGATAAAATCCTTAAGGAGAAAGGAGGATAATTGGATGATGAGAATGAACCTATTAAGGTTTGGAATTTAAGGTTGATGAGAGAATGTTATTACAGTTGGTTAAGTCCTTAAAAGGTAATCCTATGTATAAGGAATTAGATGCTAAAGTATGGTGTGCCAAGTGTAAAAATCCTGAACATACTAAGGATGAGTGTAGACTACAGTTGTCAAAATGATAAATATGTGATAAAGAAGGACATTCAGCAAAAGACTATATTAATCAAATTGTGGCACGTGTGGAAAGAGCAAGGAGAAAGGAAGGAAGAAATGAAGGCTGGTATAATAGGTCATTTCCTTTTAGACAACCACATGTTACCACATTCCCATCTCAGAATAGGAAGCTCTATTATGAGGAATAGCCTGGGAGTTGGAAAGAAGGAAGAAACAGGAATCCTTTAATAACAAAAGAAATGTTCCTTATACATGAGGAGATGATAGGCTGTATGAAGGGAATCAAATTAAATATGCTCAAAGATTATATCCAAAAAAAGAAAGTTATAGAGATCAAAATAACTATAGACAAAGACAAGTACAAGGAAGGAATTTTTAATCTTATTTGTTATACATGTGGAGAGAAAGAACATATTTCTCCAAATTGTCCTAAGAATCAACCTTCCACCTCAAACAATGCTCCCAAGAGAGAGCTTGGAGCTCAGTTCATTGATGTGGACGAGAATGAAGTAGAAAACCATCCTGCCATGAGAACAGTAATTTATATAAAAGAAAATATACGTCAGAAACATGAATACCTTCCAGCAGAAGAAGGAAATTCTGTGTATTCATATGCAAACAATGAGAAAGATGAACACATCTCCAAGAACGAGATCTCCCTGAGTATATCTCAGATGATGAACACAACTGATGGATATACCTAAGATTAAAAGTAACTGAATCTATTTTAGGAAAGAATATTCAAGAGAAAAAGAATATTCTTATAAAACAATTTATCCCTAGAAAACAGAGCATTCTTGTGAATCAGATTTAGGATGATGTGGCATAATCAATGGCTCAAAGTGTATTGAGCCAAGAAATTACAATCACATTGGGACAATTAATATATATTGCCCCATATATAAAAATCAAATTCTAGAAATGTTGAACATTGTTCCAAAATCCTTACTTGCATATACAAGACATGAAATTCACAAAGTAGAAAAAACATTATGAAAAAAAGGTGATTATGATGGGTATGTGCCTAGCATTACTATAATATTGGTAAAAACAAGATAAAAGAAGTCCTTATAAATGGAGACTCAGGAGTTAATTTTATTGAGGAACATGCTTGTAAGAAAATGGGTTTAAGACCCATTGAGCCTGCTCCTTTTAAAATAGCAGACCAGAGAAGTGTCAAGCCTACAGGTATAGTGAGAGAAGTGACTATATCTATAAAGGGTCTTAAATATAAGGTGTCCCTTATTATTCTTCAAATGGAAGAAAAAGATGTTGTATATACTATGTTATTGGGTAGACCTTGGCTGAAAACTGCCAAAGTTATACAGGATTGGGAATAGGAAAGATGACAATAGGAGAAGAAGAAGGAAAACTGGTGATATATAATGATACTAAAAAGTATGTTAAAAAAGAAAATCGACTTCTTGTTTTAAAAGGATATGACTGGTTTAAGGGCTTAGACGATCAAAGAAGAAGTAGAAATCTTAAAAGTTTATCCTAACTTAAAAGTCCTGACAGATATAGACCTAAACATAGTGCTGAAAGGAAAGAAAATGTTCAACAGAAGGAAGAAGATAAACCCGGATTGCAGGAAAAGTTCTATAAAGCAATCCCATATGAGATTGATTTACAGGAATAGCCTGCAGAGTATACATATGTGTATACTACAGATCCTTTGCAGCAAGTGAATATAGGCACAAAAAATGAACCTAAAAACCTATTATTGCTCAGAAATTAAATAAAGAATTTCGAGAAAAAGGATTGAACTTGCTTTAAAAATATCAGGATGTTTTTGCTTGGTCCTATAAAGATTTTAAAGGCATACCTCCTGATTTGTGTATACACACTATACAATTATTACCAGGAAGTGAGCATGTCAAGTAGAGAGCATAGGATGAATATTAATTATGCACATCTTGTTAAGGAGGAGATAGATAAGCTGTTAAGTGTGTCCTATACAAGGTGCACAATGGTTATCAGCACTTGTGATTGTTCCTAAAAAGAATGGAAAGTTAAGAGTATGTGTAAACTATACGAAGTTAAATGATGCCACAAAGAAGGATGTTTTTCCTATCCCAAAGGAAATGTTGGATAGTGTGGCGGGACATGAGATGTATTTCTTTATGGATGGATTCTCAAGATATAATTAGATTCTAGTAGCTCCTGAGGATTAACATAAAACAGCTTTTATAAGTCCATGGGGCGCATATGCATATAAGTTATGCCATTTGGCTTATGTAATGCACCTTTTACTTTCAAAAAGGATCATAATTGATACCTTTAGGGAATATTTATTGGATTTTATGAAAGTTTTTATGAATGAATTTAGTGTATATAATGATAAAGAGAATCATCTTTATTGTTTTAAAAGGTGTTTTCAGAAATGTAAACAAATTATGTTGCTTTAAATCCTGAGAAATGTAATTTTATAAAATCAGGAGTTCTCTTAGGACATGTGGTGTGTAAGAAAGGAATCCTGGTGGATCAAGATAAGGTTAAAGTTATACTTACCTTACAACCACCATACTAGGATTTAAAAGAATTAAAGCGGTTTTAAGAAAATTGGCTATCATAGGAAGTTATTAAGGATTATGCCCAAATAGCCAGACCTTTGACTAACCTTTTAAAGGCAAAAAATCCTACGACTAGACTCCTACATGTCAAGAAGCTTTTGATACATTAAGGAAATCTTTAGTTACAGCACCTATATTAATGCATCCTAAATGGGACAGGGAATTTCACGTGCAGGTTGATGCTCAAACATTGCAATAGGAACTATCCTTACTTAGACTCAGAAAGATGAAAAGAATCGTCCTATCTACTATGCAAGTCACAGGTTAACACCAGTAGAGGTAAACTATACTACACAGAAAGAAGCTTTAGGAATGGTGTATGCAATTTATAAATTTAGACATTATTTATTAGCTAATAAAGTCAAATCTTTGTACATCATAAGGCTTTGTTACACCTTTAAATAAGCTAGTCCTAACAGGACATTTAGCTAAATGGTTTCTCCTATTATAGGAGTATGATTTTCAAATAATACATAAGCACGGTAGACAGCATGAACAGGCTGACCATTTGAGCCGCATTAAGACATGAGAAGTTTTAATCCAGTATATGGATGACTTTCCTGATGCACATTTATTTCATGTGTGAATTCCTCCTACATAGATGAATGACATAAAAGTTTATTTGTCTGACTGGACTAATTTCACCATCCTATGAGACAAATGATTAGAAAAAGTTATTTATCGTGAGGACATGATGTTATTCTTTAGTGGGAGGAAGTTATATAAGATTGGTCAGGAGGTGTTAAGACGTTGTGTGGAACCTTTTGAGGTTATGGATATCCTGAAAGAGGCCCATACGGGTCTAGTAGGAGGGCATTTGTAAAGGAAATAACTGCAAGGAAAATATTACAGGCCTGGTTATGGTGGCCTACATTATGGAAGGACGTAGTAGATTTCTGTAGAAAATGGATAAATGCCAAAGAGCACATATACCACCTAAGAAACAATATATACTCTAAATCCTATCCTACCACTTGAACCTTTCAAAGGTGGGGAATGAGTTTTCAGGACCTATGAATCATACAAGTACATAAAGGAATCAATGTATTTTGGTACTCACGAATTATATGACTAAGTGGGTGGAAGCAGAACCTATGAGGAAAGCCGATACTTAATATAGCTCGTGCTATTAATGAAACAATTCAAACACTTATGAAAGAGTTTGTCATAAAACATAAGAAATCTACACCTTATTATCCTCAAGGAAATGGTCAAGCTGAATCCATAAATAAGTCTTTAAGAATGTCTTAAGGAAGTGATTCAGGAAAATGAAAAAGACTAGGATAAAAGATTCCTGAAGTCTTGTGGGCTTATAGGACAGCCTATAAGGTTGTAACAAAAATGACACCTTTTAAGTTAACATATGGACTTGAGGCAATAACTCTTGTTGAATATATTGTGCCATCTCTAAGGATTACTGTAAGCATAATTTAGATGAGCAAGAATCCTTATAGCGTAGGTTATAGGAATTAAAAATTGGATAAGATAAGATTATATGCTTTATAGACTATACATGCAATTCATAAAAGAAGGAGAGCTTGGTATAATAGGAAAAGAAAGAAGCATGATATAAGAGAAGGAGATTTGGTCTTGTGGTATAGAGGAAGTGTTGATAAACCACATGATAAATTGAAAATGAAATGGCTAGGTCCATTTAAAGTCAAGGAGATAAGTGAGGAAAGTGTGGTAAATGTTGAAACCCTGACGAAATGCAAGAAAGGGTAAACATAAATAAATTGAGAAAGTATGAAGTGTCATAGACGTTGAGATATATTCTATACAATATTCCAATACACTTAGAAATTAGCGCCAAACCTAGATCTAGGGTTTGTAACTTCTTTCTTCGCGGATATGGAAGGAGGAAAGAACACGCTTGTGGTGAGAAATTGCCGATCTCTACATAAGGCGGTTGAGAATTTGGCATGTGGCCATTTTACAATCATGTTGACTGGTTGGGAGATTAGCCCAGAGCTAGAGAAAGCTCTCGAGGGATTGGGTCTGGAGAAATATGCTCATCTTCTAGTGCAAGTAAATCCTAATGAGCTACAGTGCTATCACTTTATTATGATAGTGAAAAAGATGGTAGAAGATAATTTTCTGGCATATGCTAAAGGGAGAAGGATGTTGATAAATGAGAAGGCTATTGCAGAGATTTTTCGGTTGCCATCAGAGGAAGGAGAGTTGGAGGTAGATAAAAAGAATTTAGATCTCTATTTTAAGGAGGGGAAGTAATATAATAGCAAACTTGGCTTGCGTGTGGTGAATCTCAAGGAGGAGGTGGAGCTTGTGGTTAATTTCCTAGTGAACTCCTTTGAGTTCAGACTCTCTTAGACTATAGCTTCAAAGACAGTCATGTCTCTGTATGATGCGCTTAAGACGGGGAAGTGCACAAGAGTTGCATGTTATCTCCTCAAGAAACTGGGGGAGTATGTTTTTACCGCTCAAGAGAAGGAGATACAACAGAAGGAGTTTCTGATGATTGCATTGGCGTGGATACAGTCACTTGTGAATCAGTGATGGAGTGTGGAGTGAAGTTGAGGAGCAAGAGTATGCTGGTAAGTTGCAGAAGGTGCTCACACCTTAGGATAGGCTGGTAGGAAAGCAGGTACAAGAAGTAGTTAGTGGAAGCATTAGGAGAGCACCATCAAGGTGATGAGGACACCACCGACAAAGAAACAAAAGACATCGCGAGTGATGCCTATGCGGAAGTCCATGAGGAAGGGAAAGATGAAGCCCGTGGTGGAGAGTATCCATTTGGATGACGAGGGTTCGACAGGAATAGGAGAAGAGGAGGAGGAAGAGCATTCTAGATAGGTTTTGACATTGAAGCCGCTTAAGACTAGAGGACCACAAAGGCGTTGCAGCATTTGGAGCAGAAGATGTTGGAGGAAGTGATACAAATGGTGGTGGAGAAGCCACATGAACAAGTACCAACAACTCAGATGAAGCCAGCAGAGGATAAGTTGAAAGAGCAATCACTGGATAGGCTATTTGAGGTACATAATAGGAAAGAGAAGTCGCCCAAGATGCAGAAGATGACCGAAGGAGGAGCTTGGTCTTCGAGGACTCCGCAGGCAAGATGTGGTGCTTCTTTGGTGGTCGCATGATGCTATGGATAGCATCCAATTTCGGGGGTCCGAACCGGCAAGCCAGCCTTATCTTGGGAGTATTGGAAGGTGCTGAATGGCCTCTACCCAGACGCCGCGAGGGTCCGTGTAGGGGTGGAGGAGTTCTCCTAGTGTATTGCTGTGGTGGTTAGCAGAGTGCGTTGCTTGGACTAAGAGCGAAGCAAGAGGGGAATCATCAACAAGATGGTGAATGGAAAGAGCATGTATTCATATATATATATTTCTTGCCTGAGTACAAACTACCTTCGACAGGAGAGCAAGATACAAGACACAGAATTCCTCACTCAAAAAGACCCCGACCCACTACCAACCTTCCTGCTTATATAGTGGTCTCCTAGCGCTAGACCTAGGTACAGGTGGCACTTACTTACTGGCCTGCCGCCATGTGACAAAGTCCGGTCTGTCTCATTTATGCGCCTCCCTCACACGTGTTGTCCTGCATATCCTGGGTAGTTGATCCGAACAATCGGATCTATGCCTAGTTACGCTGCCACCTAGCATTGGTTGTGCCATCAGTTCGTACCTACAGTACCTTCCTTACTCAGCGCTTCGTCCCATTGCTCATCCGCGCCGGCTGGTAATTTGACGGTGTCTGAAGGACAGAGTGGAGATTTGGAGGTTGATTGTAGAAGCTGTGGAGGCAATGATAATGCCGAAGATTAACACCATGCAGGCTATAGTTAGTAAATTGGAGCGCGACCGGTGAAAGCAAGGACTCCAGTCCTACAGTTCTTGAGAGCAAGCTTGTAAGTGTTTCAGAGCCTATGCCGATGGTGCAGAAGATAAGCAGGACGTAAGAAGAACTCCGACATGGAGGTGCACTCTTGACAGTGTTGGGGGAGGAACTCCAACAACTGCAAGTGGAGAGCCAAGGTCTCCGACTGCAGGTGGCGTCCACGGTGCAAGAAATGGAGAAGTTAAAGACGGAGGTTGCTAGGTATAAGGAGGAATATGAGACAGAGTATCCTGAGGAGCCGCAGGAGAATGAAGGCACAAGACATGCACAGTGAAGACACTGCAAGATTTAAGGTGGGAAATAGTGTTAGAGGCCAAAAATAGCATGTAGAAACTGCATTCATAGAACTTTCCTATGGTGGAGAAATAACTTGTAGGAAAGTAGTGGTAAGAAATATCATGTGTACAATAAAAATCCTACGACATTATAAAAATCCTACAGGGTAGGAAGGATCCTATGGTTGCAGGAAGCAAACAGTTATGGGTTGGAATGAGAAGGCAGGAAGGACAAGATTCGGTTAGGGCAAGTTAGGGCAAGAAGGGGGAGAGAGAGGCTATGAAGGCTATGAAGGCTATGGAGAGCTATGGAGAGCTATGGAGGAGGGCAATGCATAAGAGAGAGTATCTTTGGGAAAGAAGTAAGTCTCCACACTTGCAATCTCTTGTATTCATTTAGTAATGCAAGTGCATGTTTATGATATATTGTGAATGCTTATACATGGCAATGGCCAAAGCAAAATTCTATCCTTGACTTTAGTGATGAGATAGATATATATAAAGCTCTTTATAAGATGAAATCCCTACATAACTAGGAAATGTTTCCTTTACTGTGTGAATAGTGATTTCTGCCCACAGGAAAGTTTTGCCATGTTAACACATTCAAAACCTCAACTAGAGCAATGCCCTTCCATCTAGCCTATGTCCTAAAGGCCATCATGCCATGAGAGTTCACCATACCAGCTTATGGACGAGTCTAAAGAACAAAATCATGGATGAACTAGTAATTACCCAAAGGAGGCTAGAGCAACTAGAACAGCTTGACAAAGAGCAGTTTGTGGTGCAGTTGACCAGGGAGAACCACCAATAGTAGATCAAACGAACAAGAGACAAGAGAGAAACTTCGGAGGTATAAACTAGGGTAGTGGGTCTAGTGATACAAGAAGTTGCAAGTACTCTGGAAGGGCAAATTCAAGCCAGGTTGGAAAGGACCATATGAGGTGCTCGAGGCCTTCGATGATGGTACGGTACTACTAGGTGCCAATGGATAGCCACTACATAAAAAGGTCAACAAAAACCACCTTAAGTTGTACATCCATATGGTTAGAACCCCAACCCAGGAACTCCAAGGTGAAGCAACAACCACTACAGGATGCTCTCACAAAAGTGCGATAGAGGTTGGGGAGGTGGGAGAAGAAGGAAGGGCACCAAACCAGAAATCCAATTCTTTCTAGCTACACATGTGGCTATCTCACAGGGTCACATGGTCCACGAGGGTGGGCCACACGCTTAAGCACATATTACAAGGTAATAATGGTCAAGCGATGCTCAAGTGATATTATTAGGATTGACACGTCGGTAGCACCTATAATGGGGATGATAGAAGTAAACACATGGAACACATTCTGCTCACACTACAACAAAATTGCCCATTCTCAGCAGCATAGTCCAACACTGCTCTAGCGTCATGATGACAGAATGGACGAACGCAACAAGTTAGCACTCATGCAGGAGATTTGAGTGCCTTATATAAGGCCAAGAGAGGATAACAAAGCTCATAGCACCCAAGTACTCTAAATTCAAGGATTTAATTGAGTGACCCAATGTTTGGGAGGTTAGAAAGCAAATGCATCTAATCAGGTTCTTCAACCTTCCATGGGAAAGACCAAGGTTTTTCAAGTTAGATCAATACTTCATCCAAACCGCACAACTAGAGACAAGGAGGTCAAACGATTGAGGATTTGAGTCATCTTAGGAGGCAGCATGTCCACTATGTGGCCTTGAACCAGCTGGCAACCATATTCAAGCTGCCATATGACAGCCTAGCATTGGAGGAACTACTAAAACCCAATCACTAGTGGTTCTCTGTCAAGAAGGACAAAATGGCACTATCCAAGCTTAACATACAAAAAGGAAAGGATGTGGATGAGTTCCTAGCACTCATGGCATTCATGTTCACCAGTAGAATGCCTTTTGTAGCACATGGGAAGAAGTCGCAGTGGACTGGGCAAACTATCTTAGGCACATAATATACCAGTGTTGACTTGCGCATCAACAGGATCCGGAAGGGATTAAGGTAGAAGCTTTCCACAATCAGCCATATTAGCATCATGCTCTCTTGGTTGATCAATCAAGTTTCAATACCCTACTGGTGCAACTTTGATCAAATACCGTAGGAGAATCAAAGGAGGGAGAGTAGGTCAAAACAAGGCAAGCAAGCAAGGGGAAGCAACTAGCAACCTTGGAGTCAATAGGTGAGAGACAACCCATCCCTAGAGCAGGTTGGATGAAGGAAACCTCGGGAGAAGGAGTAGAGACTCTCGACCACAACATCCACACCAGTAGTCCTGATGGTGGTAGGCCCCAAATTACCACCAAACTCACCATAGGTACCACAAAGAGTGGCCTAAAATCCTGCAAGTTAATCACAGTCAGCCGACCTGAGGAGGAGGAGGAAGACACCAAAAATGTGCTTGGCAAGACTTACCAACACTACCATCCCAACGAGAAATGGGTCTCCTTGGCTCACCTCAAACTCACCAAGGCCTTCGATTGAATCAAAAGGCGGTGGTGGTGTACAACGACTTAGACCTCATGTTTGTGGCCAATGAGCATGATGCCATAGTAAAGAAGCTCACGAAATGTTGTCGAACCGCTCGGAAGGAAGCTAAGCATTACACAAAGTAGGTCCTCTAGGGAATCCAATAGTGGGAGGCCATGGAGACTGATCGGAAGCAAGCAAAGGAGGCTTGCAAGGCAATAGCTATGGGTCTTGACCAGCTACATGAAAGATACGATGGCCTTCAACTGCTTCATGAGCAACTCGGGCACAACCACAAGCATGCCATAGTAGAGAAGGAGAGGGTACAAGGCTCGAGTAAAGAGAGGGAGCTCAAGGAAGCCCAAGAAAGCTGGTAAAAGCCAAGGAGAAACTACACCAGTGCATCACCCAACTCAGGGAGTGGGAGCAAGAGCAATCCGAGGCCAAAGCAAAACTTGCGATTTGATCAGGAGGGACCCACGCTGGTAGAGCCATTGGTGATTGTCCCATTTCGGCAGAACAAGGGGGTGGAGTGCGCTTAAGTGGACGAAACCCAATGCAAGTTGTAACTAAAATGGGCATGGCTATAGTCCCATTTCCTAATAATTAGCAATTTTAGCTATTTAATTAGCATTTTCTAATATTAAAGGAATATTCTTTAGAATATATGTTTGAAAATAGAATATTCTTTAGAATATTCTATTTTGTATTCTACCCTTTAATAAATTATAGCATTCATTGAACAAAAATTAATAACATTATAAAAAGTAAAATATAATATATTGCCTAATATAACAATTAAGGAAGAGCATAAGAGGTACATTATATAAATATTGATGTTGTTATTAAAATATTAATATTTAAATATAACATTATTAATTAAAAATTTGTAGTAGTAATAATATATATATAAAATCCTATAATAATATAGTCAATCTTCCATATCATTTTTTAAATTTATATAGTTAAGTAAACAATTTGGTACTATTATTAAAGAGTTTATAATAATTATGAATATTAAATATATGATATTTTATAATTTTGTAATTGCTTTAAGCTTCAGAAAACATACATTCCCTTGCAGTTTTGTTAATCGTGACTTTATCAACGCTTCTTGACATCCACCCATATCGAATGGATTTAACATTTATAAAACATGCTGGGTCTTTTTGATTGGGAGACCATGTTTTCTCTAGGCATCCATTATATCTTTCGCTCTCCTTCTCGTGTCGCCTTTTTTGTGGTTTGAACCATGCAACCTTAACAATACTATTTTTTGTGATTACTTCAGGTGTGTCGATAATTTGACCCATCCAAATAGGCTGATTATATGACGCATCTGGAGTAATGAGAACCATCATTAGTTTTTGAAGATCCTGGCAATCAAAGTATGCTTTAGGTTTTTGGTTCCTTTGTCCAACAAAGTGTGGGGTTTGCACTTCCACATCACTACTGGCTTCTATGTCGTCTGTGCTCAGTGATGTCATTTCAATCTCCTCTCGCCACCTTGTTTTAGGCCAAAAAGGGTGTTGCAATTCTGTACTTGTGACAGTAGGCCCTTCCAACTCTCGAACAACAGTCTCCCAATAGTCACCACATGCTTATATAGTTCTGAGTAACCAGTTGCCTTATCATTCTTTGGCATCGATTTTTGAACCCATGCCACATATTTTTTGATGCCATCAATAATAACCTCTTGTTCCTTGAGCTGGGCACTCAATGGAATAGGGTCTGGTTGTCCTTCTGGGAGAAGTGGCTTTCCATTCTCTCCACTTTTGAAGAGCATTAACCCCTCTTTCGGTAACCACTCTGCTCTGATGGCCGTAACTTGTACTGCATAATAGGTATACCATCTCGTATGGAGAAAAAGAATTGTAGCGGCACAAGGTGACCAACTAAAGAATCACTCCCCTCTTTTATATACTCCTTGAGAAATTTTTTGAAGTCTGGCACCTCAGTCACAAGCAAAGCACAACTTTTTTTGGAGATGCAATTTTCAAAAAGATTCATCATATGCGGTAAGGTAAGTGCACTTGTCCTTTTTGTAGAGTTGGAGACCTTGCTGAAGAACGCATCAATATCTTCATGAGTGTGACCAACCATAAGAAAACTGAGCGTGATTGTTTCAAACACACCTTTGGCAACAAGCATTGACAAGTATGCTAGCACATATCTAGAAAATAAAAGTAAGTATGAGCTTGAGAAACCCTTAAGTAAAATGATTTACCTATTTTTGTTCTCGCCTGCACAATTATCCATCTGTAAAAGCAAATGACGAGGAAGCTTATTTGATGTTGAGGACACATGTACACTATTTGAGCTAGATCCCTCCACTGAACCTGAACTCTCAACAGGGCCATCTGTTTTTTGTGCAGGTTGCTGACAATGCCTCTCATATTCCCAAGTAGCCTCAAGTGCAGACGTGTTCATGAGAGCATTATGTAAAGGTTGAAGGTGTTGTTTCTTCACTTTGAGATCACCGATAGGACTTGTCTGTGAGTGGGCTTCAAGGTTTCTGAAACACATGGCCAACGACCCAATAGTGAAATTGGAGTCGCTAGACCAATGTGGAAGTGAAAAGTGTCCATATGATTCACAACCGTGTCCATGTGTTAGCACACCTGTCAATGAAATCGGAAGTTTCATGACATTTCCAAGGCACTTTGGTGTTGCAACGAGCTTTGGAATGCTGGTCTTTGAATGATCCATCTTGTCATGGATCAAGCACAGGTACTCTGATGGGTGACACAGAAAGCATGCGGTGTGCATAGTACTGAGACCGGCAAGTTTGTTGTGCAATCATGTGGGCCTCCATCTTCTTTTGAATGGCAGTGATCTCCACCAAGGTTTTTGCACAAGCCTCTGCAGCCTTCAATGATGTACAAGTGTCACACTTGGAAAAGCTAGAGTGTTTTGCAATCTCCACATCCTTAAAATGAGTATTCCATATGTTGTTGAAGGTACCAGTGCAGATTGCTTGCAGCCCCATCAAGCTGAGGCACTTGTTCACATGTTCACACAGCTTCAATTGAGTGTAGATCGAAGGCAAAACCTTGAGATTTTCCCTGACCCCTGCATTTGTGGTTCGGCATTTGTGAGGCATCCTGTCTGCATTTGCTTCCACAAAAGCCTTGAGTATCTCTATGGCTGCCATAATGTGAGAGCGGGTTTTGACCAAGCCAGTGTTCCCATGTACTGAGGTTCGCGCTCCATCTAACCACTCATCCCTCCGACGGTAGAACGTGGTCTTTGGGATCCCTATATACTGTACCAAGCTTTGAAGCAGATGGCCACCTTATTAAATACCATGGATGTACTCTGATAACCTGTGTCCGAAGCCATTCCATCAATACACCCAGTTAGTGCAGCATATACAAACTCATGCCTTTGCTTTTGGGTGAGCGTACGAAAGACATGTCTACATTGGGTAATTTCATTCCGGTCTGCCATCTGACAACACTTCTTCTTGCAGCAGTCAATCGTGGAAATGCTCGTAACACTTTCGGAAGATGTAGGATCCATCTTCATCCTCTTGCTGAAACATGTAGGGGAAGATCTGCAACCCATGAATCGCCTTTTTCTTACAATAGGACCAATGCAAGGAACCTCTTCAAATATGAGTTGTTCTTCCGGGTTGTTATTATTGAAATCCAACCCAGAATATGTTGAACCATCTTGCCGTCTTAATTCAGATGTTCGCCACCTCACGAGGGATCCAGGATGCAAAGTGCCATTAGGTGAAACCTCTGTCACAACTACACCCACGAAGTCGGACCCTAGTTTCTCTTCTGACACTGCTTCCATTGGATTTATAGCTGTGATGATGCCTCTCCCAACCTCAATCTCATGAAGAAAGAGAATCACCTCATCCATCACAGCAGGCAAGCCATCATCTGGAAAACTCGTGCTACTGTTTGTTTGTGACTCTGTATATTCTGTGTCAGCCTTGACTTCATCCAAATTCCACAATACAGGAGAACCCTCCTCAAATTCCATTCCAGGAACCTCAACATGCTTGAAAATGGTGTTCACCCATACGTACACACAAGATCCTTGGGCAATATTGTGACATGATGCATTATCATCTCGAACTTCCACAGTTCCAGTGCCAACTATCTCGTTGTTCCGAAGAAGACATACTTTATCTCCAGTATTATACATATTGTCCTGCACATAAATAATTGTGTTATTTATGATATCTGTTTATGCAATATTTAAGAAATCATAACTGCAGTTGCTTAATAATATGCATGTGCAATAATACATAATTATGTATAAAATAATATCTCATGCTTTATTAATATAACTGATGGGCGGGATTAATCCCGCCGCAGACTCTACCCCTTCAGAGTGAGTCGGCGGGATTAATCCCGCCGCCGACTCTACCCCATCGGAGAGAGTCGGCGGGATTAATCCCGCCGCGACTCTACCCCTCGGAGAGAGCGGCGGGATTAATCCCGCCGGATCCCTGCGAGAAGAGCGGCGGGATTAATCCCGCCGGCTCCCTCCGACGAGGAAGTAGCGGCGGGATTAATCCGCGCGGGCTCCCTCCGACGAGGAAGTACCGGCGGGATTAATCCCGCCGCCGGATCTTCCTCGTCTGTGAGAGTCGGCGGGATTAATCCCGCCGCAAATTCCTCCGACGAGGAAGAGGGGGCGGGATTAATCCCGCCCACAACTGACGACGGAGAATAGGCGGCGGGATTAATCCCGCCCACAACTCTGACGACGGGGAATAAGCGGGATTAATCCCGCCCACAACTCTCTCCGAAACTATGATTTCAAAGAGATTCGGGATGAATTCTGCCCACAAATATTTAAAACAGGGAAGTAGTGGCGAGATTAATCCCGCCACCCCTTCTCTGCCTCCTAAAATGGTTGGCGAGATTAATCCCGCACAACTCTTTCTAATAAATTCAAGTAAATCATTATCAGTTGAGAGAGTTATCGGCGGGATTAATCTCGCCGCTCTTTTTAAGAGGCGAGAAGCATTGCCCGAACTAATTCTGCCATAGCTATGAAAGAGATGGTGGCGGGATTAATCCCGCCACCTCTTCAAAGAGGCAAAAAAAATGGCCGGATTAATCCCGCCGCCCCGGCTAACCGAGAATATTAAGTTAAAAGTATATTTAAACGGGATAAATCCCTAACAGAATATATTGTAATCCTAATGCATTCCTAAATCCCTAAATTCTAAAATTTAAGAGAGAATGTAAGAGAGTGAATCTTTATAAATATATCTAAATTTGTTTATAATACTTACTTGTAAACAGCACTGAAGGCGCCGTGCTTTCCTATAAACAATAGCGCACCCAATTTAATGTCGCTCCTGAGCTGATCACTAAGAAGAAAAAAAAAATCTGAAGAGTGAAAAATGAAGAAACCCTTGCCGGAGAAAGAACCAGATCTGAATTTGAGTGGGAAATTAAATGTATTTTCAAATTTACATGTCAGACTGATAATACTTATGTCAGAAATTCAAATTTTTGAAATAACAGAAAAGAAAATTTAAGATGAGTTGAAACAAATAACCGACAGTCTGACATATATACTCTCCAATTCCAATGAGTGCATTTAATGTCATTCAAGTGCTTCAAGCTGTTTAATATTACGAAATTTTTGTAATTATTCTACATTCTTAATATTCAAGTATATATTATTAAGTTTATATTATATATATATATATACACTAATACAATAAATAAATTGATATATTATTATGTATCATTTAAAATATATTCATAGTCTGTTTATTATTATTATTTTCTTAATTACTCGAGTAATTAATTTACATTTCCTACTATTAATGGGATATTCTTTATTTTCTTAATATTCAAAGAATATTCCAATATTAAACCTGATTATCATAATTAAATTAGTCTTATTCTTAATTATCTCAGTAATTATTCTACATTTGTATATATTAATGGGATTTTCTCAATTAATTTGTTATTATTTCAAGAATATTCTAGTGTTAAACCTTATTATCAATATTAAATTAATATATATTATTAAAACTATATATGGCTATATATTAGATAAAATCATATATTATTATGTATAATTTAAAATATGTTCATAGTGTGTATATTAATATTATTTTCTTAATTATTCGATGTTTGTTTTGCACATATTATATAAACACAATCATAAATTTATATATACATGTGCACACGCATTAGAAGCACTTACAGAGACACATATGCACACACATGCACATTGCCCTAAACCAAACTTGAGAAATTATATGTTGCTTCTTTATTGAAAAACATCATGTTCAACGCATGTATGATCTATATGTACTCAGTTGTGTGTATGTAACACATTGAATTTACACATGTAATATATATGTATGTCTTGTGTATACACGTGTGTATGTATATATGTGTACTAATATAATATGCAATGTGTACGATTTTCATTTGTTAACACTCTATCTCTTCTCTCATACATACACAGTGTCACCATGCATAATCCCTTCTCTCATACATACACACCATGCATGATCATGATCCATAATATGTAGCCTGTCTCTTCTCTCATACATACACACCATGCATGATCCATAATATGTACTGATGTTACAATATTATGTAATATGTATAATGTATATCTGTGTATAACACTCACTCCTCTCATACATAAACACCATGCATGATCCATCCTAACCCTAAACCCTAAACCCTACATTGAATTTACACATGTAATATGTATGTATGTCTGTGTGTATACACGTGTGTATGTATATGTGTGTACTAATATATCCAATGTGTATGAATTTAATTTGTTAACACTCTCACTCTTCTCTCATACATACACACCATGCATGATCCATGTAAATATGTACTGTCTCTCTTCTTCAAACATACACACCATGCATGATCCATAATATGTATTGTCACTCTTCTCTCATACATACACACCATACATGATCCTGTACTCTGTCTCTCTAATATTAATATGTACTAATATGTATGTATGTCTATGTGTATAATACTATGTGTATATATGTATCGCTGCATGTGAAACTTTAACACTCTCATGGACACACACGTGTTAAACCCTTGCATGATATTTATTCTTGGGGTGTATGTGATACACCCACACACGCACACGCTGATAATATAATGAAAGAATATTCGTTTAGGGCAAATCTATAGTTTATTCTTTTTAGGATTTAAGTATATTCTTAAAGGAATATTCGATTAGGGTTAATATATATTCTATTCCTTTTAGGGTTTAAGTATATTCCTAGGGTTTGTAGCGGCGGCAGCGGCAGCGGTGAATCTCCTTCTCTCTCTCACACAAGTGAGATCTTTCTCTCTCTCACACGCACACTCCTCTGAGTTTATTTATTTATTTTTATTCATATATATATTTATATGTGTGTGTATCTTAAAATATAATTTAGATCTCTATCTCTCGCACACACACGCACACTCGTATACATAACACACACACAGATATATATATATATATATATATATATATATCCCTTCCTCTCTCTCTCTCTCTCTATAGATCTCTATCTCTCGCACAACATGCACACTCGTATACATATACACACACACATAATATATATATATATGTGTGTGTGTGTGTGGTGTGTGTGTGTGTGTGTGTGTGTTTGTGTTTGTGTATCTGTATAATTTTATTAATTTATTAATTTTATCTCTTGCACACGCACGCACCCTCATGTTTATCTGTATGATTTTATTTGTTCGCTCACACACGCATACTCATGATACACACACACACACACACACACACACACACATATACATATCACCTACATACATATAATATACATACATATATTATGTGTACCAGTATCTGATAATTCTATTTATTTATTTATTTCTCGCACACACATGCACACTCCTATAAATCCCCGCCCGATCCGCGTAGGGCATTGGCGTCCGGCGGGATTAATCCCGCCGCATAGGGACCGAGTGAAGGCCTGGGCGGCGGGATTAATCCCGCCGAGCCTTCAATGCCTGTTGGAGGAATGAATCCCGCCACCCTTCCTTTTTTTCTCCATTGGTGAGTCGGACCAATCCCAAACGTTTCTGTCTGAGACGTAGAAGGTTTACAACATACCAATGGAGGACTGGGAAGGGTGGCGAGATTCATTTAACCATCCCTTACATGGTGGGCGAGATTAATCCCGCCTCCTTTCTGGAGTCACTGAAGGGGTGTGCCAAATAAATCCTGCCCAGTTCTCTCTGAGACCGAGAAGGGTGGCAAGATTAATTCCGCACTCCCGTTCAAGGCCTCCAGAAAGGTGGCGAGATTAATCCCGCCCACTCTTTCAGGAGGCATTGAAGGGGTGGCGAGATTAATCCCGCCGCACCTTCCATGTGAATATATATGTGTATTAGTATATATAAGTTGCATATCTCATTTTATTTACTTTTATCATCTTATCATAATATTTCGAGTAAAAGCTAGGAATCTATGTAAAACTGTCCAGAGCTCACATTTGTGGTGGTTCTAAAACGAAATGTTATCTTTCTTTTGCACTAGCACAAAGTGAGCTTTGGACAGTTAATTCCTACTTCTCTCTGTGTATTATTTTTGTATATTCGGGTTTATACAAGTGTGTGTGCGTTTTTATATGATTTGTATTCATAGTGTATTATTTTGCAGAAGGACGATTTAATCAAGGAGATCGAGTCATTAGTATGGAGTCGTCGTCAAATTCTGGGTAAGAATTAAAATAAAATCTGTTATACTCGGATACTTGAACTAATCATTTTTGTATTCAGATGTGGAATTGAGGTGACATTAAAGACGAGAGCAGGAGAAGAGATGGGCAGGGGGATTCTGGAATCAACTTGGCCATATTTCAAACTAAAGGGAAGCGCATTGGAACAACCATGGTTGCTGTCAAACTAACCTCTGTCACATCGCATGGACAAGCAAAACAATGGAAAGTGGGTGTGCTAGTCAAGCATCCGAAAGCATGCTGCGAACCCAGATTGAATGCTCGACACATATGCCTTGTTCCATCCAATGTCACGTTCTCGGATCCAGAGGTCGCCAGTTACAACATTAATTTCGGGTGGTTTTGTCGACTTGTGGATAATGACGTTCACGTGTTCACTAATGATGTTGACCTGGAGTTCTTCTTCAACTCAACGAAAGCCCATCTATGGAGGGGATCCATCTGGATGTCTACTTCGAAGATCTTCAGACTCATCGAGTAGGTGTATTGTCAGGAGATATTGCTTCACAATACAGAAAATCACAAGTGGAGCAATCGTCCCTCTTCACATTGAAGAAGAACACAGCGACATCATAAGGAGATTGAGAGGGTGGCTTGGTCTCAGGTTCTTTACAGATCACGTTCAATTTGCTTAGCAAATTTCGGGAGCTGGAAGAGTGTGCCGAGAACATTAGAACAGCATCAATCGGGGATCACACATGTTGATTCGGATCGTAAAAGAAAATCATCATCGTTTTGTCAGCTGCACCTGTGGCATCCCATGCTGCAATAAGCCACAAGGAAATGATGTTGGATGATAGGATTTACGAGTGTAGGGTTAAGTATTGCAGCGTCAACCCAAACTTCAATTACAGGCCACTCAACAGGAACGTGTAGCTGAGCTCATGGAGAAGATGAAGGACGACAATTCTTATACCGTTCCACATAATGCTGTTTTGTGCGCCATACTACGAAAGAGAAAGGCGCTGACAAAGTGTGGATCACAACACCGAACAAATGAGGAAGGTTCAGACGGAGAATAGAAAATCATCAAGTACTACATCATTAGTGGCCAGCACACAATAACGGCAGCCCAACGACTTCTCGACGAACACAACAAAGGAACGATGGCAACAAAACTTTCCGAGCATACCCGTGAGAAGCTGACAAAAAGATCGGCGTTTTTAGCGAAGCCGAATCTCACAATCGAGCAGTACCATAAGTTATCGGCGGAATGGGACGCTGCAGACACCAACCACTACAACAGCAAAATATGGGAGAAGTTCAAACACACGCGAGCCGTGTGGGAATCTCTTCAGCGACCACAAAGAGCTACCGCAGGGAATACACAATCTGCGGACTACCGGGTAAGCAAATTGTTTGGGCGGGATTTATCTCGCCGGTATATTAATCTGTCTTTTTTCAGAGAGTTGAAGAAATTGTAGCAGTTGATTTTGCCCAGGTGGGCGGGAAGGAAACATCCTTTTGATGATGTTGATTTCTTGTCCCGAGATAGGATCTTTGCCAAATGGTTGGGGATTATGGAATCCTTTGCAAAAGGAACACTGAAGAAGAAGCAGACAAGTGAAGGGGAGCCCTCAGAGAAGTCTGCAAAGAAACCCAGTAAGACGCCGAAGGCTAAGTCTGTTCAATCTATAAAGGATGTAGACAACGATTTCAAGCTCACATGGTTGAAGCCTTTAAATGGAACAACGATGGAGGAGATGGAAGTCTTGGCTGATTTGGTGATTGATGGCAAATTACAGATTAACAACAGCAGCCCACCTCTCCTTTTCATCTCAAGGCAATGGAGTTGAAGACGGTCAGGCACTTCAAGGAGTGGTTGGGAATACACTGCCACAAACTGGGTTGGACCTCGGCTTCAACATACGAAGAGGTCAGCAAATATTTGCATGTGACAAACGATGATATGCTTGTCGAATGGGTGAATCAATCGGAAGATCTGGGCAAGAATCTATTGCACGCCAACGCCAAAAAGGAGAACATTGCGATGACGCCTTCTCTTATGGCAGTCCTTCAGCAGCGGAGAACCGAGTTGAACCTTATAAAGGAGGATGCTACGAATCACGACAAGCCCTACAGATGTTTGTTGTTGATTCGGAGACTTTATGGGGTACCATCACTGCTTGTAGGAAACCGTTTCAATTGTTCGTGATGGATCGGCGGGTGTCAAAAAATCCTTCGACAGACAGGACATAGAGGATTTGGTGGAGAAACTTAGCCGTGCAAGCATATACAAGAAGGTATTTATTATTGAATTCATACTTGCACTCTTGACTGATACTACGTTTTCAGGTATTTATTTCTTGATTCTTGCTCATGTCACCGATACCTTTGCCTTCGCCTTTGCCAAGAGAATAAACATCGTTGGACAGGATTTTATATGAATGATGCTGATCCGAAGTGCATTGATTCGGTTGTTCACTTGGTTGTTAGGAATGCGCCAAACAATTTCAAACTTCCAAATGACTGGCCAGGCATCTGTTTGCACTCCAACGGCCCTGAACCTCCATCCGATACACCGATAGGTGAGAGTGACGTATTCGGCAATGTACGTTATCCAAACATCACAAGTCAAGCGGCACGGAGCATCGTCAACTTGATCAGGGGTCCTCACAGTGATGCGTGGGTTTTTGACTACTGCACTAGGGGGTCCGTCTTGAAGGAGTGTTACCTTCGGCATACATGTGTGTTTGCCGTTGAAAAGGATAAGACCATGGTTGAGGACCTGAACAAGTGGATAGATAGGTTCTCAACTGACTACCCCAACGAATCCATAAAGGAGTATTTGAGAAAGTTCCCTCCAGAAGTGCGATAGCTCTGAAGACGAATCTGGTTCAATGTCGGAGTCTGAGGACGAACTTCAATCAGATATTAGACCGGAAGTTATCTCGAGGAGTACAGAACATTCACACACTCCATTACCCATGGAAACATCAAGAAGATAGAAGATCTTGAACCATCTCACAAGCGGCTTAGACCTTCTTCGCCTCACTCAGAAGGTAATAGCGAAGAAGAATTGTTAATGAGTTCTTAGAGTGACGAATAGTTGTAAATGAGTGTAACATAAGGCATTTTTGTATATTTCGTTTATATTTGTACAGAAAATAAATTCTCAAGGATTAATGAAGCTTTTAGTTCAAACATGGGTCACACATTAACAAGGTAAATAATATACCTTGATAATTTTAAGGTCAGCTAATTATCATTTTGCAGATGTAATGAAACAGTTGAGAATATGGATATGCAGGAAATGGATAATAATGCAGCTCAAAACATCGTTACCATGGGGGCCACTTCAGTTTTTTCATCATCATTTTTATTGGCTTCAGTTCCGAAATCAATTTCTTCAGCGCCTGCAATATCTGAATCTTGTAAGGATGATGTACAATTAAACGATAAAGGGATAGGCAACGAGATAGTGTCGACAGATAAATGTGAAAGGGAGCAAACAAGTGAGTTGCAATGTATTCAAGAGGCAACGCTATCCCATGTTACTCATGGCCATATTGTGTTGTTGGATGTCAATGGTGTTCTGCTTCATCGACAAAGGCCTGAGGATAGGAAAAAAAGAAATCAAACAAGGAGATTTCATTCCTTGTCATGATAAATTTCGATATGATATTATTTTTCGTCCAGGGTTGGATTATCTCTTTGAAAAGCTTAAGGAGATGGGTGTGCTTGTGGGGATTTGGTCATGCATGCAGATTCACAACTTAACACTGTTGTTGAATTTGCTTAAGGAGCATTGTAATGTTGCAGAAGAGGTGATCCGTAAAGATTGGATTTTTAACGAACGAATGTTATAAACCTCTTGAATTTTACAATATAAAAAAAGAAAGCAAGCCATACTTCTTTAAGAATAAAAGAATAATTGGGACTCATGGGGAGATCAGTCGCTTAAGGATAATGAAGAACGCACAGATGTTAGTGGTAGACGACTCTCCTCAAAAGGCTATGCTCAATTAAAACATTGCTTGTATTCATCCAATCACTTTCAACCCATATTCTAATACCGATATCATGGATGAGTTAGTGAACTACTTGGATACATACCTCAGAAAGAAGAATCTCGAAAACTTTTGTGAGCAGTATCCACCGTATCAAACATTTCCTAAAGCTTTTCTTTCTTGTGATTTTGAATTTTATAAAATGAAGGATAGCAACCGAGCGCTTTATAATATTATTCTTAAGGAACGTCAGTTTTTAGATGAGCCTTTATGCAGACCTTCTCTCATTACATCTTATGTATTAACAAGGATGGCAACTCCCAATTGCATTCGTGAGTGTTTAAGGTGGTGGCAACAACATCAAGATATTGACCAAAATGATTCGATTAATCCGGAGAGTGATGATTTAAAACAAAATGAGAAGATTTCTCTGTATGATAGGAAGAAAGTATTTATAAAAAAATTAACATGTTGATAAGAAAATGATTTCATTTGTAAATATGTTTGATAGTATTTCTTAATTATTGTAAACTATTTTTAGAATAATTAAATATTCTAAGATATTTTAGGAATATTCCTTATTAAGTAAGGTTATTGAAGGATTAATTTATTAATTAATTAATATTTAAGGCTTAATTACATTTTAATTAAATGATTAATTAATAATTAAAACTTAAGTATTAATTAGTAATTTATTTATATTCCCATTTTCACGTATCATGTCCACTTTAGTTACAACGTGCATCCCAGTAGGACCAGCAACGAACCACCATCAAGGGGCTAGGGGAGCACACCCAGCAATGCCCAACTACTTGCAGTGGAGCAAGAGTTACAACTCTCATTCGAGCAGTTGGAGGCCCAACTGGTAAGGACCCAGGAGAAACATGCAGGGTATGAGGCTAAGCTATAGGAAGCTACCAAGCTGCAAAACGCAACAATTGTCTCCATAAAGCTGAAGTTGGCCGCAATAGAGAAAAAGCCGCCACTACTGCAAGCACTATGGGGTAGGCTAGAAAAAGAGAGCCCATGGCTTGAGGACGTGCCAACAAGTCCAGGCATCTAGTTGAGCGTTTGACGGTGTCTAACCACCGTCAACCAGCGGTTAGGGAGGAGTTGCATCAGCGCACAACTCAACACACAATAACCAAAACCACACTTGTGGCCAGCTGAGAGGAACCCCCACTCAAAGGGCTGGGGTGAATGTTGCATTACGGCCAAGAGCAGGGGGGAGCATAGCTCACCCAAAGATCATGACCCATCCCGGACCACTACCACCGAGTTAGAGGAGTACACCCACCGACAAGCCCAACTACTCGTAGCAAGGGAGTAAGAGTTACAACACTCACATGAGCGAATTCGAGAGCTGGAGGCTCAAGTAAAACATGCTCAAGAGCAGCAAGAGGTAGGGTTTTAGGTAGAGCTATGAAAGGCTACCAAGTTATAGGATGTGATGATCGTCAACCTGAAGCAAAAGCTAGCTGTAGTGGAGAGTGAAGCCACTACCTACCATGACCACTCTAGCATGACCTAGGGTAAGGGAGCACATGGCCCGAGGACGAGCCAATGATTAAGTCTAGACATTTGGTTGACAGTGGTTTGACCACCATCAAAATTGCCAGACGGCATGAACGAGCGACGGGATGGAGCAGCCAAGCGGTGAAGGTATAGCATGTATGAACTGAACCACAACAATTGTCAGGCAACTCTTAACCCAGGCATAGATCCGATTATCTAGATCAACTACCAAGGTACCTTGGACAACATACATGAGGAGGCGCATAAATGCTACCATCATGACTCTATCATAGGGCAATAGACCAGTAGGAGAGTGCCACATGTACCTAGGGTTTAGCACTGGCCAACTTACTATATAAGCAGGAGGGTTGGTAGTCCTTCTAGTTCGTCTTCTTCTTTGTATCTTGCTTCACCTTCTTTGAGGAATGTTGCAATATATATATGGTTATTTCTTCTGTCTACCACCTCTCATGTTTACTCCCCTTTTGCCCTGCTCCTAGCCTAACGATATACCAACAAAGGAATAAAAGCACCACTCTTAGGAGAACTCCTACTCACATGTACATGGACCTTTGTGGCGTCCAAGTAGAGGCCATCTTAGCACCTTCTAGTGCTCCCGCGGTAGGTCTGGCTCATCGATGCAGACCCCTGAGACTGGACGCTTCCAATAGCGTCCTAGCGACCACTGAGGCTTCATAGTAGCCCCACATCTGGCATGCGGAGTCCCCAACGACCACCCCATTAAAATTTATTTAGATTTAAACAATTATAAGATTATTAAGTGAGTGTGAGTGTGAATGAGCCTATCAACAGTTGTAAACAATTTAATCTTCACTTATCAACAGCTGCAAATAATTTGATATTCATAGTTAAACTTCAATTAGATTGAGGGTTTAAGGTTATTCAAGTAAAATCTCAATTTAATTAACAATTGTAAATAATTTAATTTCTACTATCAAAAACTAGATTTAGGGCTATCGTTATTCAAGTTAAATTTATACCTTTTAAGACTTTAAAGTATTAGTCTCATAAGTATACTAGAATTTAATAAAGTCAATGGCTAAGATTAAATTATAATTTATGGATAATTGAGTTATCACAACTTAAGTCTATAATAAGTTTTTTATAAAATGCGTAGGTTACAATGTTTTCCATATCTCTTTATTCAATTATTTTTCTTTCTAATTTTATTATAATTATTTTAAATTTTTTCTCTTGTGTTTTCATATTTTATCTCTCCTTTTCAATGCCTTTTAATAATGTTAATGCTCATATGTTTCTAACATGATGGATTTAGCTATTATTTTTAAATAATAGATAATCAACTTTATAATTTTGTGTTTATACATAATTAATTCAAGAAGTTCAACCTCATGATATGTGTGAATATCTAATAAAGTTGTGCATTGATAAATGTGGTTGTAAAAACAATCTTAAATAGAAATGTAAACATTCTAATACTACAAAGTCAATTCTTTTTAATATGTGATTTTTAAATAATAACCTTACTTTTCCACAGATTTTAAGAGTAATATATTATTGATGTATTGAAATGTGACAAGAAAGAGCTTTTGTTGAAACAAACATGAAAATTGTAATATAATTGTCAGAGATTTAACCCGGAGGGCTAACACATGACCGCAAAGTGGCCTTTCAATGTCAATTACCTATGTGGGCAACGCTAAGTCTTTCAAAATAACCTCAAGAGTCTAACCCAAATGCCTAGTTAAACAAAAGATTTAGAGTCCTACCCTAAGTCCCTTAGAATGACCATCCCCTGAACCTTAAAGGATCTCCTGAGTAGACTTTAGGATCCTATCCTAGTATACCTAGACAGGCTCATGCCCTAACCCCATAAAGGAGATGTGTCTCCCACATACCCTTGTGATAAAGGTAAGGCATCGTCACTTACCCCTTGAGGAATCACCTTCATCCGGGAGTACAAATCCTTTAGGGTGTCAAGGGGTACCCTAAACCACAACTAACCGCTAAGGGTTTGAGTGTCCAGGTCATACCCTAGACCTAGGGCTAGTACTTAGTGAGGACATGAGTGTGTGTTGTAGGCAAACACAAATGTTCTATTAAGAAAACTTTCTAATGTTAGGTTTGGATAACCCTAAGTACATGACCTTGCACTCGTGTCTCATGATAGGGCTTTTGCTAATGAGCTTAGGTTGTTCAACCCTTATATCTTAAGAAGAACACTCCTTAGCCAGGTGTGCCAAACACACCTAGTTACAAGACCTAACCACCCTTGAGTGGATGCTTAAGGTTTAACACTCTAGTGCAAGCACAAGCATGTTGTTTACTAGATTATCCAACCCCTTGGCAACAAACCCATGACACGACCCCAAAGGGCGTGCCTCGGGCATTGTATTGTGTGATGTTTAGCCTAGTGTCACATCTTTATGTGACACTGCCTTCCACGATGTGCCATAGCCCTTAGATTCAAGAGTTGTACCAAGTGCCATAAACGTGGCTCCTAATGCTAACTCTAGAACCCCTTAAAGAACCCTCAGGAACTAGGTAATGTGAAGCTATCAAACAAGATTCCACATTCACAATTGGACAAGGACACAAATGTGCCTTGCTTGGCCATGAGTGCTACACCTTGGTTAGCCATGAGTGCTACACCTTGCTTGACGTGGAGGAGGAGGCTAGAGACAAGCCTCAATCTCTGCCTTTTAGAACATGCATTCCGACAAGATCTTCCAGGCATGGATTTGCCAACGTTAAGGGTGAGCTACCCCGAAGGTGAGACATACCCCTACCATTTGAAAGTTGGGACGACACAACAGAGGGTTGTACTTTAATGACACAAGCTGAAGCTTGCATTGACAGAAGAACAACGAACTCAGTCATGAAACAAAAAGCTCTCCTACATGTACTACTTAATATATGTGACAGAGCCCCCCCCTTTGTTTTCTTGTTTACATAAGTGGGCTAACATGAAATCTCATTCCCAGGGAATATACTTGGTGAGTTAATTAATGACCCATTAACTCCTAACCCTAACTTGAGAGGTTTAGTAGGGTTAGGTCAACCCTAAGGGTGTCTCTACCCATATCCAACATGCCAAACTCACCGGAACCACCCAAAAAACTAACTGGGACACGAAAAACTAGGATAAGAGTTTTCTAGAAGTTAAGTGTTACCTTCGCTTAGAATTTCTCATGATATCTAAGGACAGCCAGCCGGACTACCCTAAACACCTAAGAGCACTAGGCGGGTCTGTTTTTCACTACATCAAGGGCTTATTAATATAGTTCGGTAGGTAACAACAGTCAATGTCCAAAGTAAAAAGGAGTCATAATAAAAACTATGATAATAATGATTAACTTATATAACTTTTGTTATGATATATGTAATATAAGTGTTTAGAGGAGTAATGGAAGGACAGATGGGCCAGGTGGTTGACGGTGGTTAAACCACCCAGTTCAAGAAAGATAGCCGACATGACCCAGCATCCATGTTCGTGATCAAAGTCTATCCCTGCTCTGCTAAGGATGTTTCTGTTTCTCCTACCTTATCAAAGCAGTATGCCGATTTTGCAGACGTCTTCGACAAAAAGAAAGCTTCTGCCTTGCCACCGCACCGTGAGTACGACTGTCCTATCGATCTTGTTGAGGGTAAGCAGCTGTCCTCCGGTCCCATTTACGGTCTCTCACCAACAGAGTTGGAGACATTGAGGAAATACATTGAGGAGAATCTTGTCACCGGATTTATCCGTCATTCACGATCACCGGCTGGTGCTCCAGTATTCTTTGTTTCCAAGAAGGATGGAAGTCTCCGGCTCGTGGTGGACTACTGAGATCTGAATAAGGTCACCATTCCAAACAAGTATCCTCTCTCGCTCGTCTCCGACATGCTCGAACGTCTTTCTGGTGCCCGGTACTTCACAAAGATCGATTTAAGAGGAGCGTACAATCTCATCCGAATTCGAAAGGGGACGAGTGGAAAAACAGCTTTTCCGTACACGCTACGGACATTTCGAGTACGTAGTAATGCCGTTCGGCCTGACAAATGCACCTGCTGTGTTCCAGCACATGGCTAACGATATTTTCCGGGACTTCTTGGATTTGTTTGTCATCATGTACCTAGACGACATCCTGATATTTTCCAAGACTCGAGAAGAACACGAACGGCATGTACGGTTAGTCTTGAGAGGCTCCGAAAGCACCACTTGTTTGCCAAGTTGGAGAAGTGCTCTTTCAGTCAGCAGTCTGTCGAGTTCCTGGGGTACATCATTTCAGCTGAAGGTGTTCACATGGATCCTGCAAAAGTCCGGACTGTATTGGAGTGGGAGAGACCATCAAATGTTCGTGATGTTCGATGTTTCCTCGGGTTTGCGAACTTCTATCGACGTTTTGTTCGGGATTTCTCCAAGATTGCATTGCCATTGACGAAGTTGATGGCAAGGATGTTCCATTTGTCTGGTCCTCTGAGGCTGAGGAGGCGTTCGAGTTCCTAAAGAAGGCGTTCACCTCGGCACCTGTTTTATCTCTGACCCTGCGAAGCCATATTTCGTGGAAGCTGATGCCTTGACTTCGCCATTGGTGGAGTGTTGTCCCAGGAAGGTCCAGATCATCTTCTCCATCCCATTGCTTTCCATTCCCAAAGTTCACTGCACCTGAGATCAACTACGATGTCTACAACAAGGAGCTGCTGGCGATCGTCGATGCCTTTGAGGAGTGGCACAGATTCCTTGAAGGTTCCCCGCATGTGGTTAAGGTGTATTGTGATCACAAGAACCTCCAGTACTGGGCAACAGCACGAGTTCTCAATCGACGTCAGGCGCGATGGGCACAGTCTTTGTCCCGGTTCCGATACGATTATTCATCGTCCGGTCGTCTAAATGGCAAAGCAGATGCCTTATCTCATCGCAGTTACCTAGCTCCAGTACCAGGTGAAATCCGATTTGATTAACAAGAACAAGTCATCCTGAGCTCCGACCAGTTGTTGTAAACGCGCTTTCCTGTTCTTCTGCTCCAGTTGACACTTCATTTTTGGATCTAATCCGAGAAAATCTCTCAAGACGAGTTTGCTCGTGATGTCCTTGCACATGTTCGACGAGTTCAGCCATTGTCTTCAGGGTCACAACTACGAGATTATGCTGCTTTTCCATCTTCATAATGGGTTGCTGTACCACCACATCCAAATCTATGTTCCGGAGAACTGAGGTTGCGAGCTGTCCAACACTGCCATGACAACACAGCTGCAGGACATTTTGGCATTCGGAAGACGATCGAGCTGGTACAACGTGTTCTGGTGGCCTCGGCTTCGCATGTATGTTGAGAGATTTGTGCGATCTTGTGACACGTGCCAGCGTACAAAGCTTCCTTCATCACCGGTTGGACTACTACAGCCTCTTCCTATTGCTCAGCGGCCATGGTCATCCATCACCATGGATTTCCTCACGATTTACCGCCTTCTAGAGGGTTTGATGCTGTCCTAGTCATTGTTGATTGGTTCTCTAAGATGGCGCACTTTGTTCCCTGCAACAAGACATGTTCGGGTCCTGATGCTGCAGATCTGGTGTACCGGAGGTGTTCCGTTTCATGGTCTTCCTGATGAACTTGTCACGGATCGAGGTCCCCAGTTCACTTCGCATTCTGGCGGAGATTCCTAGATCGGCTACGTATCACCGGGAAGCTGTTACTGCACATCATCCTGAAACAGATGGACAATCAGCGCACGATTCAGACTCTGGAACAATATCTCCGGTGTTTCATTTCTCATCTGCAAGATGATTGGGTCGATCTCCTTCCTGCTGTCGAGTTCGCGTACAACAACACGGCACACTCATCCATAGGTGTGTCGCCATTTTTGCATTCTCTGGTGTTCATCCTCGCTGGTCCTACAGCTTGCCCGTGGTTCCTGGCCTCACCACTGCTGTCGATGATCGTGTTGAGCATCTCCGACAGGTCCATGAGGAAGTGCAGCATCATCTTCAACACGCTCGGGATTTGCAACAACAAGCAACTAATCGTTCCCGTTCCTCTCCTCCAGCATTCACAATTGGTGACCAAGTGTGGCTCCTCCGGCATCATTGGCCAACCACATGTCCCTGTGACAAGCTGGACTATCAACGCTTGGGGCCATTTCGCATCATCGACAAACTCTCTAATGTGACGTTTCGTCTCGAGCTTCCGCCAACCATCCGGATCCATCCCGTGTTCCATGTTTCTTTGTTGAGCCTTATCATGCTCCTTCTGAACATGGCCGACTTCTTCCACCACCTCCTCCAGTTACAGTTGCTGGTGAACCTGAGTTCGAGGTTGCTGTAATTCTTGACTCCAAACTTGCTGTAATTCTTGACTCCAAACTTGTTCGTGGTCAGCTTCACTATTTCGTGGACTGGATCGGTTATCCACCTGGCGAACGCACTTGGGAGCCTGCTGCTCATTTTGTTCATGCTCCTGATCTTGTTGCCGAGTTCCATCAATGATATCTTGCAAAACTTGGACCAGTGACGCGCGGTGCTCGTCATCGAAGGGGGAGATAGTGTAAGGATCATGGGTCATTTTTGACTTTCAAGTCCTCGGTGCTCGTCATCAAAGGGGGAGATAGTGTAAGGATCATGGGTCATTTTTTGACTTTCAAGTCCTCGGTGCTCGTCATCAAAGGGGGAGATAGTGTAAGGATCATGGGTCATTTTTTGCCTTTCACAGGACTTGAACCCGAGACCTTTTGGCTAACACACACATGTGTTAACCAATTGGTCTGTATGATCCTAAATGCTGAACTACACCATCAACAGCAAGGCATATATTCATACGCATGTTCCAGACCAGTGTGGACCACACATTCCAGACCAATTGTGGATCACACATTCCAGACCAGTTGTGGACCATACAATCCTCAGGACCTCAGATATATAAACAGGGTTCCAGTTTCAGGTTTCTCAGAATCATTCAACACCAGTCTTCGGCCTTGTGTTTCATTTTGTATTCATTTTTTTCTTGAATACAATCTCCTCCTTTCAAGGTTCCACCCTTGTTTTAAAGGTTTTGCCCTTTGCACAAGGTCGTGACAATGACTACCGACTGAGCAGGATGGTGCCGATAATCTAAATCAGCACAAAAATCTTGACTGGTTTGCTTGGGCACTAACGAATCGACTCGAAATGGATGGTGCCGCTCCTCTCAGGCCCCTTGGAGGAGATTTCAGATATCAGATATGAGATAGAAAAATCCCTGGCCACAATGAAAATAATAAACCCTATGGAATAAATGTGGCATTAAAATTTAGGGTTAGTATTAAAATATGTGAATATATTGGTAAAGGTGAAGATATTTCATATCATAAAATGTAATAATTAAATTACATCAGTGATACTAGAGAGGACAGCATTAAGAACATTGTGAGCTGGGCAACATAGAATTAATTATATACAAAAGTGTGTTCACGTTTATTATCAACGATTATAATTTTTTTTGGCAAATGAGAGTGTGTTTAATCTTTTACTTTGCTTTCCTAAATCACCGAGCTTTCTTTTTGCATTGTCATGGCTAGAGTTACCTATGAAGGCATTGACAAACATTTTCGAGTCGATAAAGATGAAAATGCTTTTATGTTTGAATATGATCTTCACATTGCTTTCAACATTCCTTGTTGGTTCAGTATACATGTGGTTCAATTGATGTCAGTTTTTGCGAGTTCTGGAGAAGATGCGGAGTTGTTACCAGAAGGCAATGCATCAAACCAGTTTGTCTTTTACACATTGTGCCTGGCAAAGGGCCCATTGTTCAGGTTGCAGACAAAGGAGCGTGAAGAATCCATGCTGGTATGTCTTCTAAAAGCAGATAAATGTAAGATAGGGAAGGATCTCATTGGTTCATCTAAAGTTAAACGAGTCTCTGAACTACCGGATATATACAATGAAAATGTCATTTACGAGCTTCCTCCAAAGAAAGAAAGCATAAAGAAGTACTTGGGGAAAATTGCAAGGATGGCTGCTACCATTGGACACACTCGAGCACAACACACTGGCATGTTCCAGCATGAGTCAGTCGAAGTTCATGTGTTGGATATCTCAAATGCATCAATGCTACCTGTCCCTACTTGGCTTTTGAGAAGAAGCAAATGAATGTCACTTCAAGGGTGTTGTGGAGAAGGCGAAGACAACTGAGTCAAGCAGATGACATTTCTTTTACAAGGTTGTTCATTCACAAAGGTGTTCATCAGCATCCAATCAGCCCCTCAGTGTCAACTTCAAACGTTCAGCATGCTAGAGCTAGTGTTAATAACGTGGTAAAAAATAGTCTGCGAACAAATCAATGAGTGATTGAATCTCAAGCTGCACGTGAACTCATCTTTAAAGAACTTTTCAAGGAAGGAGGAGAAGTCTCGTACACTGGTTTACTCTCAAAACTTGAACCTCTTACAAATCATTGAAGGTATTTTTCTTTAGATCTCGACACACTGACGTGACCTTTTCTTTAGGACTTGGGATTGGATTACACAATCAAGACAGAAGGAGACACACTTTAGAGAGGGCTATGAGAGTCTTCTAGAGCTAAAGACAAAGTTGCCAATACCTTTCATTCTCCGACAGAGGAGCAAGATATAAGACACAGACTTGACTCCTAAAAGACCCCAACCCACTATCCACCTTCCTGCTTATATAGTGGGTTACCTAACGCTAGACCCTAGGTACAAGTGGCGCCTTTCTACTAGTCTGCCGCCTGGTGACAGAGTCCTGCCTATTACATTTATGCGCCTCCCCTCCGTGTGCTGTCCTACGTACCCTGGGTAGTTGGTCCGGATGATCGGATCTACGCTTGGTTACGCCGCCGCCTGACATCGGTCGCTATTAGTTTGTACTTGAGGTACCTTCCTTATCCAATGCTTCATCCCATCGCTTGTCCGCGCCGGCTGGCCTTTTGACGGTGTCTGACCACGTCAACTAGATGCCCTGACTTATTTGTTGGCCCGTCCTCAGGCCATGTGCTTTAGACATCTGCCCCTTGGAGCTCCTGGTACATGGCGATTTCATTCTCTGTTGTGGCTAGCGTGGTCTTTAGTGTGGTGATGGTCGCCTCCCATAGCGCGATCACCCTCCGGAGCTTTGCCTCGGACCCTGCCTGTTGTTCTCGAACCTGCTTGAGCTAACCCTCTAGGTCCTGCGCCCATTCTCGTGAGTGTTGCAGCTCCTGTTCCCTTGCTGCGAGGAGTTGGGCCTGTAGCTGGGTGTGTACCTCTAGCTCCCTGATGGTCCGTGCTGAGTCTTGTAGGTCTTTGACTGGTTGGCGCTCCGCAAGTGGGGAGACAGTTACCAGAGCTTCATATGACTCGGGCGTGGGTCCCTCTGAGGAGGATGCGAGGATGACTTCGAGCTGGCTAGTGGCTCAGTGCAACTCTTCTTTGGCCATGGCCAGCTCCTGGTGAACCCGGTTGAGCTCTACTTTCCGTTGCTCAAGTGTGGAGCCAAGCTCGAAAACCTATCGCTCCTTCTCCGCCGTGACTTACTCAAACTCTCGTCCTAGTTGGTTGTGGAGCTTTTGGATATGGTCATACTTGATCTGAAGTTGATCCAAGCTGTCAGTCAACTATTGACACGTCTCCTCTACTTGTTTCCTCCCAGCTTCTGCGATATCCCAAAGGTGGACTCCCTTGAGAAGCTGGTTCAAATATTCTCGGGCCTCCTTTTGAGTGGTTTGGTAGTTGTTCTTGAGCTCCTGTATTATTGTGTCGTGTTTCGCAGTAACCCCCGGGAGATCCAAACCATTGTACACCGCTACGGACTTTCGAATTTGACCGAAGGCCTTGGATAGCTCCATATGCACTATAGAGGTCCATAGCCCCTTCACTTTGAAGTATTTGTACATCCCCTTCAACATGTTGCTTGTGTCTTCCTTGCTGTTCACTTCGTTGGCCTGCAAGGGGCCGGCGGAACACTCCCCCGTGTTTTGCAACCCTTGGATTGGTGGGGCCTCGGCTCGGTGGGGACACTGTGGTGGAGGCCCTTCGATCCTTTCCCCGTGGTTCTCTTCCCTAGCTTGCTCCATAGGGAGTCTTCTCTCGCACGTTTTGCGAAGACTTGGGTGTCCTGCTGTTTCCCTTCTTCTGTTTGGATGGGGACCGCCTGTTCTCCTTCCCCCGATTCCCTGATGGTGTTTGAGTAGAACTACTCCGGTAGGGGAATCGGGTTTTAGCTGATGATCCAAGCGATCATCACGCTGAGGTGGCCCTCCGTCGTGAACCTTTGTCCGGTTCCCTTCCGGATCCCGTTGATTCTGCAGGTTAGGGACGGGATCATGTAGTGCCTAAGGCAGTCCGCCCAGTCCACTATGACTCCTTCCCAGGTGCTGCAGAGGGTGCTCGCCAGTCGCGTGGCAATCGCCTCTTTGTTCTTCAATGAACATAAGCACTATAAGTGCCAGGAACTTGTCCACGTCATCCCTTCCTGTATGGAGAGTCGGAACATCACGATTTCATCCCGGTTGGTGGGGAACCACTGGCATTTGGGTTCCCCCAGGTCTCCAGGAGTGTGCCATTTCCGTAGACAGAACATTGCGGCCAGCTTGATTGAGATCATGCAGAAGCTCGCAGAGCCGCCCAATTTGAATCGCAGCTCCTCTCGCTTGGTTTTCCCCGTCTCCAACTGTACGTCTAGATGAAATGGCTGGCCCGCACTGCAATCCGGGCTTCTCCACTTCTCCCCATGGGGCCAAAAAGTCTAGCAGTTGCATCTGCTTCCGCACCCTCCGCACGTTGGGTCTGCTGATCAACTCCTGAAATCTGGAGAACCTAGGAGCCACAGCACCACGATCCTATCCTGGCCCTCGTACCGCACCCGAACGTGCTGGATGGTCACCGGCTTGTTTTGCGTGGTCCACTCCATCATCTTTGCTGCTGGGGAATGGTCGATCTTTCCTGTGAAAAGTGGGTGTGCCCTGGCTCACCCCTTGTTGTCTTTCCGAAGATGGTGCCTACTGGTGGCCTACCTCGCTGGATATGCCCGGCGTGTCCTTCCACGTGCCATAATCAGGGCATTAATGGTGCCGCCTGCCATTATTGCCCCGTTTTACGTGCTCACGTGTGGTCCACCTCGTGAACCATGTGACCTGTGAGCTGGCCACTCGTGTGGGACTGGGGTCCCCGCTCTCCCGTTGAGTGCCCCTTCCCCGGTTCTTAACGCCACTACTCCGGCCATGCCTTCGCCCAAGGCTCGTGGGGTTTACCTCTCTCTCTCTGTTCCCCAAGCAAGGGTTCTTGTCGGTGAATGTATGGCTTGAGATGGTTGCCATTAACCTTCTGTTGTAACGGCTGCCCATTGGCCCCCAGTAGAATCGTGCCATTGTCAAGGTTTTTAGCACCTCATATGGTCCTTTCCATCCTGGCCGAATTTGCCTTTCGGAGTGCTTGTGGTTTCTTGAACCACCATACCCACTTCCTGGTTTATATTCTCGGAGTTTCTTTTTCCTGTCCTAGCTTGTTTGGTCTGCTGTTGTCGTTTTCTCTCGTCAACTGTGCTAGGAATCGTACTTCGTTAGTTGTTCCAGCTATTCCAGTCTTTTCACATGCTGGTTCGTCCGTGATCCTGTGGTCCAGGCTCGTCCGTAAGCTGGGTATGGTGAACTCCCATGGCATGATGGCCTCCAGACCATAGGCTAGCTGGAAGGGTGTTGTTCCTTGCATTTTGAATGTTGTCCGTACGCCCATAACACTGATGGTAGCATTTCTTCCCAACGCCTGGGTTCCCTGTGGCAGAGCTTCCTCAAGATGGTGACCAACACCTTGTTTGTGGACTCGGCCTGTCCATTCCCTGTGGATAGTAGGTTGTTGATGTGCGATGCTTATGACAAATGCGTTGACCAATTCTCGGACCGTCTCGTTGATGAAGTGGCTCCCTTGGTCCACATAGCTCCAGTGGGCATCTGAACCGTGTCAGAATGTTTGTATAGATGAACCTCGCTGTCTGTCTGTGTTGCTCCTTGAGTGCCTTTGCTTCTACCCATTTTGTGGCATCCGTTGCCACTACGATGTACCTGGAGTGTGTCGTGTGGGCCCTTGGGTTGATAGGCCCTACAAGTCCAGGCCCCACTTCTCAAATGCCGCCATTCCTGCCAGGGGTGGTACTCCATGCCTTGGCCTGCGTGGGTTTGCCTATTCGTTGACAATCGGTACAACTCCTTGCTACCTTGGTGGCATCCCGGAAGATTGTTGGCCACCAGAGTCTGTTTGTAGGATCTTCCTGGCCATTTTGTCTCCCCAAAGTGTCCTACCCCCAGTCTCGCGTGAGCTGCCTCAACAATCTCGAGAATTTCCCAGGTCAGTGGGCATCTCCGGAGTATGTCATCCCTCCCTCGCTTTATAGCTGATCCCCGATCAGCTGGAACGGTAAGCACCTTCGGGCCAGGCTTTGTCTATGTGTTACCGGTGTGCCAGAGAGGCCATTTAACTTGCTGGTGAGGTAGTGCCATATCGGTTTGTTGCCACTTGGAACGTCCGGGCTGGTCCTTGGTTCGGTTGTTCGTGGTAATGTGCCTTGGTCAACAGTTGTCCTGAAAAGGTCAGCATTTGATATGTCAAGCAAATCGGTGGCTTTCCGCTGGTTCACCGCTCGTTATTTGGGAGAGGAGGCCTGGTGATACGTGGAGTTTACCTGCCTTATGAACTATAGTAAACTCAAACTCCTGCAAGAGGAGTATCCACTGAGCCGGCCGCCGGTGAGCTGTGGTTTGTTCACGAGGTACAGCAGAGCATGGTGATCTACGATCAATATGAAGTGGTTACCCAGAAGGTAATGGCAAAACTTGGATACCCCATAGATGACTGCCAGGCATTCTTTGTCGGTCACTAAGTAGTTGCATTCAGCTGGCGTCATGAGTCGACTTCCGTACGCTATGGGTTGGAGCATCCTCTCGTCGTCCTCCTAGGATAGGACCACACCCGCCGCTATGCTTGAGCCATCCATTTGCAGGTGGAACTATCGGTTCCAATCTGGTGGGATGAGGATGGGTGCTTTCACCAGCTGGCACTTTATGTCTTCAAAGGCCGCATGTCGGTGGGCGGTCCATTCGTACGGTGCCTCCTTGGTGAGTAATTTGGTCATTGGTTAGGCCCTATCGGCATACTTTCGGATAAACTTGCGGTAGAACCCTGCTTTCCCCTGAGTTCCGTGACGTTTTGTGGAGGAGGCATTTTGGCCAGTGCTCCTACTAAACCTGGGTCCACCGTGATGCCTTCCCTGAAAACGATGTGCCCTAGCAACTTTCCCACGGCCATGCCAAATACGCACTTTGAGGGGTTTAAGAGATATCCCATATTCCTAGCAGTGCCGGAATACCCATTCTAGGTGTGTCACATGGTCTTCCACTGGTCCATAAGCTATGAAGTCGTCCAAAAATGCTTGGACAAAATTTGTGAGGTTGTCCGGGAATACCCGCTAGACCAACCTTTGAAAACATGGTTGGAGCGTTGCAAAGTCCGAACGGCATAACTCTAAAGGCGTAAGCACCCTAGTCCGTGATGAATGCAGTTTTGGCTTAGTGTTCAGCTGTGATTGTCACCTGGTTGTATCCACTGAAGTTGTCCATGAACGAGTACATCTCGTGGCCTGCTACGTCTTCTAGGATGACCTCTGTGAATGGGATAGGGAACGGGTTCTTCTCCATGGCGGCATTCAGCTGTTGGTAATCTATGCAAATCCTTAGTCGACTGTCCTTCTTTGGTACGATCAAATTGGTGACAGCCATTCCGAGTTCTCGATGGGGTAGACGAAGTTGTCAATCTCTGCTTGGCTTTTCGGGCATAGTTTGGGTTGATGCAGTAACGTTGTTGCCGGCTAGGTCGAGTGTTGGGTTTTAGTTTAATTCGGTGTTGTCACAACTTCGGCGGTACTCCCCTTAGGTCGTGATAGGTCCAAGTGAATACCTCCCTGTATCTACGGAGACAGTCAGTAATCTGCTCTTCTAGCTTTTCTCCGATGTGAGCATTAACATTTATTAGTCGGGGGTCTTCGTCAGTGCCTATGTTGACCTGCTTGACTGCTGCTTTGGGAGTTATGTTCCACCCATACATCGGCTTGCTACGGTACTCTTCCTAGGCCAATGGGGCTACACTCCACATTTCTTCCACAGAACAGGCCACCTCGAGATTTGAACTTCTAGAGTGTTTGCTCCAGTTTCTAGTCGAGTCATTAGGTACGTAGTGGCTGACTCCCGTACTTCCTGTCGAGGATCCCACCTTCCTATGACGAATAGCTATGGTAAACATGCTAGGATGGCCGCTTCTTCCTCATCATCCAACCCCTCTCCCTAGTTTGGGAGATGGTATTCTTGGGTCGGAATTCCGATGGTGGCGCCGGGACTTTTTTCACAGTAAAGATATGACCCCTCCTTGACGGGAACCAAATCTGCTGCTTCTTTCAATCGTGTTGTACCCTTGCACCCCGAAGCATGGCCGGCCCAGGAGTAAGTCGAACCTTCCTTTTGAGTGCATGTCAAGGACGAACATTTATTAGGAACTTGATGCTCTGGATCCGGATGCTTACCTCCCTCATGATGCCTTAGGAACCACTTGGCTTGGTTCGCCATGCGTATGAGGAAGGGTGAGGGCTCCGGGGGACGCATCCCAGTTGTTGATGGAGTTCTGTGGATATGATATTTACGCCTGATCCCCCATCTATGATCACATTGTGGATTGTGCGGCCTGCCACTTGAACAGGTATGGCGATACATTGTTCACAAAGTCTACCGCTGTTGTTGCGACCCTTGGGCCACGACTGTTGGGCCATGCAGCTCTCTCTCACACACATGATTTTTTTTATAAACAAAATATCCTCCGTTACATAATATATTTTTGCTTGCATTGAGGCGCCATGTGGCACATGGGTTGCCACGTCATCACGAACTTTAGGGTTTCTTGCTTTGGTTCGTGTTCTAGGGTTTGGTGAGGACTTCATAAAGCCTTGGGGGATAACGTAGTTCTCCTAAGGTTATCGACACTTGGGTTTTCTCCATCTTTGCAGCGAGGGCCTCGTGCATCCTCATTGCCCTAGCCTCTGCGCCCTGTGCTAGTCTCACCTGTTTTGCAGCCGCTTCCACCTTAGCGCGTCTTTGCTCCCACTGACCTAGTTTTCCAAGTTCGATTGCCACTTCCTCCACTAGATTCCCCGTTGTCTTCCTCCTCCAAGTCAACTGGTTGTCTCGTTGTTGTGGGCTTGTGACCTCGTGATTGCCCCGCATTGCAGCTTGGGGGGTGACATCTCTACATGGTGGGCCTGTGGTGTGGGACCTAGTGTTGCTGTGGCTGGGGCTGGTCCCTCGGCCACCCTTGTGGCTTTTGGTACATGTGCTTCCAATATGGGTTTGAGCATTGCGATCCAGGGGCATGGGTACAATGGATGGTGTTCACTGCACAGCGTGCATATCAACTCTCGGCGTTCCGACCATCTATTTTTGTCGTTGTACCTCGGTCAAATTTGTTGTCGCTCCCAGGAGCGCAACTTCTGGTTGTGGTCTCCTGACCGCGATCTATGGTGGGGTTGGCCACCACTGCGGCCCCATACCATTGGTCCCCCAGGTGATCCGCCTCCTATCACTCGACGACCCTGGCGTGCTGCTTAGGAGCTTGGTTAGCTGGTAACAATCATCTGTGTTGTGGGATCCATGGACATTACATACTTTTGCAATATCTATCCCTACGCATTGTGTATCCTAATTGAGCAAGAGTCGCTGCTAGGTCCTCCTGCCTTGTGATCGCTCTGTAGGTCTCCCTTCGTTGGGATTGCTCGTGCTCGCTGGCCCCCCTCTATCTCTCCTTCCAGGTCGGATTGGGAACGTCCGAGAGGTCTTTCTTGTTCATGGTGGTGTCGTTGGCCCCTTCTGCGTCCAATTTGTCCTGCGCTTGGCATCTTTCAGCTTCCCACTTCTCAGCCTTCTTGGCATACCGAAGTAACTTGTCGAACGTCCGATCGTCATCTAAGCCGATCCACTTGCGGATCTTCGGCCGTAGTCCCTTTCGGTACCACATTTTCTTGGTCAAGTCAATTGGGGCGGCGATATACCCTAGCATGCGGACTGTGTATTCGTCGACTGATTCTCTTGCTTTTTGTTTCAAGCTCATTAACTTGTGGATCACCTCCTCTTCACTCTTTTCCTCTCAGAAGGTATCCAGAAACGCCCTTCATGCGGTTTCCTAGCAAGCTCCTTCGTTTGCCTCATGGAATCGCATCCACTAGGCGTGTGCGTTCTTGTCTAGAGTGCATGCGAAGGCACTCAGCTTCTTATGATTGTCAATTACACTCCGAAGTTTGCACACCTATTCAAACTTGTGTACGTGTTGGTCTGCATCTTCCCCTTCGCTCCACAGAATGCGGGTAAGGGCACTGTTACGGTGCTCTCCTGCATCCGATTGAGCGCGCAGGCTAGTAAAGTAAGCGAGTTGGTTCCCATGGCGTCTCGTTGTGCCTGAGAAGTGTTCCAATCTAGACCCTCCGCTTTGGACATGGTGTAGTCCATGTCCATGTATTTTGCGGATACCTTTCCCCTTCCTCACGGCCTTGCCCTCCTATTGAGGGTGGATGACAAGGACGGGCTCCCGACTGTCCTTCGGGGCCCCCCTCCGTGGGACCAACCTAACGGCTGGCGGTGCAGCTTACCTTGGCTGGATGGTATTCCCTCCTCCAACGAGTGGTTTTGTAGGATTGTGCACGGAATCTCCCCACGACGTCTAGATGGTCGTGATCAATGGGGTGATTCCTCCTCACCCCAAGATGGTATCCCCTCATCTGGTGATGGTTCCGGCTCTGCTGTGTGCCCCGGCGGATTTCCCTCATGGGTCGGTGCGATACTAGTCGCTCGGGCGAATCTCTCCTGCCCTTGGACGAATTCCTCTCGTCCCTTCTTCAGAGTGGCCACTATGCGGCCCCTCTTTCTGGTGCCTCCTCCCAGTCCGTCAGCTCATCGACGTCCAGTCGTCTTTGCACAGGTGGTCGTCTCATGTGTACCCCGGTCTTCCAAAGCCTTGGGTTCTCATCCTAGTAACCACCCTGGCCTGTTGTGTCATCCGATTGGCTGAACTCCTAGTGTAGAGGTTGCCTTGTTGGCAATCGATGCCCCTCCCTATGGGGGCCTTCCGGATGAGGCTCTTCCTCGCCTCTTTCTAGGCAGCCACGGGCCCCCCACATCACCCTGGTGGGTGATGACGGCCCTGGGTTTCCTACTTATGTCCGTTGTGGTGTTGGCCACGCTGGACTTCCGGCTCACATCCCCCATCGCTATCTGTGTTGCTTTCGGCCCTCGAGATTCCTGCCTCTGTCGCAGGCCTGCCTTTCCTAGAGTTGTCCTATGCGAGGTTTCCTCCTTTGGGGTACTCGCCGAACACGGGTTCTGCTCTTTGGTGTGGGGGCTCATCGTGGCCATCATTTTCGCCTACGTCGAGAGGTGGAGGGCTTTCATCATCCTGCCATCCATCCCATTCTGCATCGTAGGTTGTTGTTGGGCAAAGTCACCTGTCTAGGTGCTGTTCATACCCACATGCTGACGTCCGAACATGCTGCAGTTCCTTCATATCCTTCTTCTTCGTTGGTGGCGTGTGACCGCCTTTGCTGCTGGTGTGCCGTGTTTACTGCTGCTCGGAGATTCGGCCATGCGGCATTTTCGTTGTTCCATCGGGTAGGTGAGGTAGGGGCCGATTGCGGCAACCGAGGTGCCTCACCCCCTTCCATCAACCTCCCTCGGTCGGCTTGTCACATCCTCCTGGCCAGCTGTTGCTCGTCAATCTCTATTTGTTTGAACAAGTTAATCCCGGCTCTCCTTCGAGCTGCAACTCTACTTGCTACAGTGAACTGCATCTCTGTGTACTATTTATCCCTCTGTGGTCACCACAAATGGTCGTCGGGGACTTACAGGCTAGATGTGGTGCTTCTCAGGAAGCTACAGTGGTCACCAGGACGCTGTGGAGAGCGTCCAACTCCGGGGGTCCAAACCGGCAAGCCTGGCCTTACCTCGGAAGTGGTGGAAGGTGTTGGATGGCCTCTACCGGATGCCGCGAGGGTCCGTGTACAGGGTAGGGGGAGTTCTACTACGGTGATTTGGCAGAGAGTGTTGCTAAGCCCAAGAATAGGACAAGTGGGGAACACCCGTTTGTAAGGTGAATAGAAGGAATATGGATATATTATATTGCCTGTCTGAGTACAAACTATCTCTGACAGAGGAGCAAGATATAAGACGCAGACTTGACTCCTAAAAGACCCCAACCCACTACCCGCCTTCCTACTTATATAGTGGGTTACCTAACACTAGACCCTAGGTATAGGTGGCGCCTTCCTACTGGTCTGCCGCCTGGTGACAGAGTCCTGCCTGTCACATTTTTGCCCATGTGCTGTCCTATGTACCCTAGGTAGTTGATTCGAACGATCGGATCTACGCTTGGTTACGCCGCCGCCTGACATCGATCGCTATCAGTTTGTACTTGAGGTACCTTCCTTATCCGGTGCTTCATCCCATCGCTTGTCCGCATTGGCTGGCTTCAAGGTGATATGTGAGACTCGAAGTGGAGGAGGAACTGGAACAGGATCAGAATCAAAGAGTGTGGCTGGAGTTGAAACAACTGGGAAACTGTTCATGAAATGTTCTCTCCAACTAGGATCCACCAACTCGATCCACGGCAAACCAAGGATAATCATAGAGTCTGGAATAGAAACAACACTGAAGGAGATGTTTCACACAACACTGCAAGCAACGACCTCAACGAACTCCGTGTCATTTATTACCGCTCCAGATTTGATATCTCGTCCATCAACGACCCGTATAGAACCAGAAGTCTTCAAAGGATATAGACGGATCCTGTGCCTGACAGCAAAATTTTTGTCGATGAAATTTGCGTTCGCTCCGCTATCCATCAAAGCTTTACCAGAGAACTCCACCTCTGGTGTCTTCAGCTGCACCAGAACATGGAACGGCTTGCACACCTTCGCGGATGGAATGAATCCAAGATGAGGAAGGGAAGATATTATGAGTGAAGAGCCTTGAGGAACATGAGTTGTTCCACGGCAATCCAGCCGGACGGCTCCTATTCGGGCTGGATCTTCTCGTTTCCCAGCAGCACAGCAAGGGCCACTTCACGAACTTGTTTTGGACGTCGATGACAATTCTCCAACTTGTGGTACGGGTCCCCATAGTACAAACAAAGCTTGTACTGAATCCGCTTCTGACGTTCGGTTGGCAAAAGCTTGCCTCAGCGTGATCGCCCTAATTCCATTAGGGATGGTTCTACTGAGGAAGATGATGAATCAGCAGATGAGGGAACAGGGACTACAGAAATGGAAGAAGACGGCACCAAGAAGAAAGAAGGATGCCAACGTTCTTGTTTTCGCTTGATCAACCAGTTGTCACAACGAATTGCCAACTCAATCATGCTGGTGAAGGTTTCCGGAACCGGAAAATTCAGCAACATGTCTTTGACCTCGTCCTGCAACCCCGACCGGAAAACCTCCTTGAGAGCACGATCTCCCCATGTGACATCACAAGCAAGAAGTTGAAACTTTGATGCGTACTCTGCTACCGACATACCCCCTTGGTGAAGCTGATGGAGTTTTGGTGATGGCAGCACTCTCATGATCCACGTCACTGAACATCGCCGTGAACCGTTCCACAAATTCGTCAAAATTCCAAGGATCGGATCATTGTTCTCCAGCAAGGCTAAGAACCATGAAAGAGCAAAATCAGAAAGCAGCGACCTGATTAATCCAACCTTAATGGGTTCTATGCTGTAGCGCCTCGGCTGCATCACGATCTGCAGACAAACTTGATTGAGAAAACTTCAGAACTTCGATCGGGTACCATCGAACTTTTCGGGCATGCTGATCTTTGGCTCTAGAGAATTCGCACGCTGTCGGAGCTGATCATTCTCCAGGTGTAGTTGTTTGAGTTACTACTAAAGGGCAACAACTTGCTCATGAAGAGCATGCTCAGACATGATGAGTCGAAGAAGAAAAATCAAAAAGAAAAAAGAGAAGAAAATCAGAAAAGAAAAAGAAAAGAAAATTGAAAAGAGAGAAAAAAGAAAATGGGATCGATGACAAGCGGAAACAGAAGCTGTCATTACCTCAGAATCATTCAAACTGTCATGACCTTGTGCAAAGGGCAAAACCTTTAGAACAAGGGTGGAACCTTGAAAGGAGAAGATTGTATTTAAGAAAGAAATGAATACAAAATGAAACACAAGGCCGAAGACTGGTGTTGAATGATTATGAGAAACCTAGAACTGGAACCCTGTTTATATATCTGAGGTCCTAAGGATTGTATGGTCCACAATTGGTCTGGAATGTGTGATCCACAATTGATCTGGAATGTGTGGTCCACACTGGTCTGGAACATGCGTATGAATATACGCCTTGCTGTTGATGGTGTAGTTCAACATCCAGGATCATACGGACCAGTTGGTTAACACATGTGTGTTAGCTAAAAGGTCTCAGGTTCAAGTCCTGTGAAAGGCAAAAAATGACCCATGATCCTTACAATTAATTTGCAGCTCAAGTATTCATATCACAATGTGTTTTTTTTTTTATGCTAGAGTTAAAGGGTCTTCCCATTTGTGCCATATCACAATGTGTTTTTTTTTTTATGCTAGAGTTAAAGGGTCTTCCCATTTGTGCCATATCACAATGTGTTTTTTTTTTATGCTAGAGTTAAAGGGTCTTCCCATTTGTGCCATTTGAGAGAGACGGCACCATTCTGCTCAGTTGGCAACCACAACTCATATGTGCCGTCTAAGAGGGTCAGCACCAACCGGTCTTCGTCAGCAGGTTTTGCTCATCAACTTTTTTGTGCTGACTGAGAGGGTCAGCACCATCTAGCCTGAGTCGGTAGCCACAAGGTTATTCATCTTTGGTTTTTGTTTTTCCTTTTGTCTCCAAATCAATTGACTTGTGTGTTTACTTTCCAGAGTCTGCAAAATGGTGAAAGCTTCAAAACGTCTACAAGAGCTTGTGCCTGATGAAGAGCCACGAGAAGAGAAGAAGATATCGAAGCACAAGCAAGGAAAGAGAGGAGAACCATCTAATGTAGCAAAAGAGGATCCTTTAGTGACTCAACCTCAAGTAATACCAGTTGAGCAGAATTAGCCTCCATCAACCATCACAGCTTTCTCGGAGAGCTTGTTGCAGTTGCCTCCTTCATCCGTTAAGGTTGCAGTCCTTAAAGAGCAAGTGCAGATGACAGAGGCAGTTGAAGCTCTTTTTTCTTTTAGCAAGGACGACTTGGAGGAGGCAGTCAGCAAAAAGAGAGGTTGTGGAAAGCTGATCCAAAAGGCAAGAAGGTGAAGAGCGATAAGGAGCCGAAGGAGTTATACAGCATGCCGGCCAGCCTGCATTTGGAGAGCTCAGTGAACCTGCTCGACAAAATTATTATCAAGGGACTTGGTGATCCTCATGATGTGCCAATCTGTAGAATGCATTCGAACAAGGTGGTTCGACGAGTGAACCCAAGGGACTTGGACAAGCTGGTGTCATCGTTGAAGAAGGCTGGTCATCTACGCAACACGGCCTTGTTCATTCTGTCTATTGGAGATCCACTCAATACTGAGGAGCTATCGGAGCTGTTGAAGGACACGGTTCAGTACAAGCAGCACCAGTCTTTCGAGCAAGCTCTTACTCAGCCGGAGTACAAACAGAGGGCTTTGAGGTTGTCAAACCAAAAGTTCAGTTGTTGGGACGGGAACCATAGGCTATAGGATTTGCAGAAGCTTTACTGGGAGGATGTAGAGGACAACCAATGATGGCTATTCGCATTCAATTGAGTTTCATCTCCATAAAGAACCTCGACAATCTTCAACTCGTTTTGATGTTCCATTCGATAAACTTTCTTTTCTTTTTCGTTAGAGTCTAGACTTACAGTTTCAATGAACAGATCTTCAGCAACATCTGTAAAAACAACACTACCACATATTCTCCTCACTGTAAAGACGGTCTGCACTAGTACTGAAGGAACTCAGAAAATCCTCGAGTCACTCACGAAGGTTGATCGTCTTGAGGTGTGGAAGTGGAAGGAGAGTGTTACAAAAAAGGCGACTTGGCATCCTCTTTTGAACCTGATTTGCACAAAGATTTTTTTCAAGGTAACCTTCGGTTTGATTGATAGGAAAGAAGTTTTTAACTTATTCTATGTGCAAAACAAGATCGACGATGATCTCAACAGAGCAGTCACCAATGCTAAAGGCAATCCACATCTTGAACTGAACCTTAAGCAGCTAGTGTACATGAAGCATGACAAGCATATGCACAAGTTACTCTCTATCATAGACCCAGAGTTGGGGGAAAAGTGGTTCCAAAAGGTGACGAACATCTCTCTGGTTGACGGTGGCCCGTCATCGCGGCCATCCGGCAAGTCGCCCACCAGCGCGGACGAGTGGCTGGACGAAACACCAGATAAGGGAGGTACTTCAGGTACGGACTGATGGCAACCGGTGTTAGGCAGCGGCGTAAGCGGGCGAAGATCCGATCGCCCGAACCAACTACCCAGGGTACGAAGGACAGCATGCGTGGGGAGGCACATAAATGTGACAGGCAGGACTCTTTCACCAGGCGGTGGACCAGTGGGAGAGCGCCACCTATAGCTAGGGACTAGAGGTAGGTACCCACTATATAAGCCGGAGGCTGGTAGTGGGTAGGGGTCTTTTTGGGAGTCAAGTCTGCGTCTTATAGATTACTCCACTGTCGAAGATAGTTGTACTCAGACAGGCAATATATATCCATTTCCTTCTATTCTCCCCCACCAGCGGGCATTCCCCTTGCCGACTCCTGGGCTCGCAACACTCTCTGCCCAGTCATCTCAGTAGAACTCCCCGTTTCCTTACACGGACCCTCGTGGCGTCCGGGTAAGGCCATCCAATACTTCCCATTACTCCTGAGGTAAGGCCGGCGTACCGGCCGAACCCCCAAATTGGACGCCCTCAAGCGTCCTAGCACCACTACAGCTTCCTGAGAAGCACCACATCTGGCCTGCGAGTCGACGACCATTTGTGGCGACCACGAGGGATAGATAGTACACATAGATGGAGTTCACTGTAGCAAGTAGAGTGGCGGCCCGACGAGGCCGGGATTAACTCATTCGAGCAAATAGAGATTGACGAGCAACAGCTGACCAGGAGAATGCGGGCCGCCGAGGGAGATTGATGGACGGCGAGGCACCTCGGTTGCCAATTGGCCCTGCCTCACCTACCCGAGGGAACGACGGTAATGCCGCATGGCCGAATCTCCGAGCAGCGGTAAACTCGGCACACCAGCGGCAGAGGCGGTCGCACGCCGCTGATGACGAAGAAGGATATGAAGGAACCGCAGCACGTCCGGACAACAATCCAGGCACGGCAGCATGCGGGTATGATCAGCACCCGACGGGCGACTTCGCCCGACAGTAACCTACGACGCAGAGTGGGACGGATGGCAAGACGACGAAAGCCCTCCGCCTCTCGACGTAGGTGAAAGTGACGGCCACGAAGAGCCCCCATACCAACAAGCAGAACCAGTGTTTGACAGTACCCCGAAGGAGGAAACTTCGCCCAGGACAACCCCAGGAGAGGGCAGCCCTGCGACGGAGGCAAGAATCTTGAGGGGGCGAAAGCAACACGGATAGCGACGGGGGACGTGAGCCAGAAGCCCAGCATGACCAGCACCACGATGGAGGTAAGATAGGAAACCCAGGGCCATCGTCACCCATCAGGGTGACGCAGGGGGCCCGTGTCTGCCCGGAAAGAGGGGAGGAAGAGCCTCATCCGGAAGCCCCTAGGGAGGGGCATCGATTGCCAACAAGGCAACCTCTGCACCAGGAGTTCAGCCATCGATGATGCAGCAGGTCAGGGTGGTTACCAGGATGAGAACCCAAGGCTTCGAAGGCCGGGGTACACATGGGACGAGCCTGTGCGGAGGCGACTGGACGTCGACGAGCTGACGGACTGGGAGGAGGCACCAGAAAGAGGGGCCGCACAGTGGCTACCTTGGAGAAGGGACGAGAGGAATTCGTCCAAGGGCAAGAGATTCGCCCGAGCGACTAGTATCGCACCGGCCCCGAGAGGGAAATCCGCCAGGGCACACGGCAGAGCCGCAACCATCACCAGACGGGGGGATACCGTCTCGGGGCGAGGAGGAATGCCCCATCGATCACGACCGTCTAGACGTCGTGGGGGATTCTGCACACGGTCATACAAAACTACTCGCTGGAGGAGGGAAAACCGTCCAGCCAAGGTAAGCCGCACCACCAGCCGTCAGGTTGGTCCCGCGGCGGGGGCCCGAGGGACAGCCGGGAGGAGCCCGTCCTCGTCACCAACCCTCAATGGGAGGGCAGGGCCGCAGGAAGGTGCCCGCAGAATACCAGGACGTGGACTACACCACGTCCGAAGCGGAGGGTCCGGATCGGAACAACTCTCAGGCACAACGGGACGCCATGGGAGCCGACCCGGTCACCTTATTAGCCCAAGCACTCAATCGGATGCAGGAGAGCACTGTAACAGTGCCCTTACCCGTTCCGTGGAGCGAAGGGGGAAGACGCAGACCAACACGTACACAAGTTTGAACAGGTGTGCGAACTCCGGAGTGTGAGCGACAATCACAAGAAGTTGAGTGCCTTTGCATGCACTCTGGACAAGAAGGCACATGCCTGGTGGATGCGATTCCACGAGGCGAACGAAGGAGCCCGCTGGGAGACCGCACGAAGGGCGTTTCTGGATACCTTCCGGGAAGAAAAGAGTGAAGAGGAGGTGATCCACAAGCTAACGAGCTTGAAACAGAAAGCAGGAGAGTCGGTCGACGAGTACACGGTCCGCATGCTGGGGTATATCGCCCGGCTAAGAGACGCCCCAGTTGACCTGACCAAGAAAATGTGGTACCGAAAGGGACTGCGGCCGAGATCTGCAAGTGGATCGGCTTGGACGACGACCGGAACGACAAGTTACTCGGTACGCCAAGAAGGCCGAAAAGCGGGAGGCTGAAAGACGCCAAGAAAGGAAGGCACATGATAAATCGGACGCAGAGGAGGCGAACGATACCGCATCGGATGAGGAAAACCTCTCGATGCTCCAAGGCCGACCAAAAAAGAGAGCCGGTCGGTACCAAGGGCAAGGCAGCTGCAGCGGGGGGAAACCCTACGAGGGGCCACGCGGAAGGAAGACTTATCCACGACACTGGCTCAAATGGGATACACCACACGGGGGGATAAGTACTGTCGGGTGTGTAACATCGCGGATCTCACAACACGGACGATTGCTACCGGCTGGCCGAACTCCTGAGCAAAAGGCCACCACAGGTAGCCACACTGGCAGTAGAACAGGAACCGAAGAGGGTACAGATGGCCGAAGGAGTTACGGCCGCAGGACGGAGGGAGACAACCAACCCCGTAGGAGGTCCCGAAATCATAGGCCCCACTCTCGAGAACGGCCACCGTACCGACCCAGGTATGGCGACAGAGAGAGACACGGAACGCAAGGAGGTGTTGTGCGCACTGTGCGGAGGCCCACACCCGCTCTACCGATGTTCATGGGTATCATTGATCAAACCAATGCTAGAAGCGCAAGCAGCCGGCGTTGCCAGGACGAGTAACGGGCAGATCCCCCAACCCAATTCCAAACTCCACACCGCAAGTAAACCAAGTAACGGTGGTACTACCAGAACAGGACGTCAGGACAGACATAGTACCACAGGCTCCCTTAGCGACGAAACAAGGGAAACCCAAAGGCGAGAACCAGGGGCGCGAAGGCGCAAAAGAGAAGACAGCAATAAACACCCCGGTTTTAAAGCAGTGGGTAAGGAAGCAAACGCAAGAACTGACAGCCTCGGAACCTGTGGAGCCCAGCCGAGGCCAGGAATCGCTAAGAAAACTAAGGAGAAGGCGAAACTGCACATTCGTAAGGGGGGAGGCCCAGAAGGGGTCAGAACAGGAAACGCCGCTGGTTCCCACCGCACGATGGGAGAATCGGGTACGACCAGCAGCAAGACCCCCACCAAGAGGCACTGCAACCACAGTGGACTACGTGAACGACGTACCGACTATCCCGGTTTGCATGGCGGGTCACACAATCAGCGAAGTGATTATAGATGGGGGGTCAGCAGTCAATGTCATGTCAGCAGAGCTCCACAGGAAATTACGTATGCCAACTCCGGAACCCACCCATTTCAGGTACGCATGGCCAATCAGGCCGAGGTGGCGCCCAAGGGCATTCTGAGGGCAGTGGAGGTCGAGATCCAAACGGTCAAATTTTGGATCAACGTTGTGGTCCTGGATATGCACGCCAGGGGGGATTCGACCTACTCCTCGGTCGACCCTGGCTCAGGGGTGCAAAGGTACAGCACGATTGGGAGCACCAACAGATACGGTTCCGCACCAGACGGGCGATAAGGTCCATACCCACAGGCGAAACCCAGGCCCCCGCACGGAGATTCGGGGCATGGAGTATCAGGAGCCCGGCGGGCACTGGGGATGGAGCGAGGGCGTAACAGCGACCTCCGCAGGCCGGCTCCCGATTGGGTTGTGCCAGACAGGAGGCCTCGCATCAGAGAGGCCTACGTAAAGGAGCTAGGGATCGCAGAAGCAACCAAAGCCCGAGACTATCCGGCACCGAACGTTGGTTCACCAACCACCAAGACAAGTCCGGAGGGCCTATGTGGACATACCCAAGCCAGACGGCTGCCCCAATCAAGCGGAGCCACTCCAGAGCCGGTATCGACAGGGATCGGCAGCCCTTTTCCATCCTGGTCCCAAGGAGAGATATCCACTACCTGGGCCGATCGAGATCGGCCCGGGAAGTGGGGGGGGGAGAAGCTCCGTAGACACGCCCGGGTGGAAGTAGGACACGGAAACCTAGATAGGGGACATGCGGGGCCAGTATGGGGAAGAAGCGGCAGGAAGGGATCAACAGGTAAGACTGTGCAGTTAGAGCCACAATGGGCCTCACCAGCGGCAGCAAAACCACCACAGTCTACGTTAACGGACAAGTACCACGACGAACGGCCGATAGTAGCAGCGCTGGTCACCCAGATGGAACACAGATTGAGGAATCCGGGGCAGAACCAGCGAACCATGGGGCGAAGAGATAGGGAGGACGGAGGAGCCGAAGCAGGATCTCCAAACGCACGTGTGGCCAGCTCACAGGACCACATGGTCCACGAGGTTGGACCACAGGCGTGAGGCACACACTACGAAGGCAATGATGGTCAGGCGGCCATCATTGCGTATCCAGGCGCAGGGATAGACCGCCAGACACCTCGGAGGACGCCACAAGGACTCATCACGGCACCTACACTCAGAAAGGAGGTGCACAATGCCACACCTCCATTACCATGACCACGGGGTGGACAGAGAGAAATCGGCCAGTGGTGATCAGAGAAATTCGAGTGCTCATCAAGGGCCAAGAACGAGCAGCAGCTAGTATCGCCCAGGTACTCCAAGTTCAAGGAATTAATCGGGCAACCCGACGTCCGGCGAGTCAGGAAAATTACGATTGGATGAATTCTTCAACCTTCCGTGGGGAGAAGTAGAGGACCCAGGATTTGATGAGAAGGCCAGACAATTCCTCCAGTCAGCGGAATTAGTGGCTAGTCAAACCGGCGTAGGGGGATACAATTCTGCACGGATGGGAGTGCCTCTTCCGCATTATGTTCGATGAACTGGCGATAGTCTTCCGGCTACCAGGGGACGGCCTAGCCCTAGGGGAATGCTCGGACGCGGAGGTTCAACGGCCCGCCACCACAGGAAGTCATGGACTACGAGGCATACAAGCGAAGGAAGAAGCAGCCGAGTTCGTAACGCTAGTGGCCTTCATGCTCACAGGAAGAACAGGGAGTCGGATCACCAGACGATTGGCGAACGGTCTTTGCAGGGCGTGGGAAGGAGTCGCGATAAATTGGGCTGACTGCCTTAAGCAGTACCTGATTCCGGCTCTAACTAGTGGGATTCACGGTTCGAGCCGGCACTGAGCAAAGGCTACCCACGGCTGGCCACATTGCTATTATGACCACGGGCTCGTTCGCCGAACGGTAGTAAGAGCACCACCACCACTCCAAATGGGGGAACAGCCAGAACCCCCGGAGTCAACAGAAGAACAGGATTCAACGGAGGAACGGCGTCTACAGAAGAACAGGGTCAACAGAAGAACAGGCGTCAACAGAGGAGCAGGCGGAGGGTAGCCTCCTTCCGGACCAGGAATCACCAGGGTATGTACGCGGGAACCCATCCACGATTCCCCTGGCTATAGGACCCCCACTACCGGAATCCTCGTCAGACACAATCGAGCAATCTACCGGACCCAGCCAGGGAGGGAAGAAGGACAAGCCCGAGGACGAGTGAGAGTAACTACCAACACTTCCAGGCCAACGGACGATGGACCTCCACGGTCTATACCAGGCTCGTGGGGGTCTTCGACCAGCTAGACGAAGCCATGGCGATATATGACGGCCTCGACCTCCCAGCGGTGGCGAGGGAACACGACGACACATAGTGACAGAACTCACGGAGCGGCAGCAGGAGCCCGAGAAGTCGCCCAAAGGGCTAAGGAGCTACTAAGTGAAGGGGGCCGACTGTGTATGATGACAATGAAGAGAACGAAGGACGCCTGGGAAAGCTGGAGCGAAAGGAGAGAGGACTTCCAGTGGTTGTACAGTGAGTGCAAACTCTCCTAGGGCTACTCAATGATGACCAGCACGCCCAGCCGGTCATAGCCGGAAGGGAACAACAGATACAGGAATGCAAAGCTCGGTTAGAACGAAGGTGTGGGGAGCTCGCTGAGGCACAAGCAGAACTAACGGCGGTCAGAAGGGAATTACTGACAAAGATGCAACTCTCCAAAACCAGTACCACACCTACAGCCGTCCAACCGGACCCCTACTCAGGAAGCCAGAAGCGAGCGCCCCCAGGCCAGCCAGCCCGGGGCAGGACTCAGCCCGACCATCAGGGAGCTAGAGGTACACACCCAGCTACAGGCCCAGCTCCTCGCGGCAAAGGAACAGAGCTGCAACACCGCGAGAACGGGTACAAGATGGAGGTCAGCTCCAGCAAGCCTAGGAGCAACAGACAGGGTCTAAGGCAAAGCTCCGAAGGGTGATCGCGCTTCGAGAGGCGATTGTCACCACATTAAAAACCACGCTAGCGGCAACAGAGAGCGAGATCGCCATGTACCGGGAGCTCCAAGGAATAGATAACTAGGGCACATGGCCCGAGGACGTGCCAACGAATAAGCCCGGGCATCTGGTTGATGGTGGCCCGTCATTGTGGCCATCCGGCAAGTCGCCCACTAGCGCGGACGAGCGGCTGGACGAAACGCCGGATAAGGGAGGTACTTCAGGTACGGACTGATGGCGACCGGTGTCAGGCAGTGGCGTAAGCGGGCAAAGATCCGATCGTCCGAACCAACTATCCAGGGTACGAAGGACAGCACGCGTGGGGAGGCGCATAAATGTGACAGGCAGGACTCTGTCACCAGGTGGTGGACTAGTGGGAGAGCGCCACATGTAGCTAGGGACTAGCTGTAGGTACCCACTATATAAGCCAGAGGTGGGTAGGGGTCTTTTGGGAGTCAAGTCTGCATCTTATAGATTACTCCATTGTCAGAGATAGTTGTACTCAGACAGGCAAATATATCCATTTCCTTCTATTCTCCCCACCAGCAGGCGTTCCCCGCTTGCCGACTCTTGGGCCCCACAACACTCTATGCCCAATCATCTCAGTAGAACTCCCCCTTTCCTTTACACGAACCCTCACGGCGTCCGGGTAGAGGCCATCCAATACTTCCCATTACTCCTGAGGTAAGGCCCGATGTACCGGCCGAACCTCCAGAGTTGGACGCCCTCAACAGCGTCCTGGCGACCACTACAGCTTCCTAAGAAGCACCACATCTGGCCTGCGGAGTCCCCAACGACCACTCTCATAAGCAGTGCCACTGGATGGGCATTGAGAAGCTTTACACGATGTCAAAGGCAAAGATTTCAAACATGTTGCGACTCCGATACTTGAATAGCTCACTCGTCTTGAATCAAAGGTAGAACAACAGACACTTGGGCTACCAAGCATGCAGGACAAAGAGTGGATCAAGTGGTTCACCTTGGACTTGTATTGGAAGGCTGTGCACGAGGAAGCCATTCAGATCCTTAAGGGATTGCGAGAGAATGGTGAAAAAGTTGGAATGGATGTGGACTTCATGAGCTAGTTTGACGAAATGCGAAACTAGAAGCAAGTGCCTGGTCTTTCAGCCCTTCCATGACTACATACGGTTCACTTATTCTATGGAGCCGAATGAGTTTCTAAAGCGTGAGGAGTCTACGTGTCGGATGATATGGAGGTAAGCTTTTATTCCAGCATTGCTACTAGATAACTTTGTGTTGTAGGTTCATACTAGTGAAAAAAATGGCACCATCTCAGACGATGAAACTGTGGAAAGATCATACAAGCGAGCCTCACATGTGGTCGAAGAGCAGAGGAGCTTTAACACCATTCCAACGTGAGCATGTTCCATTTTGGCTCGATTGTCCATCGCAATAGCCACTAGCTTGGGAGTGCTCACTGTTCAACGTGCATGCCAATGATCTTCCAGCAATTGTTTGGGAGCCGGACGAAGTAGAGGTTATCAAGAAGAGCAAGATGAAGAAGACGTGCGAAGACATCTACACCTACAAAGGCATCACGAGTGGGACCAAGCTCTTCTACAGCACCTCCGCCGGCAATCGACTTTACACTCAATGAGATGCAGCCACTTGTAGCTAGTTTGGACATCAAGGACGACCTGATGACCTTTCCTGACACTGGCTGCATCTCGTGGATCCTACGACCTAGTTGTGTGCGATATGGAGGAGATGAGCAGGTCTTTCTTCGAGCCGGGTGCTTCCCAGACAAAGGTGTACACCAAGCTCCGACAACAGGTTGAGAAACTACACATGGCTGAGTCACAATCGTTGTTCCATGAAGTGGCAGGTGAATACGGCTTCAACCTCGTCATAATCGACTTGCCCAATGAGCTTGTATAAGGAGGTGCTAGCATTAACAAGGACATTGTACAGCTAGATCTAGTGAAGTTTGAGGAGGCCTTGCAGTTCAGTGGAATGCAGTTAGCAACAAGTGGTTTCATGGTCGTCTTCACAACTTCTTCTTCTGTTTCGGCGGTAATTCAGGTAGCTGCGGTAATTAACCTGGAGGTTGCAGGGACTTATAGTGTCTACCGTGCACGAGGCTAGGGATACCGTGACAAAAATTAAGATATGCTAGCTATTCATGTTGAAGTTTAACTTGGTCTATATGGCAGGATAACTTGTGGTTCTCTTGGTGCTGCAAAGCTCTAAGAAGAAGTCAAAGAAGCCAAACCCTCTGGCGTTGACGAACATGTCGTTCCTTGTCGATACTGCCGATTTTTCAGGAAGCTTGGTAAGGAAGTACTTGCTTTGTCTATCTAATGGAAGTTTGTACACGATGATGATTCAATTGAAGAGTGTTCGACTCATGTAGCTTTTGATCAAGCATCTTAGTAAACTTGGCGACCTTGTCTAGGATATTGGTTCTGGAACCGGATCATCGTTATTAGCTGCCGTCAAGATCGAAAGGAATATATAGTAACCGAGAAGAGTTTTGAACTCTCTAGATTGGCAACAAACAAGCTGGCAGAGAACATTCGACCAGAGAAAATACCTACTCAGACACCTCCACGTCCAAGCCTAGCTGGTGGTTCAAGCACTGCAGCTTTGCTTAAGATGAAGAAGAAACTTTAGCTAGTGTGTATTGAGTAATAAATTAAGCTAATATAAAAACAAATAAGGTAGACATACAACAGTTTTACTAGAAAAAATTTGCCGACCGAGGCCAATACTACCGACCCAAAAGAATATTCTAGAATATTCTAAAATATTCGAGCCCAGGCCTCCTAGGCCCCAAGCATCCAAAATGGTGGCACTCCATATGGGATGAATAAGGAAGATCCCAGCTAAGAAAAGAAAAACATGAATTATAAGTAGGAATCAAGTTATAAAAACAAAGAATGTGGAGAAATAACATTGAAATTGAAGAACGGATTGCCATGGATGTGCAGCACCCACCATGTCCTCGGTAGTATGGGCACGTACACATCACTACATTCAACATCATTCCTTGATTAGGTCTAAAACATTTTCTTGCCTTAGGATTTAGGTTTTCAAGTTTTTATATGTTAAGATGATTTGGACCGCTCATATTAAATTTAAAGCCAATACAAAATATAAAAACTTAAATTGTAAAATTGTAAATAAGCAAATCAAAATAGAAAGAAACATTAAAATGAAAACCAAAACAAAGCATGGCCTCTGATCAGACTGCTAAGGTAAATACACACCAATTTCTACTTCAACACTTTCCTTCTATGGTCTATTACCTTTTCTCTTCGTATGCAGCCATCCTAGCCTTTTCACTTTTGAGCTCCTTCTCTATGTCTAATTCATAATCCTCCCACGGACCAATACCAAAGTGATAATCAACATTGTCCATGCCATTTTCATATACAACCGTCTTAGCTTTCTCAATTTCGATTTCAAGTTCTTCCTTGTCTAGTTCGTAATTCTCTTGCATATCAATAGCAACTTGATTATTCATCCTGTCTTTGTACACAGCCATCCTAGCTTTCTCGATTTCGATGTCTAGCTCATCCTTCTCATGCGGACCAATAGCAACTTGATTATTCATGCTGGATTCGTAAGCAGCCATCCTAGCTTTCTCGATTTCAATGTCGAGCTCCTTTTCTATGTCTAGTGCGTCGTTCTCTTGCACACCAAGAATGGCTTTATTACCAATGTGATAGTCAATATTGGTGATGTTATTGTTGATACTAATGAAATTGGGATTTATGTTGTCAGGGCCGGACTGCTCAAATGGATTAGGAGATGTCAAACCTAGGTTAAATTCTGGACCTTGATTGGGGTCATAAAAGGGCACCTCTAGATCTTCCACATCATAACTAGACCCAACATTGTTATCTATGGATATGCTAGAAGGACCACCCAAATCTATGTTAACCATGTGCACCTCATCAGAGCCATCAGCAGTATTATTGGTATTATTAGGACCTGGTAACTCCAGCATACCAAGATTCTGGAACTGAAATTTGATTATCTTGGTTAAATACTGGCCATAGTAAAAGCTGGCTTGTGCTCTCGATCGAACTTTCCCACAATGAAATTTTAGAACATTACTCAAATGACCTGCCCAATCAAGACTTGCATTGTTATCCCAAACATGTTTTGCTGCATTAAATAGCCGTTCCCTATATATATGTCATTCGCCCTCGGATGGAAGCGATCGTTAAGGAATGTAACAAAGCACTTAAAAGACTTGTCAACTATGTTTTTGATTTTATACCCATTCCTTTTCAACTGCAAAAATAAAAATTAAATAATTATATCTATAATTGATAGTCTTGGTCACCTCCATAGTATAATAATAAGGATATTGTGTGTGTGCATGTGTGTTATATTCTTAGATTTAAAGGAAATTGCATATACAACTCATAATTATACACTAAATATATAATTGAGATCGTACCTTACAATCTTTACCATCGTTAATGAATGTGGTGCTTAATTTATCTGAAGTCACTGGAGGAGCACTTTCAACCGGCTCTCGTTGATTAGGATTAGGAAGATCAAAGATATGATGTATCAGCATTAAATCGAGAGAAATTTCCTTGCCTTTAACCATGCCAGTGTGTTTATTTTTGTCATAGCTCCGAAGAAACTCCTCACACATAGGTATCTCTATGTAAGGAATATCCATGCACAGCATGTTGAACAACCCCAAGTTGAAAGAAGAACCCGAATCGAGTCCTCGTGTAGAAAATTGTAGTTGCGTCTCTTCATACTCTTAAACTTTACATTAAAAATCTCATGGGAGAATGCAGCCCTCCCCTCATTCTCCATAATCCTTGCTAATCACCTGAGATCCTCTCACTGTAATATCCCTTTCACTATCAAACCTAGGGTGGTACATCTAATTATATATGTTAATTGCAGGTGAATTGGATTAAAGAATATTTTGTGCACGTGAAGATCTATATTTAGCTATATTTTAATAAAATTGATTTACATTATATTATTATATATTATATCAATAAATATCCAAAATTACATGGTAAATTTTTATATTCTATTAACTATATATTATAACATACACCTATGTATAGTATATACTATCTATATACGATTGATGTCAATTATACCAAGATTAATGATTAATTTAATAACGGTAAATGAATTTATTAAGAACTAATAAAATGTTCGTTTACAAGTTTAGAATGCATAAACTGAATAAATTTGTTATATGTGCATATATTTAATATATAAAAATATTATACACATTTAATTGATTTATATATATTCTTGTAAACCTTTTAGTGATCTTTAGACATTGTAATATAGAAATATTAATCTATAACTCAATTTAATTTATAAGAGATTATTTTAAAATGTTCAAACTCTATATCAATAACTTTGTAGCTTCTACCTAGATAAATACATAGAATTAACATTTAATATCATTTTCAAATTGATTATCAATATTTTACATGAAAGTGTGAAACATCATAAGCACTTATTATGGGTGCAAAGGACTAATATAACTTAGTGTATACTTATTAAAGTAAACTATATATATCATTATCAACAAAATAAAAATCCATAGTTAAACTACAGATATAAGAATATGTAATTATGTTTATTTATCTCATTTAACTTCACACATTTCTTCCTTTTTTTCTTGTTATGATTACTCATGTATACATATGATTATATATATATATAAGATTCATATTCGTCTCTCTATACATACATAAAATGAATAGAAATTATAAAGATGTATACTATGCTCTAATTTTCTATATAGTTTATAGCTTTTGTTATATGCAATATCAATGAAGCATAAAAACATAAAAGAAAATGTCATAATAAGTAAATTAAATGATAATATGTATTGCATTATTTATAGTATATTATTATAATCCAATTAAATAATGAAAAAACTAATTCTAGTAATACTTGAACAAATATAAAAAAAAATCTAGCATATAGAATGTAAGTTTTAAATAATAATTTCAATTATGAAATATTTATTGAATCTTTATTCCATATATGAATTGTTATTTTAAGCATTACATATTATATAACAATATTAAAAGCCAATGATGATTATCAAACACAAAGCTAGAATATGTACACTCATTTCCAAATTCAAAAGCAATAATTAACCATTATTAAATATCCATAAGAAATTGCAAAGGTTAAAATATTATATAAACCTTTTAATAATTTATTAGAAAAAGAAAAACTCCATAAAGTCACTACAATATGAATAGAACATAAACTTTATAATTTACTAAAATAATTAATCTCTCTCTCTCTCTCTTCTCTCTCTCTCTCTCTCTCTCTATATATATATATATATATGTGCATGTAAAATTAAAAAATAAATAAATTCTACATCTTTTTATTCTCTTTAAGCTGTTATAAACATGTGAACTAGTAAGCTTATAACATGAGATAAAAAAAAATATATTTAAGCATATATTAATTCATGCACATGCATATGGAAAATTGGTCATAAATTATGGAATAAACCATTTAAATATTTGCAATTGAATATTTATTTAATGCATTAAATAAATAATATAATTAAGATAAATAACAATAATATAAATTCTTAATAGCTATAACACATTCACAGTGAAGTTCTTATTTTAATTCACATTGTTATTAAGAAAATATTTAACACTAAAGAATTTATAAACACTTAATCAATTTTTAATTAAATTATTTAAAGAACAAAAGACAAATTATTATATTTACTTATTTTGAAGACTTATCTTATTTGTAATCCATAAAATTTGAGATTCAATATCTATCTATCTAAATAATATAGCCTAGTATATAGGCACTTATATACTGCACACGTGGTATATCTATGTGGTATAACCATGAATTATTCTTTGTATGCACTAGATTCAAAACTTACAAATTATTTATTATTTCATATTAATTAGTCATAATTATGAAATTGAATTTAACTATCCAGTCACCCTCGATTATTTGAAATGCAGGACACCGATATTCCCTCCATAGCTACACAAATCATGGCTTTTTCATTATATATACATGCAGCATAGCTATATACATATCACATATACAACATGGGATTTCGTGTAAATAGAATGCGATTTTAGCAAGAAAATATATACACACATAGATATGGATTTTCATAGGAAAAATGCAAACTTTTGCTATTAAAATGCGATTTTAAACAACCAACGATGGACTATTCGAGTTTCATCTCCACATAAAACCTCGACAATCTTCAATTGGTTTCAATGTTCCAATCGAAAACATGTGAGTATTTTCTTTTCTTTTCGTTAAGAGTCTAGACTTACAGTTTCAATGAACACATCTTCACCAACATCTGTAGAAACAACACTACCACATATTCTCCTCGTTGTAAAGACGGTCTGCACTAGTACTGAAGGAACTCAGAAAATCCTCGAGTCACTCACGGAGGTTGATCGTCTTGAGGTGCGGAAGTAGAAGGAGAGTGCAACAGGAAAGGCGGCTTGGCATCCTCTTCCGAACCTGATTTGTACAAAGATTCTTTTCAAGGTAACCTTTGGTTTGATTGATAGGAAAGAATTTTTTAACTTATTTATGTGCAAAACAAGATCGACGATGATCTCGACAGAGTAGTCACCAGTGCTAAAGGCAATCCACATCTTGAACTAAACCTTAAGCAGCTAGTGTACATGAAGCATGACAAGCGTATGCACAAGTTCCTCTCTATCATAGACCAGAGTTAGGAGAGGAGTGGTTCCAAAGGTGACGAACATCTCTCATAAGTAGTGTCGCTGGATGGGCATTGAGAAGCTGTACACGATGTGAAAGGTGAAGATTTCAAACATGCTGCGACTCTGATACTTGAGCAAGCTCACTCGTCTTAAATCAAAGGTAGAACAACAGACAATTGGGCTACCAGGCATGCAAGACAAAGATGAATCAAGTTTTTCACCTTGGACTTGTATTGGAAGGCTGTGCGCGAGGAAGCCATTCAGATCCTTAAGGGACTGCGAGAGGATGGTGAAGAAGTTGGAATGGATGTTGACTTCATGAGTTGGTTTGACGAGATGTGAACTCGAGCAAGTGCTTGGTCTTTAGCCCTTCCATGACTGCATAGGTTCACTTATTCTATGGAGCCGAATGAGTTTCTGAGCGTGAGGAGTCTGCGCATCGGATGATATGGAGGTAAGCTTTCATTCCACATTGCTACTAGCTAACTTTGTGTTATAGGTTCATAGCGAAAAAATGGCACCGTCTTAGACGATGAAGCTGTGGATAAATCATACAAGCGAGCCTCACATGTGGTCGAAGAGCAAAGGAGCTCTAACACCATTCCACGTGAGCATGTTCCATTTGGCTCGACTGTCCATCGCAGCAGCCACCAGCTTGGGAGAGCTCACTGTTCGACGTGCATGCCAATGATCTTCCAGGATTATTTGGGAGCCGGACGAAGTAGAGGCTATCAAGAAGAGCAAGATGAAGAAGACGTGCAGAAGACATCTACACCTGCAAAGGCATCACGAGTGGGACCAAGCTTTTCTACAGCACCTCCGCCGACAATCGACTTTACACTCAATGAGGTGCAGCCACTTGTAGCTAGTTTGGACATCAAGGATGACCTGATGACCTTCATCCTGACACTGGTTGCATCCCATGGATCCTACGACCTGGCTATGTGCGATATGGAGGAGATGAGTAGGTCTTTCTTTGAACGGGTGCTTCCCAGAAAGGTGTACACCAAGCTCCGACAACAGGTTGAGAAACTACACATGGCTAAGTCACAAACGCTGTTCCAGGAAGTGGCAGGTTAATACGGCTTCAACCTCGTCATAATCGACTTGCCCAATGAGCTTGTATATGGAGGTGCTAGCATCAACAAGGACATTATGCAGCTAGATCTAGTGAAGTTTGAGAAGGCCTTGCAGTTCAATGGAATGCAGTTGGCAACGAGTGGTTTCATGGTCGTCTTTGCGACTTCTTCTTCGGTTTCGATGGTAATTTAGGTGGCTGCGATAATTAACCTGGAGGTTACAGGGACTTACAGCGTCTACCATGCACGAGGCTAGGGATACCGTGACAAAATTAAGATATGCTAGCTATTCATGTTCAAGTTTAACTTGGTCTATATGACAGGATAACTTGTTGGTTCTCTTGGTGTTGCAAAGCTCTGAGAAGAAGTCGAAGAAGCCAAACCCTCTAGCGTTGACGAACACATCGTTCCTTGTCGATACTACCGACCGTTTTCAAGAAGCTTGGCAAGGAAGTACTTTGCTTTGTCTATCCTAATGGAGGAGGTTTATATAAGATGATGAGTCAATCAAAGAGTGTTCGACTCATGCAGCTTTTGATCAAGCATCTTAGTACTTGTCTGGGATATTGGTTTCTGGAATCGAATCATCCTTGTTAGCTGCCGTCAAGCTTGAAAAAGAATATTATAAGAACTGAGAAGAGTTTTGAACTCTTTAGATTGGCAACAAACAAGCTCGCAGAGAACATTCGACCAAATGAAATACCTACTCAGACACCCCACGTCCAAGCCTAGCTGGTGGTTTGAGAACTGTAGCTTTGCTTAAGATGAAGAAGAAACTTTAGCTAGTGTGTATTGAGTAATAAATTAAGCTAATATAAAAACAAATAAGGTAGAAATACAGCAGTTTTACTAGAAAAAATTTTGCAGACTGATGCCAATACTGCCAACCCAACAGAATATTCTAGAATATTCTAAAATATTTGAGCCCATGCCTCCTAGGCCCCAAGCATCCAAAATGGCGGCACTCCATATGGGATGAATAAGGAAGATCCCAGCTAAGAAAAGAAAAACATGAATTATAAGTAGGAATCAAGTTATAAAAACAAAGAATGTGGAGAAATAACATTGAAATTGAAGATGGATTGCCATGGATGTGCACACCCACCATGTCCTCGGTAGTATGGGCACGTACACATCACTACATTCAACATCATTCCTTGATTAGGTCTAAAACATTTTCTCGCCTTAGGATTTAGGTTTTCAGGTTTTTATATGTTAAGATGATTTGGACCGCTCATATTAAATTTAAAGCCAATACAAAATATAAAAACTTAAATTGTAAAATTGTAAATAAGCAAATCAAAATAGAAAGAAACATTAAAATGAAAACCAAAACAAAGCATGGCCTCTGATCAGACTGCTAAGGTAAATACACACCAATTTCTACTTCAACACTTTCCTTCTATGGTCTATTACCTTTTCTCTTCGTATGCAGCCATCCTAGCCTTTTCACTTTTGAGCTCCTTCTCTATGTCTAATTCATAATTCTCCCACGGACCAATACCAAAGTGATAATCAACATTGTCCATGCCATTTTCATATACAACCGTCTTAGCTTTCTCAATTTCGATTTCAAGTTCTTCCTTGTCTAGTTCGTAATTCTCTTGCATATCAATAGCAACTTGATTATTCATCCTGTCTTTGTACACAGCCATCCTAGCTTTCTCGATTTCGATGTCTAGCTCATCCTTCTCATGCGGACCAATAGCAACTTGATTATTCATGCTGGATTCGTAAGCAGCCATCCTAGCTTTCTCGATTTCAATGTCGAGCTCCTTTTCTATGTCTAGTGCGTCGTTCTCTTGCACACCAAGAATGGCTTTATTACCAATGTGATAGTCAATATTGGTGATGTTATTGTTGATACTAATGAAATTGGGATTTATGTTGTCAGGGCCGGACTGCTCAAATGGATTAGGAGATGTCAAACCTAGGTTAAATTCTGGACCTTGATTGGGGTCATAAAAGGGCACCTCTAGATCTTCCACATCATAACTAGACCCAACATTGTTATCTATGGATATGCTAGAAGGACCACCCAAATCTATGTTAACCATGTGCACCTCATCAGAGCCATCAGCAGTATTATTGGTATTATTAGGACCTGGTAACTCCAGCATACCAAGATTCTGGAACTGAAATTTGATTATCTTGGTTAAATACTGGCCATAGTAAAAGCTGGCTTGTGCTCTCGATCGAACTTTCCCACAATGAAATTTTAGAACATTACTCAAATGACCTGCCCAATCAAGACTTGCATTGTTATCCCAAACATGTTTTGCTGCATTAAATAGCCGTTCCCCTATATATATGTCATTCGCCCTCGGATGGAAGCGATCGTTAAGGAATGTAACAAAGCACTTAAAAGACTTGTCAACTATGTTTTTGATTTTATACCCATTCCTTTTCAACTGCAAAAATAAAAATTAAATAATTATATCTATAATTGATAGTCTTGGTCACCTCCATAGTATACATAAAGGATATTGTGTGTGTGCATGTGTGTTATATTCTTAGATTTAAAGGAAATTGCATATACAACTCATAATTATACACTAAATATATAATTGAGATCGTACCTTACAATCTTTACCATCGTTAATGAATGTGGTGCTTAATTTATCTGAAGTCACTGGAGGAGCACTTTCAACCGGCTCTCGTTGATTAGGATTAGGAAGATCAAAGATATGATGTATCAGCATTAAATCGAGAGAAATTTCCTTGCCTTTAACCATGCCAGTGTGTTTATTTTTGTCATAGCTCCGAAGAAACTCCTCACACATAGGTATCTCTATGTAAGGAATATCCATGCACAGCATGTTGAACAACCCCAAGTTGAAAGAAGAACCCGAATCGAGTCCTCGTGTAGAAAATTGTAGTTGCGTCTCTTCATACTCTTAAACTTTACATTAAAAATCTCATGGGAGAATGCAGCCCTCCCCTCATTCTCCATAATCCTTGCTAATCACCTGAGATCCTCTCACTGTAATATCCCTTTCACTATCAAACCTAGGGTGGTACATCTAATTATATATGTTAATTGCAGGTGAATTGGATTAAAGAATATTTTGTGCACGTGAAGATCTATATTTAGCTATATTTTAATAAAATTGATTTACATTATATTATTATATATTATATCAATAAATATCCAAAATTACATGGTAAATTTTTATATTCTATTAACTATATATTATAACATACACCTATGTATAGTATATACTATCTATATACGATTGATGTCAATTATACCAAGATTAATGATTAATTTAATAACGGTAAATGAATTTATTAAGAACTAATAAAATGTTCGTTTACAAGTTTAGAATGCATAAACTGAATAAATTTGTTATATGTGCATATATTTAATATATAAAAATATTATACACATTTAATTGATTTATATATATTCTTGTAAACCTTTTAGTGATCTTTAGACATTGTAATATAGAAATATTAATCTATAACTCAATTTAATTTTATAAGAGATTATTTTAAAATGTTCAAACTCTATATCAATAACTTTGTAGCTTCTACCTAGATAAATACATAGAATTAACATTTAATATCATTTTCAAATTGATTATCAATATTTTACATGAAAGTGTGAAACATCATAAGCACTTATTATGGGTGCAAAGGACTAATATAACTTAGTATATACTTATTAAAGTAAACTATATATATCATTATCAACAAAATAAAAATCCATAGTTAAACTACAGATATAAGAATATGTAATTATGTTTATTTATCTCATTTAACTTCACACATTTCTTCCTTTTTTTCTTGTTATGATTACTCATGTATACATATGATTATATATATATAAGATTCATATTCGTCTCTCTATACATACATAAAATGAATAGAAATTATATAGATGTATACTATGCTCTAATTTTCCATATAGTTTATAGCTTTTGTTATATGTTATTTATAGTATAATTATTATAATCCAATTAAATAATGAAAAAACTAATTCTAGTAATACTTGAACAAATAATAAAAAAATCTAGCATATAGAATGTAAGTTTTAAATAATAATTTCAATTATGAAATATTTATTGAATCTTTATTTCATAAAATATTCATGAATTGTTATTTTAAGCATTACATATATATAACAATATTAAAAGCAATGATGATTATCAAACACAAAGCTAGAATATGTACACTCATTTCCAAATTCAAAAGCAATAATTAACCATTATTAAATATCCATAAGAAATTGCAAAGGTTAAATATTATATAAACCTTTTATAAATTTATTAGAAAAAGAAAAACTCCATAAAGTCACTACAATATGAATAGAACATAAACTTTATAATTTACTAAAATAATTAATCTCTCTCTCTCTCTCTCTCTCTCTCTCTCTCTCTCTCTCTCTATATATATATATATATATATATATATATATATGTGCATGTAAAATTAAAAATAAATAATTCTACATCTTTTTATTTCTTTAAGCTGTTATAAACATGTGAACTAGTAAGCTTATAACCTGAGATAAAAAAATATATATTTAAGCATATATTAATTCATGCACATGCATATGGAAAATTGGTCATAAATTATGGAATAAACCATTTAAATAATTGCAATTGAATATTTATTTAATGCATTAAATAAATAATATAATTAAGATAAATAACAATAATATAAATTCTTAATAGCTATAACCATTCACAGTGAAGTTCTTATTTTAATTCACATTGTTATTAAGAAAATATTTAACACTAAAGAATTTATAAACACTTAATCAATTTTTAATTAAATTATTTAAAGAACAAAGACAATTGTATTAAAAGTAAAAATTTAATTTATAAAACCTAAATTTTTTGAGAAGATTATATCAGTAGCAAAGATATCGACATTATTCAACCTTAAACATATTAATTATAGATCTTTCTTTATAAAAGAGTTGTTTATTTTATTATGAAATGTGAATCTTATTGTAATAAGTTTAGTGAACAATTTTGTTCATAATAAATAATAACATCGTTGAATATTATTATTATTATTCAGCATAAAATTATAAATAATCATACTAATTAGAAATATTTTATTCTTTTGAAAATATAAAAGAATAATAATATAATTTTTATGTTCTTTTATAAAATGACTAAAATATTAAAATAAAAATTAGGATGTTATGCCATGCTTCTAAAGAATTTGTTTATAAACTTCCATTAGATACTCTTTAATATGCACATGTTATGTTTGAACTAGAAATAATATGCTCATGTAGTAATTTAACAATTATTTTAGTAATAATAATTATTATTATATTTATTTATTTTGAAGACTTATCTTATTTGTAATCCATAAAATTTGAGATTCAATATCTATCTATCTAAATAATATAGCCTGGTATATAGGCACTTATATACTGCACACGTGGTATATCTATGTGTATAACCATGAATTATTTGTATGCACTAGATTCAAAACTTACAAATTATTTATTTATTTCATATTAATTAGTCATAATTATGAAATTGAATTTAACTATCCCAGTCACCCTCGATTGTTTGAAATGCAGGACACCGATACTTCCCTCCATAGCTACACAAAATCATGGCTTTTTCATTATATAACATGCAGCATAGCTATATACATATTCACATACAACATGGGATTTGGTGTAAATAGAAATGCGATTTTAGCATGAAAATATATACACACATAGATATGGATTTTCATAGGAAAAATGCAGACTTTGTTGTTAAAATGCGATTTTAGACATGGTATCACATGCGATGCATGTGGCCATGTAACTTAACAATATTATTTATAATACTCGTATTTTTAAGAAATATGAAACTGCCATTTAGCTGGTTGAATGTTTCAATGTTTAATAAGTTTGAATTCTATATTAATATAATATATATATTATATGTTTATAATATATATTATATATTGTACTTATTAGAAATAACACTCTTCTACGATTATTATTTCTTAAAACGTATACACATATAATATATTTTAATCACACATTTATATATTTATATTAACATTTCAAATGGTGAAGTATATGTCAATTCTTTTTAAATTGATGTTAAAGAAATAACCATTAGATGATATTAAAATATAGTAATAATTTAATTTTAATATATGATACATAAATAAACATATTTAATATATTAACAAATAGATGAGATGTATAAATTAGAGTATAAATATACATTATTATGGAACATGTCAAAATACAAAACATAACTATTAAAGTACATTCTAACCATTCTCAACATTACCAATTTATGTATAAAAGATATAATTATTTTCATTAATTTAACAAATTCATGTTTATTTTTCATATTGTGAGAACTTGGAATATAGAAATATGTATATCCATTAGTTCAAAAACCCTAACTTATATACAAGAGCGAGTGGTCCAGATTGAATCCAATCCGACGGCTATCAAAATCCACTACGCTAATAATAGTATGTGCACATGCAGCCGTACACGTGGATCTTACATCATCCCCTCCTCTCGGAAGGGTGTAAGTTGGTTAGGGTTCTCTTGTAGACGGGCCCGGATCTGGAGGAACATCAGGAGGAGGCACTGGTGGATCTGTAGGCGGCACAACTTGTTCCTGTTGCAATACATGTACAATCTCCGGAGGATCGGGTTGAATGTCGTGCCGAACCTCATAAACCTGTGGCCCTACTTGCCGTAGCACTCGATACGGTCCTTTCCACTGAGGAAGGAGACTCTTAGCTAAACCACGTACCGTAAGCTTGGGAAAACGAACCAACACCAGTTCATCAACCTTGTACTCCGCAGGAGGACGATGATGCGAGTTGTACGTTGTTGTTGTCCTACTTGTACGCGGCCCAAGTGTTCTGCTGACTCCGCACGAACCAATGGAAGAATGCTCGTCAGATACCGATCCCACGACCTAGCATCAGCAGCTCGCGGTAACCGAGAAGGCAAACCCAACTCCGTTGGCAACACCGGGTCATGACCATACAAAGCTTATATGGGAAGTACCAATGGAACTTTGAACTCCAGTGACATAAGCATATCGGAGAGACGGCAGATAACCATCCCAATCTGAATGTTGAAAGTTCACATACTTGCGATCATCCCCTTGAAGGTTCTGACGAGCCGTTCCACTAAACCATCTGTCTGAGGATGATAAGCACTTGTGAAAGTGTGGCGTATCCCTATCGAGATGTCAAAACATGAAATGCCTCAGCCATAAATGCGGGACCATTATCCGAGAGAATTCGCTCCGGACAAGAATGCTGAAACACGACCCGATTCAGGAGAAACTGACCAACAGCAGAAGCAGTCGCACTAGCAAGAGCACCAACTTCTACCCAACGAGTTAGGTAATCAGAAGCAATAATAACGTACTCGTTACCAGCAGTTGACCGCGGAAAAGGTCCCATCAAATCAAATGCCACCAATTCAAACGGACGAGAAACTGCAATTGACTCCAACCGTCCTTCCGAAGCACATGGGGGAGTATTGCGAGCTTGGCACCACACACAGCTACGCACATACCGAATCACATCTCCTCGCAACTCCGGCCAATAGAAAGATCTGCGCAGCTTCTCCATCACCCGACGATGTCCCATGTGCCCGCCAAGAATAGGAGAGTCATGGTAAGCATGGAGGAAGCGTGGAATGAAGATTGAAGGCACCACCAACCGCAAAGGATCATCTGGATCAGTCCCCACAAAATAAAGAAGGTCATCCTGAAGGCGATACTGTGAATGTAAATGCCTGAAAGGCAAGTCATCAGCAAGTGATGCAGGATTCTCAAACCCATCACGAAGCCTTCGAATCCACGGCTCAACCTTTTGAGCTTCCCGAACCTCATCCAAAGACGGCAAATCTAACTCTGCATTCTGCGGACACTGAACGTCAAGCACAGCAACTGCTGATGGTACGGAATCTTCATCCAAAAAGTCCACTGAAGCTGGAACAACTGGTTCCTCTGGGGCAACAGAAGAGAGAGAAGGTGGAAGAGGAGCCCGAGAAAGAGCATCAGCATCAGCCATGGAACTCCCTGGACGATGAACAACTTCAAAGTCGTAAATTTGAAGTTTCAAGGCCCACCGAGCAGTACGCCCAATCAAATTCTTCCGCTTCAACAACGAAGTGACTGCTGCATGATCGCCTTCCAACAACGTCCGCGAACCATGCAAGTAGGCATGGAGCTTCTCAAAACCCCAAACTGCTGCTAGACACTCCTTTTGTCGTGGAGTAATTCACCTCTGCTGGCTGCAATGTACGGCTGATGTACGCAATGGGATGTCGTTGGCCAGGAACACTCGTACTCTCCTGCATCAATACCCCCCGAGGCCGATGTCAGAAGCATCTACACGCAAGATGAAAGGACGGGTGTAATCCGGGTACGCCAAAACTGGAGGAGTCGTCAACAACTCTTTGAGATCTGCAAATGCCTGCTTGCAATCCTTAGACCAAACAAAAGAAGTCATTGACGATTTCAACAACGCGCGCAACGGTGCAGTACGATCTGAAAGATGATCCACAAAACGACCCAGATATTGTACCTTGCCAAGAAAGCGTTGCACATCATTCACACACTTTGGCGTAGGGAACTTCAAAACTGCAACTAGTTTGTCAGGATCGACTTGCAAACCTTCACGTGAAATGCGATAACCCAGATAAGTGGTGTCCTTTGATCCAAACACACACTTAGATGGCTTCAACTTCAAACCAACTTCAGTCGATCCAAAACCTTACGTACATCACCGACATGCTCCTCCCACGTTCCATCCGAATGGATCAAAACATCATCGATGAAATCGGCAGTCACCTCCGGCATGTCGCAAAGAACCTCGTCCATCATACGCTGGAAAGTTGCTGGAGCATTGCTCAAACCGAAAGGCATCACCAAGAACTCGTACAGGCCAAATGTTCGAAAAGCAGTCTTGGGAATGTCCATGTCAGCCATCGGAACTTGCCAGATGCGAGATCTAACTTGGTGAACCAACGGCTCCGCCCCAGTCGATCCAAAAGGTCTGCAGTATGAGGAAGTGGGTACACATCTGAGACGGTTACCTCATTTAATGGGCGATATCAATGCAGAATCGAACGCTCCCATCAGGCTTCGTCACAAGGTGAGGTTCGCACGCCCAAGGACTTCGAGATTTCCGGATAACACCCTTCTCCAACATCTCTTTGACATTCGCTCGTAAGATCTTGAGCTCCTTTGGTGACCGACGCCGAACAGGTACCTTGATTGGCCTAGCATTCTCCAGTTGGAATAGGGTGGCGTGTCGCAATCTTGGCCCCAGATGACAAGTCGAAGTTGAAAAGATCAGCATACTCCTTCTTGAGTTGATCAACAACTACAGCACGACGATCATCTGATGGATCCAAAGAAGAAAGGAAGAGCATGAAGGGAAAATGGTTGGAAATAGGGTGAGACAAAAGTGATGGAAGCAGAGGTGGAAGCAGATGGACGAAGTGGAATAGAAGTAAGAGGAATGGAAGAAAGACGAGGGAGAGTCAAACAAGGGGGAGACTTTTCAAAGTCACACTTGGCATGATTGCGAGTTAACCAATCCATACCAAGAATAAGGTGAAAAGCTTGACTCGGCACCACCCGCAAAGATTGAAGCTCGAGCTCAATCATCCACACGAACAACAATGTCCACTTCATCCGCGAACAAGCATGAGTATGTCCGTTGCCGTACAGAATGAAGACTGGTTCTACCGCACGACGCAAATGAAGGCTGCAACGTGTAGCAACAGATTGAGAAAAGAGGACAAACTTGAACCTGTATCCACCAACACTACGTGGCGTGTGATTAAACGAGCTTGAAAAGTGAAAACCGGATGATTTGGTGCCGAGTGAACCCCTTGATGATACTCCCGAAAGAAAGACGGAGGGGTCACTAATTTATTCGCACGAGGACCCTCCTCTACTCGTGCGATTCGTCGTTTCCCGGAAGATCCACCGCATCACAACCTTCCACTGCAGCAGCACCAACCGGACGTTGTTGATGCCATGGCCTCCATCCTGGAAATGGGGGACGCCAATCGGGAAACCGTTGACAGCGCCGATACGTGTGTCCAACCTCATCACACATGCCCAACAACGAACTGCACACGTCCACGGGCCCACCTTGTGCTGGTACACGAGCGGCAACAGCCTCAACCTCCATCGGAGCAGGTCCATCCCCAACATGAAGTGGAACGAGAGCACGTGAAGGCGCAAGTGGGAGAGGTGACGACTCATATCGTTGTGCCAGCCTCAAAGCATCGTCAAGAGTCACTGGAGCTAGTGCATGCACAAGCCCCACAAGGTCTTGACGAAGTGCTGGCCACAACATACCTAACTTGATGCGTTCCGACATGTTTTCTGCAGCAAAAGGCTTCGAAAGCGAACACCAAACTGCATCACCGACTCAGATGGCTCCTGACGAATACGATGCAACTGCTGAAAAGCATCATCACAGTCGTCCGCATGCCCAAATGCACGTTTGAAGATCTCTGGAAGAATATTCCAATCTCCACGAGTTGCAACGTCCAGACCATTGTACCACTGCAACGCCGTCCCTTGAAGACAAGTAGGAAACTCGCGCAAACACTGAGCACCGTCCCACGAATGATATGTGGCAACCACAGTGAAGTGGTCAAACCAATGGTACACATCATCTCCAGGATTTCCGCGAAAGAAATCCGGCCGGACACGGGGGTTTGCAACATGAGTAGGAGGAGTACCCTGGACTGTGAATGCTGCCATCAACTGAGAATGATTGTTCAGTTGCACACGCATGGCATCCAACAACTGCATGAGTAACTGCTCCACAGACAAGGGATTTGCTGTTGTGGATTCATGGACGAAGAAAAGACAAAATCCACAAGAAAGGAATAGATCTAGACAATGGAAAAGCTAGACCTAAGAAGAAAAGAAAATTAATAAAAAGACACAAATCCGAGCACTCCGTAGGGACAATTAGAGGTGCCTCCACCAATGTGAGAGCTCGGAATATAAAATGTGTATATCCATTATTCAGAAACCCTAACTTATATACAAGAGCGAGTGGTCCAGATTGAATCCAATCCGATGGCTATCAAAATCCACTACATTAATAATAGTATGTGCACATGCAGCTGTACACGTGGATTTTACAATATTATATTATTAATTTAATATTCCGATACACTCCGACATATATGCCTAGTGATAACGGAGCATTTTAAAATGTGCCACCGCGTTACTTAAGATGTGTTTAATGCTTAAATAAGAATATGCTCAAATAATTCAAGATTCATTTACATAATATTTCTTAAAATATACTACTTCAAATGTATGTATGTAATTAATTCTCTCTCTCCCCCCAAGTAATAACAGTATATTCTTATTATTTTCTATAAACATGCATAAATTACAGCTAGTGGTTATGTATAATGCCACTACAAGAGTAAAGCAACTCTTTTGAAATTTTAACTGTTTTTTGTTTTATTAAAGTGTTATATGCAAACATATGTTAACTAACTATATTAATGTACATATATGCATAAAGATAACTTGTATATATCCAGCTTTTGTATTGCCAAGTCGTAATAAATGTAAAATTAGTGAACTTTGATTATTTTGATTAATATATCAGATATAAAATACATATATTTTTTTAGTAAATATCTAACAAAATATTTATTTATAGTTTAGCCTAAAGACACAAAATTTGGATATGATGTCCGGGATGAATAAGGAAGATTCGAGCCAAGAAAAAAAAACATGAATTATAAGTATTATAAAACAAAGAATGTGGAGAAATAACATTGAAATTGAAGAACGGATTGCCGTGGATGTGCAGCACCCACATGTCCTTGGCAGTACGGGCACGCACACATCAAATCATTCCCTGATTAGGTTTAAAACATTTTCTCGCCTTAAGATTTAGGTTTTAAGGTTTTTATATGTTAAGATGATTTGGACCGTTCATATTAAATCTAAAGCCAATACAAAATATAAAAACTTAATTGTAAAATTGTAAATAAGGAAATCAAAATAGAAAGAAACATTAAAATGAAAACAAAAACAAAGCATGGCCTCTGATCAAGACTGCTAAGGTTATTAAATTATTAATATTTAAATATAACATTAATTAAAATTTTGTACTAATAATAATATATATATACAAAATCCTATATAGTCAATCTTCCATATCTTTTTATAAATTTCTGTAGATAAATAAACAATTTGGTAGTATTATCAAGAGTTTAATATAATTATGAATATTAAATATACTATATTTTATAATTTTGTAACTGCTTAACCTTCAGAAAACATACATTTTATTATAATTTTGTTAATCGCGATTTTATCAATGCTTCTTGTTACTCATATTGAATGGATTTAACATTTATAAAACATGCTGAGTCTTTTTAATTGGGATATCATGTTTTCTCTAGACATTTATTATATCTTTCGCTCTCCTTCTCACATCGCCTTTTTGTGGTTTAAACCATCCAACTTTTATCATACTGTTTTTGTGATAACTTTAGGTGTGTTAATAATTTGACTTATCCAAATAAGTTAGTTATATAACACATTTAAAGTAATGAAGATGATCATCAATTTTTGAAGATCCTTGCAGCAATCAAAGTATGGTTTTTTTTTTGTTCTTTTATTCAACAAAGTGTGGGGTTTGCATTTCCACATCACTATTGATTTTTATGTCAACTCTACTCATTAATATCATTTCAATCTCCTCTCGCCACCTTGTTTTAGGCCAAAAAGAGCGTTGTAATTATATATTTGTGACACATGCCCTTTTAACTCTCGAACAACAACCTCTCAATAGTCAACCACATGCTTATACAGTTTTGAGTAACTAGTTGCCTTATTAAAATTCTTTGGCATCGATTTTTGAACACATGCAACATATTTTTCGATGTAATCGATAATAAACTCTTGTTCTTGAGTTGGGCACTCAATGAAAAAGGGTCTGGTTGTCCTTTAGGAGAACTGGCTTTTCATCCTCTCCACTTTTGAAGAGCATTAAGCCCTCTTTCAGTAACTAACCAATCCTACTCTGATGGTTGTAACTTGTACTATATAATAGGTATACCATCTCTTATGGAGAAAAGAATTATAGTGGCACAAGGTGATCGGTTAAAGAATCATTTCCCCTATTTGATATACTCTTTGAAAAACTTTTTAAAGTCTGACACCTTAGTTACAAGCAAAGCACAACTTGTTTTTAAGATGCAATTTTCAAAAAGATCCATCATATGTGGTAAGGTAATTACCTTATAAGTGTACTTATAAGTGTACTTGTCCTTTTTGTAAAGTTTGAGACCTTATTAAAGAATGCATCAATATCTTCATGAGTGTGACAACCATAAGGAAACTGAGTGTGATTGTCTCAAACACACATTTGGCAACAAGCATTGACAAGTATGCTAGTACATATTAGAAAATAAAAGTAAGTATGAGCTTGAGAAACCCTTAACTAAAATGATTTACCTATTTTTTTCTCGCATACACCATTATCCATTTGTAAAAGCAAATAACGAGGAAGCTTATTTGATATTGATGACACATGTACACTATTGAGTTAGATCTTTTTACTGAACCAAAACTCTCAACAGGGCCATTTATTTTTTGTGTAGGTTGCTGACAATGCCTCTCATATTCCCAAGTAGTAAACATGTTCATGAGAGCATTATGTAAAAGTTGAAGGTGTTGTTTCTTCACTTTGAGATCATCCATAGGACTTGTTTGTGAGTAGGCTTCAAGGTTTTTGAAACACATAACCAACGACCCAATAGTGAAATTGAAGTTGCTAGACAATGTGGAAGTGAAAAATGTCTTTATAATTCACAACCGTGTCCATGTGTTAACACATATGTTAATGAAATCAAAAATTTCATGACATTTTTAAAGCACTTTAGTGTTGCAACAAGCTATGGAATGTTGTCTTTAAATGATCCATCTTGTCGTGGATCAAGCACATGTATTCTAATGAGTGTGACACATAAAGCATGCGGTGTGCATAGTATTGAGACTAACAAGTTTGTTGTGCAATCATGTGGGCCTCCATCTTTTGAATGCAATGATCTCCACCAAGGTTTTTGCACAAGCTCTGCAGCCTTTAATGATGTACAAGTGTCACACTTGGAAAAAGTTAGAGTGTTTTACAAGCTCTATATCCTTAAAATAAGTATTCCATACTATTGAAGGCACCAATGCAATTATTTGGAGCCCCATCAACTAAGGCACTTATTCACATGTTCACATAGCTTCAATTAAGTGTAAATTAAAAGCAAAACCTTGAGATTTTCCTTGACCCCTATAATTGTGGTACAGCATTTGTGAGGCATCATGTCTGCATTTGCTTCTACAAAAGCCTTGAGTATCTCTACGCTGCCATAATGTGAGAGGGTTTTGATCAGGTGAGTGTTCTCATGTACTAAGGTACGTGTTCCATCTAGCCACTTATCCCTACGGTGGTCTTTGGCGTATATAGTGTACCAAGCTTTAAAGCAAATGGCCACCTTATTAAATACCATGGATGTACTCTGATAACCTATGTCTAAGGCCATTCCATCAATACACCTAATTAGTTCAGCATATACAAATTCATGCCTTGGCTTTTGGATGAGCATATGAAAGGCATGTCTACATTGGGTAATTTCATTCCGGTTTGTCATTTAACAACACTTCTTCTTGCAACAGTCAATTGTGGAAATGTTAACAACACTTGCCAAAGATGTGAGATCCATATTAACTCTCTTGCCAGAACTTGGAGGGGCATATCTACAACCCATGAATCACTTTTTCTTACTATAAGATCAATGTAAGAAACCTCTTCAAATATGGGTTGTCCTTCCGAATTGTTATTATTAAAATCCAACCTTGGATATGTTGAACCATCTCGCTATCTTAATTCAAATATTCACTACCTCATAAGGGATCCAAGATACAATGTGCCATTATGTGAAACCTCTATCACAAAGTTTCTCTTCTAATATGGCTTCCATTGGATTTACAACTATAATAATGCCCTCCCAACCTCGATCTCATGAAGAAAGAGAATCACGTCATCCATCATAACAGGCAAGCCATCATCTTGTGAGTTCGTATTAATATTTGTTTTTTACTCTGCATTTTCTATGTTAGCATCTACATTCTATAATACATGAGAACCCTCTTCAAATTTCATTCCAGGAACCTCAACATGCTTACAAATGGTATTCACCCATACGTACATAGAAGATCCTTGGGCAGTATTGTGACAGGAGCATTATCATCTCGAACTTTCACAGTTTCAATGTCAACTATTTTGTTGTTCCAAAGAAGATATACTTTATCTTCAATATTAAACATATTATCTTACACATAACTAATTGTGTTATTTATGATATTTGTTTATGCAATATACAAAAAAAAATCTGAATTGAGAATGCTTAATATATATTCATGTGCAATAATATATAATTATGTAGAAGTATAGATTCTCATGCTTGATTTCTTTTTTTCAAAAATAGATCTTCAAATTTTTTTTTCCTTCCTATTTTTCTATAACATGATCATTGATTGTCTGTCGACTATGAAGAGTTCACATATAGCCAATGTGTTCTATTTGCTACCAAACCGAATGAACACACTTTCTAGTTAGCCAAGGTATTCGTATCCGCCATTAGACCTAACAAATCCATTATTTATCTTGTGTTTAAGAGGAAGAACAACATTAACCATATCCCTCCATGCACTTCTCAACCAAGACTCAATTTGCATGGAGTTTGGAGCTGGGTGTTGGTAACAATGCCATTTAACCATATTCCTCCATGCACTTCTCAACCAAGACTCAATTTGCATGGAGTTTGGAGCTGGGTGTTGGTAACAATGCCATGCACATGGTAACTCCACTACTCAAGAACACTACTACCCCAACGCATGGTAGGACAAACATTTTGTTTTGCCATACCATGGTGGGATTACAAGGTTGTGATGAACATTTATATTATATATATGTGAATTTTGAAAAATAACTGATTCTCTTCAAAATCACTTTGCTTGTCATTTGACTTGTGTCTATCCTCTCATGTCTAAAGGGGCCTTTATGAGATGAAAACGTAATTCAATTTTATTTTATTTGATGTTAAAATGTATTTTATAATACTTTTTTATATTTTCTAATATTAATTTTTATAAAAAGTCCATTTTTTCGTATTAAAGCTTACCAAAATCATCTTTGTGCACAACTCCTCAAGAGTTGATAAGTACACCCCTAGGTGTGATCCAGGAGGAGGAGCATCATCATATATTATTAACATATATAATTTTAAACGCAGAGAAGACAAACTTGTTCAATAACAAGGCTCTAAAACATGATAAAGAATCATGAAAGGATCTAGCTTTTTCTTATAGCCACAAGTATATGTATAATATATGAATGTTTAAATTCTTCTTCCTACAATAAGAATAATATATATATGTGTAAGTCAAATTTTTAATTTATAAGTATACTTAAATTTAATTCATAACCAAATGCTAAAATGGAAGGTGGCATTAACATTTTAGTTTTACATATAATATTTGCTTCAATAGCTTTATTTTGTTCCATATAATTGTTCTTTGCACTATAGTTTTTTAAAATATATTAAGTATATTATGTTGACACATCGATTACTTTCCTCAAACTAATAATTCAATTATAAATGTAGTCAAAAGTTCATTTGCTTTATTATGTAAATGCTCTTTGAAACAAATATATGTATTATATATTGTATATATAATGTTGTATTATGTTTCAGTAGTGCATATGTACTTATTAAGTTAATAAAATTATGATATATATACTTGATATGTGTGTTGTTTTATTTTGACCAGTGACCATTAACTCATAAGAAAATTCAAACATATGTACAATTAAAACTTCATTTGATTCTTCATGTGCATGCTCTCCACTTGAATTTATTATTGAATTATATTGTTATATATAATAACACTTACAACATAACATAGTAAAAAGTAACTCATTGATAATTCTTTAGTTCTAGAGCTTGCAAAAAATGTTCTAAAATAAATTTATAGTTTTATAATATTATAAAAATTAACTCACCTATTGTAGCTTCTGTATCTAGTGGTAAATATCTTGGCACAGTTGAGTCAGACATTCATGTGTCACAATAATCTAAATTAAATAATAATTTATTAAATTATTTTAGGTCACTATATATTAACATAAAAGTTGAAAGCTTGCCTTCAATTCCTCTTTGTTTGCTTTATGTAAAATATTAAGAAAAAGACTAAAAAAATTATTAGCAAAAAATGTACTTCCCATTTATGTGAGCTCTAATCATTACCAGTGTACACTCCATGTAAAGGATCATCACATTGATACTCTGATCCAACTAGTTTAGGTGTCTCTATCCCATGCATATATGTAGGATCTTTATCTAATATTAAAAATAAAATAAGTTAAAAAAACACATTTATTATATTATGTATTAATATCATGTATTTACATGTTATTACAAATGAAATATTAAACAATCATATAATTATGATATCAGCTTAATTTTTATATAATTATAATTAAAACTTATCTTCCATAATGTTTGCAACATTTTTAATATTTTTCTTTAAAACCATATTTATCATATCCTTTAGACTTATGTTGATCTCCTATATATAAATTATAATATAAAAATATAAATAATTAAAAATATATATATATTTTAATTTTCTCGAGGATGAATTATTCTTCAATGTTTTATTTGACGATTTACCTTTGACTTTTTACTTTTATCAAGTAACACAACAATCAATCAATCTATCTATATATATAAATAATATATATACATATATATGCATGTTGTTTTCATACTTCATACATTATATATAATAGACATCTAAAGGTATAATGTAATTAGCTAAAATGATATATATGGGTGCTTTTCTGTATACCAAGGTAAAATAATGATTTTAGATGGAATGTTATGCTCCTCTATAGTTTTATACATAAGAGTAGTGTTGTATTTCTCAGGAAGTTTATATGAGTTCAAATCCTATGTGAATGTGATCTCTCTCCATATGTGTGTCTCTTGTGTTAACATGATAAATTGAATTCCTTCCATTACTTAGCTTTATATATAAGAGATTTTAGAAAAATTAACTGATTCTCTCACATCAACATTTGAATTTTAGGTGCCTTAGTAAGCATTTGATTGATTGCGCACTAACCCTTCCCAATATTAATGGGATTTTGCTATTCGTTGAGGTGGTTGTCTCTAATTCACGGTAACCCTAATTTCATTTGAATTTGAGGTGCCTTGTAAGACATATTTAATGGGATTTCTGGTTGTCTCTCTCAGACACGTAATATTTTTATTCACATGTGGTAGAATTAAATATTTAGAGGCTTGTATTGATCGACATTTGGATATAAACGATTCAAGTGTAAATAAAAATATGTTGATTTTTAAGTCATATTTTTATATAAATTTAAAAGAGTTTGTATTTTTAAAATTTTAAATTATATCAGTGTTTATATCCGTAGTTCAAAAATGTTATGGATTAATAATTAAATTAGATTAATAATAAAGACTTTATTGCTAATTTAATTTAATTACTAATCCATAACATTTCTGAACTACGGATATAAACACTAAGTTTAAAATGCTATATTAAATAGATTAAATTATATATATTATATTTTATTAAAATCACAACATCACTAACTTTTTTTATTAAATTTAAAATTAAAAAATTAGATATTTAATTTTAATATTAAAAAGTATTTTTGTTCAAAAATAAATCTCATTATTAATTTAAATATTAAAATCAAAATATATTCAAATTAATACAATTTATATAATTAAAAATAATGACAGTGTTAATACCATGAATTCACCGTGCTGCCATTCTAAAATTTAAAGAATATATTTTCTTTTTTAATTTAAGATTGTATATATAAAAAAACCCAATAGTGTTGGATTTAATTTAATTTGTTTTTACTTGAATTACCGTATTCATGCACATATAACCGTATACAAGATATAATAATTGTAGTACTCACATAAACATCACATAATTTATTTTATTAATTTTTTTTGTATGTATATTAACTGATGTATACAGAATTTATGCAATATATCTTTAATTATCACTACATTTCTAATTATAATAAAATATTATTTCATATATATATGTATCAATATATGTATCAAATATATTTCACATGTAACACACACACACAGCATTCATATATAAATTAAAAAAAAACTAGATAGAAGCATATATATATCTTCAAAATGCAAGTAAAAGCTTATAATATGTGTCAATGTTTATATATATAGATATATGACTTACACTACATGTACACATTACAAAAACTATATATATATAAATGCTCAAGTTAAAGCATATGTACATGACTAAACTATCAGTTTCTAACTTTTACACATCTATATATATACAATAAATTTACATGTGTATACACACACTTATATAACTGAAATACACACATATACATTGAAACATCTACACACACACACACACACACCACACGCAGCAACAATAATAGGTAGTTTTATACTAAGATTCCACATTTACATGAATAAAGTTAAAAAAATTAGGAAATATGTACTTACACATTCTTCTTCTTCTTATTAGCCAGTTTCTTCTTACTCGTGAAACAATCCTCGTTGTCGTCCTCATCCTCCTCATCTTCGTCTTTGCCTGCCTTGTCTTTGCCCTTCCTCTTCTTCTTCCCTTCTGGTCCTCCAAGATTGTAAATACGGGATTGGTTGCGTGTTGTGTCTGCAGGTTCATCGCATTTGTCAGGTTCCTCCTCTGGCTTCCATATGAACAAGGATCTACAATAGAAGCATATCAGCTATATATCATTTATAAACAAAAATGTATACGTGTGTGTGTGTGTGTGTGTGTGTGTGTGTGTGAGAGAGAGAGAGAGAGAGAGAGAGAGAGTACAAAACTTAGCTTAAACAGCTGCATGTGATGTTTGTATATGTATAGTATGCATTTATCAACATACTAAACACAGATATGTACCCACCTACATGTGCATATACAAGGGACAAGGGATTGTTGTTCTGAAGACCTCTCTCTTTCTCACACACACAAGTTTGACAGATGCATATATAGAACATAAAAGAGGATGTATCCCCGTTTGTATAAGGTCCACTTCCAAATAGATGTCATAATACACACAAAATGTGCAAAGTTGTAGGTGGTCTTACATAATACACACATCTACACGATTATTGGACCATGGACTTAAACGGAGGTAAATGAAATCAGGCAAATAGATGTTTTCATACATGCCTAATCTCCTATGTAAAATGCATCTGCATGTATTGTGTATGGACATAGGACAGTGGTGTTCATATGTATACGTATGTACTATGTAATATAATGTACGTGCACATAAAACACACACACGCTTCTATATGTATATGTATGTACTATGCTAATAATGTAAGCGCACACACACACGCACAAGTACCTGGAACTCCCAGAGGCCATGATATCCAAGCGAGGATGTAGCTTGTTAACAGGGCTAATGGTTGTAATGGTTCGATCAACAACCTCAGCAACAAGCTGTCCTGTACTCACGTCTATGAAATCAATCGGATGCAATGCAACCCCATCAAAGTCGTCACTTATGTATCTCCCAATAACAACCAGGCACTCTGTGGGATCCTGTAATACAAACAGTATAAAATTTAGTATGCGCGTATACATAAAACCATAATATACTCTAGTAGCTAGTATACATTGACAAATATGACATATATACTTATATATACATATTGACCAGTATATTCATAATTGTTGCGTACCTTTGGATCCCATTCGGCTTTAAAACAGGTGAGGTACCTGTTGAAGTCGTGACTGTGTACAATCTCCCTGCTGGGAGTGGCTAGATCCAAGAATACGCAGTCCCACACACGTATTCTGTTGTCCTGGCAGGTTGTAAGTATCTTGTTTCCTGTTATTGGCGAGAAATACGCAGAATTCACCACCCTTGGATGACTTAGTTCTGCAAGCTCTTTGTATGCCATTCTCATGTCCCAGATTTTCGCCTGCAATAACATGTTAGAACACACACACACACACACACAAGTATATAGTTCATATGTATAATCCAAGTACCAACATGCATCTCTGACGTTATTCTATTCTACTCTCTCTCTCCGTTTTAAAACACGGTGGTGTGCGTATGTGCGTGTACGCATTTCTGAGCAGTACACACACAAAGATATTGTATGTGCATATTAAACGAACGTACATTAATGTAGTACCAATGAAATGTTTGAAACAGGAGTAAATATATACAACATATACGTATATGTAGACACACACACACACAAACAGGAGTATATATACATACCGTATGGTCGTTCCCAGCCGTGATAAAATGTCAGGAACTTTGGGGTTCGTGTGCAATCCATTCACTTTTGTGCCTTTCTTATGTATCAACACAGGCTCTTCCTGCGTCTTCTTCGCTCTAACATCTAACCTGCACAGGTTTCATAGTTATATAATTTGTGAGTATTTATTCATATATTTATGAAATAACTTACTCATATAAATATCCAAAATTGTCGGTGGCAAGTAGCAGCTGCCTCTCTGTATTCAAATCCATTCCATATATCATCCTCCAAGTTTTCTCATCCTGCTTAAAGCATTGTGTTACATTCCTATGATTATCATTGTGTGTGTGTGTGTTATAAGTACTTACATGCCATCCGTTAGGATTCAAATCCAGTACACACTGTGGTAGACCTGTATCAAGATCTGTAAGACATACAGTGCCATCTGAAGATGAAGTATACATGGTTCCATCATTGTTCGGAGTGAACCTGGAGAATATCAAACGTTAACAAAAGTAAGTTATCTGTTATACACACATGCATACTTAGTATATACATAAAAACATTACTTCATGCTATTCACGAGGCAGCTGTGTATTGTCTCGTAGACAGTTTTCTCGTAAATTTTGTCGTAGTCCCAAATGGCAATTTGACCTTTCTGCACAAAAAAATTTAATCAGGGAATATAAAACGAATCACCTATAAATATGCACATATACATATACGTGTACATACAGCATATCCTGTGTGTGTGTGTGTGTGTGTGTGTGTGTGTGTGTACCTTGTCACCGGATATGAGCAGATTATCTTTGGTGGGATGAAACTCCAGACTAGTTACTCTTCGACTATGTAGTTTAATAATTCCACAATCAACTGTGTTTGGAATTGGTGCTTTTGGTCTCACCTACAAAGAAAATGGTATATTTATATACACAGGCACACACACAAAACGGATATATGCAATAGAATATATGAAGCTTAATTTACCAATGGTACGTGCTTTCCAAGTTGACGGTCATGTACAAAGTCTGCTACTCCTAGAGAATGTCTACGAATTCCAGGAGTTACCCCATGTTCACTAGCAACCCGATGTGGACAAGTTGCAGTAGTGTGGCCTGTCATAGTAGATAGATATACACATTTATATCTAAGGACCTCTATATATGTGTGTGTGTGTGTAGAGAGAGAGAAGAAAGAAAGATCAAAGATATATATGCATAAGGTTGTAAATATGACTGTATGGTATCTACTTATACTAATCAGAAAATAAAATTGCGAATCGTAGGCACATTCTGTATATGACACATACACATCTATATATGTGTATGCAGACATGGTGTATACACTCACCGGAGACAAAAAGCCTATTGAATTTATGTTACTATGACAAGTTTATAAAAACGTACATACACACATATTTGTTTATATGCATACATGTTTGCATTTCCTTAGAAAGGTCCATTGGGTTTATTTGTATACAGTAGACTAAAACACTCACCCACTAACATAAATATATATGCGTATATATGCTTACCGGGCCGTTTGCATAGATAACAAGGCCTATTCGGGCAATCAGATATACAGAACCGACAAAGCCCGCTTGATGATCTTTTCCTTTGCATACCTAGAAGCAAATTATTAAAACTAAATATATACATAGACACAAATATTATATTTATGAGTTATTAAAAAAGTACTTACTTTACACAATTTTGCCGCCTTAAGACTGATTTTAATTGGCTTTTTCTGGCCCTTCTCTTCAGAATTCCCCTGTATTACAGCAGATTGCTCTTCAGATTCTGTGCCAGAATCCTCATCTTCACATTCCGCGTTAGAATCTCCTTCATCTTCACCTTCCGAGCCGGAATCACCATCGATTTCTTCAGGCTCTCCATCGGAGCTCTCAGGATCTGAATCGTCATTATCCCTACCTGCAGTTACCACTCGCCGCGGCTTCCTTCCCATAAATCTCTGCCTCCTACCTTCGTAAACCCTAAACCCTGGTGTTTCTTGGTATATGGACCCTAGGCTGACGTGTATCGTTTTAAGGTAAGCTACGTGGCGGAATTGTATCCTCATTTGTCTAGTTTCCCGCGTCTTATGAACGGAAGCTAGATCCAACGGTGTTGAGCATCATATATATTTATATGTTGTTTTAATTTATCGATGAATAAATTTTAGATTAATCTGTTGTGTCTACAGACTATAGATTATAATAATCTACAGATATTAGAGAACATTTATATATTATAGGTCTATTAAGAGAAAAATTCAGTCTCACACATCAACAATATATTAATATATTTGAATCATGAATATAGTATTTTTGAACTTAAAACGAGATTATATCTTTTTATTTATAATTATGTATTGGTTTTATATATATATATGCTTTAAATTTATATTATATTCATTAATATATTATACTAATTAATATTATATGCATTTACACATTATATACACTTTTAAATATATTTTAATTAAAAATAAATTATTGACTTTAAAATTAATTTATTCATCTTCAAATATAAATCTAATTATTAAATTTAAAATTATTAGAATTTATACATTTATTTTAAATTTAAAATTATCATAAATTTTTTATTTAATCCATTCTGTAATGTATTTATTGTTTTTCTTATTTTTAATGTCAGTTTATTATATTTGTTTATTCCTCCTAAAATATGTGTGTGTGTGTGTGTGTGTGTGTGTGTGTAATAATAAGTTGATAGTAATATTTTAAAGAAAGCTGCAGAATATACAAATTCTATCAAAATATATAAATAATTATTTTATAAATTTTATAAAAATATAACCTATATTGAAATTAAAATTCAATTTGAAACTCAATTTTGGGTTGTTGTGTTATTAACTATTATTATATCAAAAAAGGAAAAAAATCATCTCACAATTGTTATATATATAAATATATAAAATTGGCTTAATTTGAACTTACATGTAAATGAAAGCTATTGTATGTGTAAACATATAACCAAGTTATAGGATAGACGCCCTTGAAAAGGGTAGTAATTTGCCCTTAAAATATTATTCATCCAAAGAAGGTTGTTCAATCAAGAATGTGGGAAGAACCCTAAAAAAGTTATGAGAGAGTTCATAACTGCGTTAATTCTAGTCTCAGTAGCAGTAGGCAAATGCTACGGCCATACTTGTAATCATCATCCCCAGCATTCCGCTGCTGATTTCCCCATTCTCATGAATCCCACTCCCAGGAATCCCATTCCCATGAATCGCATGAATCCCATTCTCAGGAATTCTCCAAGCGGCTCCTTCCTGAAGAACTTGCTGAAGAAGAAGATTTGAGACTCTATGGATCTGGCTCTGGATTTGATGATCATGACGAACGGCTCTCCACATTAGGTGTGTTCATCTCAAAACACATGACGTGTATGTGTGTGTGTGTGTAGTCTTTGCTATTAAATCACTGAAATCAGTACATATGCACGTATATATGTTTCCTTTAAACGACTAAGACCAAACACACACACACACATTTTACATAAAACAAGGGACAGAGATGTATCTCTGGGTAAAACACCTTATCTGTGTGCGTGTGTGTGTGTACATATATATTTGGAAGCTTTTCTTTGTAGAACTTTGGGGTTATGCCATGGGATGCTCTCTTTTGGTAAGCATGGCTTCACTAATCTGTTTAACCATTCTTCCGATAATTTCTGGTAAGTTAATAATCTACTTAATTTTCTTATTTACTTAACTGTTTAATAATATTTACTTAAGTTAAAGGGACACCATCTCCAAATCTCGTAAACGCCTTGGCTGCATTTGGAGTAAGTCACAAGTTACATAGTTGATAGTGTAAATGTTAATCATTTAGATGGTTTTCACAGGGAGGTGCCATGATGGGGGATGCTTTTCTTCACCAGCTTCCCCATGCCTTTGGAAAACTACGTGAACACTCGCATTCACACTCACACTCACACTCACATTCACACCCGGGCTCTCACGAAGAACACCATGCACATACAATTGAGGAGCTTTCTGTTGGGCTATCTGTTATAGGTATGATACAGGAATACATGCATAATAAGAGACACATAATGATCTCTGGTGCTCTACCTGCATATAATGTATATAATATACGAATACATCGACACATGTATCACATGCATGTGTATTCCTTTTTAGCGGGAATTGTACTCTTCTTCATTGTCGAGAAGATTGTACGTTATGTTGAAGACCACAGCTTTGAATCATCCCATCATCATCACCGTCACAAACCAAAGCAAAAGAAAGATGACAACTCCTCGGTACTCTGTGTGTGTGTGTGTGTGCGCGTTTGTGTCATTTCAAATATATTGCTCTAACAGGAAACTAAGGCAACAGATGGGAAACACACAGATGAAAAGAAGAAGACGGACGAGAAATCCATAGAAAAGGAACACGTCGACCCTCAGTCTTCAAAACTTGTTCTTGGCTACTTGAATCTTTTCTCTGACGGTGTGGTATGTGATATCTGCGTATACATGTATATATGTATACGCACACGCACATATACATATTGCTTATTGAATATTTTGCTGTGCAGCACAATTTCACAGACGGAATGGCATTAGGCGCAGCATTTCTTCTCCATGGAACAAGAGGTGGTTGGTCAAGGACGTTCTTCCTTCTTGTTCACGAGCTTCCCCAGGAGGTAAACTATTAAAATTGTGTGTGCATGTGTGTTTGTGTCCTTTGTGTGATCGATAATATGTATGCAGGTCGGTGACTTTGGTATCCTCGTAAGGTGCTGGTTTTAGCGTATTTAAGGCGCTAGCATTCAACTTTCTCTCGGCATTGGTTGCTTTAGCTGGCACTGCTGCAGTAAGCTCTCTCTCTCTCTCTCAAACACCACACACACACAGAGTTTATAGCGATTTTGATCATCACATACAATATACAGGTGTTTAACGCAATGTTAATTGTTAATACACAGGCACTACTTTTTGGTGCAAATCCTGGACAGTCATCAGTGATTGAGGTACATCAAAAGCACACACACATGTACAAGTGTCTTGTTCTTAGATCTTGCCATGTATATGTATGAAATGCATGTATACATACACACATATATATACTTCAAGTATTTGCAGGGATTTTACAGCAGGGGGTTTTCTATACATATCAATAGCAGGTGTGTTACCAGAAATGCAGCAAGGAGGGAGCTCACTGAAGAACACCCTGCTACAGTTGACTGCATTGAGCTGTGGAATAGGGGTTGCTGTTGCCATCTCTGTTTCTGAGTGAGAAAATTATTTTCAAAAGAAAAAAAAAAAAAAAAAAGCGGGAAAAAACCCAAAAAAAAAGCTTAACATTTGTACAAACTTAACAAGCTTAAACTTTGTACACAAGACTTCCTGCCAGTAAATAATACTCTATAAAAAGAATGATATTTAACTTATAATAATGAATACATGTATATTATAAATATATCATTAAAACATTATATTACTAGGTACATATTGTTAATATATATAAATGATACTACCATGAAACTATAAAGCAATTTTGGTCATAACTTAGTTTTCATCTACGACTGATTATTTTAAACGACTAGTATATGTATATTAAATGATTTTTACTAGTTAAAAATAAAATCTTCAACTTTTATTTAATTGAATGATATAACTTCATATATACCTATAACAGAACCATGTTACATAAAACAAAACTCAAGAAAACTATGAAGTCTGAATATAATAAGCTATTATTATATAAAATAAAAATATCATAATTTATGTAAGTATGGAACTAGCATAACAATGTTTATAGTTGTATGAAATGTAATTAAAATATAAAATAAATTAATATATTAAAATAATTTTGTTTCAAAAGAATATTTTGTTTAAGCATGATCATACTATGGCCGTGGATAGCTTGGAATTCCGGCTAGAAAGATTTAGAACCGTCAGATGACAACTTAGGGTTTGCGAGAAGGAGATAGATTGTTGAGCTTCGTAAGCTGTAGGTCGATTGAAAATCGATAAATTTTCGATCGCAAATGTTTGGGGTTGTATTTCCCAATCGGAGCTTCCCAATGGATGCTTCCAGCTTCGCCAAATCGACATTTCTCATTGGGTCCTCGACATGAGCGTCTTTTTAGGTACCCATTTCTTCATACTTGTGTATATACATCACACACATACACACACCACACGTATGCAATGCATGTGTCTGTGTGTGTGTGTCAAAAACTCACATCAATGATTTCTGTGTTAGGTGTGTATATGATACATGATACAAGGCGCTTTGTGTAAATGTAATTACTTATGTAAAGCATACTTCTGTCCGTATGTATTCTTTACACAATTTGTATTCTTCACTAACACAAGCTTTTGCTTAGAGTACTTAATTTAATGCATATGCGGCACTATGTTGTAAGTACTTGCATTCACGTGTCTCACTGGTCATGTTTTGTATATTGTATACGACGTGTAGAAATACTCATCTCGTTGGTCCTTTTATATACTGTTCTTGTATGATCTTATTATGCAAACTATATATTTGCAATTTTATATATCCTTCGTGTATGTGTGTATATGTATATAATATTACTACATTGTGTAGCATCAGACACTTTCGTAACTCGCTAATATTACTTCAGAGCACAAGCTTTTACTTTCGTATTGCATATGTGTATTACATTGTATATTTCACATGTCTCCTTTGATATTAATATAGTTTACAATTTATATAAGTTTACTATATGCACACATGTCGAAGTACCACACTTACAAGCACTGAGAGAGAGAGACAACGCACACGACGCACACGTGGTATTTACATCCTTTTATGAGAAGATTTATAACCAGGTGAAGGATATGAGGATGTCAAGGAGATGTGCATATTTTTGCTAAACGAGATGTCCCTACTACCAAGACAAGGCACTAGCTGTGTATGTGCAATCTCCAGGCTCACAGTTTCAATACTGTGGAGCAGTTCACAAGGTAGCGTATAAATATTTATATGTTTGTCAGATTATATTGGATTTTTATTATACCTGTATCATCATATATATTAGTTCAAATATGTAATATACCCTGACTGAGTAGGAATTAATATAGATTGCTTAGTCAATATTATCATATTTAATAATTTGTATACTTAATCCTTTAACCGTTACAAGGCTGCCCGTCAGCAGTATTGACTTTGCTGTGGCCAAAGCCGGAGAGGGCAAAATGCAAATCGTAGGGCCAGACACTCAGCCACTTACTGCCAAGATCGGGACTCCAGTCAGGTGTGTGTGTGTGTTGGCGTGTTCGTCTGCATAACGTGTTACCATGTATATAGTTATATACTAGCAATTGTTTATTGGTTAATGAATTAGTAAAGTAAGAATCTAAGAAAACATGTGGAAATACTTGTTAAATATAGGACTAGTATAGTATATTAAAGGCAGTGCTCTCTCTCTATGTATGTGTGTGTGTGTGCGAACCGTTTGTGTAGCATACTGCATGTACATACGTATTATGATCGTATATACTAACTGCATTGTAATAGATGCAACGTTTGTATTATATCTATATAACTCTGTAGGAAAACTAATATACATTTTTATGTATGTGTGTGCAATATATGTGTATGTACTAATATGTATGTATACGTACAGGACATTGTTGCATTGCCAGCCCTTAACGTGGGGCAATACAAGAGGGTGGAGGATCTAGCATTAAAGGTTGGGGAGAACCTGTTCAACTTTATGCAGTCATTTTGCAGCACAGAAAATGGAAGGTTGGTTGTTCCAATGGATATTCTCGAGAGGTGGTTTAAGAAATTCCAAGACAAGGCTAAAAGGGACCCTGAGTACCTTAAACAGTTTGGTTTAGGAGCTTAATTAAGATTAAGACAGGAAATGTAGCAGTTTGGTATTTAAGGGTCCGTTTGTATATTTAATGTGCATGATTATTATTTTTTAATATATCTAATAGATATTCTCTATATATTGTATGTTTTTAATATTGAAGCAATGGATGGATTAAATTTTGTTCTAAGATTATATACTAAAGTTGGTTCCATCATTTAATATGAAATATGCATAAGTATTTTTATTCATATGTATGTGTATAATGTCTTTAAATATAAGTGTGTATATTTGTATGTGGAAAATGGAATTAAATTATCTTTCACAATTTAAAATTGATACATACATGTTTATACACATTTGTTTAAAATAATAATCTATGAAATTAGAATATTATTAATAATAATTTAATTCTAAAATATAATATATAAATAAACATTTTAAATATAAATATTAATCTATATGTGTGTGTATTTAATGTCTATTATTGTAGTTTTAAATAAAATTTTAAAAATAAAATAACGTCGTTAGCCTTAACCAGCTCATTGAACAATTATCATATAATTTAAACATTATTGAGATTAAACCATCTAATTAAGGTATATTTTTAACATTTGCAAGCTATTTTTTATAAAAGAAAGATATTATTATGTTAATTATTTTAGGATTTACTATTGATAAATAAAATTTAAGACTTTATTCAACTAAATATATCCTTATAATAAACCATCATTTAATTAAATACATATTAGTAATATATTTTATTTTTTAATGAATAACGTTTTTAACATTAAAATTAACTGTAATACAAAAAAAAAATTAATGTCATACAAATCTCAAAATATTCATATTTAATTTACTTTCCACTTGTCAAACAGTTATAAAATAAAAAAAACATTTAAAAACTCATTCATATAATCGGAATATTCTGATTGAAGGTATCTAATCGAACGGTCAAGAACCGCTAAAGATTATTCCATCTTGGAATATCGAATGACCACGGTGGGATTCGAACCCGACCTTTGGATTCGAAGTCCAGCGCGCTAATCCACTGCGCTACGCGGCCGTGCTGAAACCACGCATGTACATAACTCACAATCTACATATCAACGTCAACAAATACAGTGGATTACGTATTTTTAAATTAAGTGGTTAAAGTCAAGTGAATAACTGAGACATCCACGTGGCGGATAAAGGAAGGCTCCTGAAATAGTAACCTGCTAACGTGGAAAGTTCTATCCGGAGGACAATTTCCACGCCGGGACTTGCCAGGGACATGTCCTTAAACCCTTCCCAACAGCGCGGGGCGGTGGTGCGTGCATACTTCGTTGCGTGTACAGTGCGTATTTTTCCTTCTTTTTTATTTACGTCTCCATCTGGGGCTTGGCGTGCTCCTGTGGATAAACTCCAATCAATCAATTCTTCAATAATCGAGGTATGACATTTTCTTTCTCTTTCATTATAATTTGACCTCACTAGCTATAATTACATGGATTGATCTCCAATTTCTGGTCGATTACAGTAATCTACGCCACATTTTTGAAATTTGGCCTTCATTTTTTGTAGGATCGAAGAGCCCTAATTTGTATTTTGAATTTGCTCATCGAAATGGCGCTGAGGTCTCTCAATTTCCCTTCCATTTTTTTTCAGGAACCCTAATTTCATTTGAATTTTAGGTGCCTTGTAAGCATTTGATCGCTTGTGCGCTAACAGTATTTGGTGGGATTTTGCTATTTGTTGAGGTGGGTCTCTCTCTCTTTCACACAACACACACACACACACTTTTCCAATTGTTGATGGTAATCACGTGTATATGGATCTTATGTGTCCATGTATATAGTTGTATAGATATATTGTGGATATAGAAAAGTGTAGTATATTCAATTTTCATTTTATGCTCTCTCTTCTCTCTCTCTTCTCTCTCTCTCTCTCTCTATATATATATATATATATATATATATATATATATATATTGGACGTGGAGAAGTCATTTGTCAAACAATGTGCTCGTGTGTGCGTGCATGGTGTCACTATTATATTCAATTTCCTTCCGTTCTGCCCATTATATTTATTTCTCACATTGTTCTTCTTGTTGTATGTGGGACTTGTGTTACAGAGATGGAGGAGGACGCAAATAAATTAATGGCAAAAGGAGGCTGGAGAGAGTAGCATCTCATGTAACGGCAGCAGCACTCTGCAAAGAGGCCCAGCTTGGAAGGGTGGAATGTGCAAGGATAACAGTGAAGCACCCTGTCAAGGTTTCAGCAGCCTCGTGGAGTTCATGGTAATAATAATAACTATAATATATATACACAATTTATATCTTTATGTACGCTGCCTGTGGTTGTAATTTAATGCAATAGTTAAACTATACATGTTGTATTAGTATGTATATCATAGATACACACGTATTGTGTTGTGTGTCCCTCACTCACACACAATTTTATACCATATATAGGACGAGTATATAATTTCTATGCAATATAGCGTACGCATATTATTATATTCATGTGTATGTGCAGGCTGGAGGACATAGGAAAGAGCAGGAGAAGGTATACCGCTTCTTTCTGGAGAGGCCTGATTTGCAGACTCCAGTGGAGATACCGAAGGACAAGCATCGCGAGCTTGCAATGAAGCAGCTGCTTGCCATTGTCCGTGAGGCTAGGATCGATCCCATGGAGATGCTCCTCACCGATCCTCCCCTATTTTGCACTCGCTGAAGCTGCTGGCATATAGATCTTTCACTGGCCATCAAGCTTGGTGTACAGTTTAAGTGCGTGCGTGCGCCATAATTTTATTTACATATCGATGCCTATGTGCATATAGACAAGAAGACTGCTACATGAACTATCTGTCTCATGTGTATTATGCATCAGTATATATCCGTTGTGATTATTCTTTTCTTTTCTTGCAGTTTATGGGGTGCAGTGTGATAAACCTTGGGACCCAGAAGCATAAGGACAAAACTTAGCAGGCATTTCTAATGTGGATTATCCAGGATGTTTGCAATGACTGAGCTGCATCATGGTATTACATTGTTTAATATATAAATCACATAATGTCACAATAATGGTTGCTATTGCTATAAGTATGCATATGCACATTTATCTGCTTAATGCTAGGACGTTTTCAGTTAAGCATAGCTGTGTAACTCTATATACGTAGGGATATTGCTATATATATTAACGATGCACGTTGGCATGCCAAATACGCTCTCTCTCTCTATATATATAATATATTGTGTGTGTGTGGTGTGTGTTTATCCATTATATATTTGGTTTAATTAAGTCTGATATTCCTGCTTTCAGGTTCTAATGTACAAGGACTGCAAACAACCGCAACCTTTGACAGGTTAACGGATGAATTTGTAATAAACACACCCGACGAAGGAGCAACAAAATGGTGGATAGGTATTACTCAAAAAACACACGCATGCACGCGCGCGCACACACATTGCTGAGTTATTATCAGTATATTGATATACTGTTGTTTATATATACAGGAAATGCTGCAGTACATGGCAAGTTTGCCACTGTGTTTGCTCGTCTCAAGCTGCCATCCCCAGAATCACATATTGACAAAGACGAGGGTGTTCATGCATTCATCGTCCCTATTCGTAGTATGGAGGACCACGCGGTTCTTCCTGGAGTTGAAATCCGCGACTGTGGTTACAAAGTTGGACTTAATGGTATGTACCTATATATATACGTTCATGATTGAATAACGGCAATGTTATATATATATATATCGTATAGAGTTAAGTATTATAACAATTGCTTAAACACACACACACACAAGTTTTATAACTTCGTTTTATATTTACCTAGGTGTGGATAATGGTGCTCTGCAGTTTAGCAATGTTAGAATCCCTCGTGATAATCTTTTGAACCGTTTTGGAGACGTTACCCAAGATGGTAAGTTTAGTTTATTTTTTTAAGTCTAATATAAGTAGTATATAGTTTAAGTTTGGTAATATAATATAAGCGTTTCACTGTATAGCAGGAGAGTATAAAAGTTCTCTTCCTACTGTGAACAAGAGGTTTGCTGCTACACTTGGGGAGTTAGTGGGAGGCAGAGTGGGACTTGCATATGGTTCTGTTGGTGTTTTGAAGGCTTCGATCACGATTGCAGTAAGATATGCACTTCTAAGGCAACAGTTTGGACCCCTAACCAGCCCGAGATTAGTATACTTGACTACCAGTCACACAGCACAGGTCTCTGTCTCTCTCTCTCTC
>PUQB01000172.1:343815-453338 GCA_003024785.1 Selaginella tamariscina | reverse complement strand
CATAATGTATTTATTATGTGTGTTCATGTTGTAGGCAAATTTAAATGTATAAATATAATAGAGTATATTGTAGAGTTCTGCATAGTTTACCTAGTGTTAAATCATAATAAATATTAATAGAATATTCTAGATCATAATAAATATAATCTGTTTTAATTAATTTTTTTATGGATATATTATATTACAATGTAATCGAATGGATTGCAAATTTATAGTTTTTATTTCCAAATGTTTTTTTAATTAAATATTGTATAATAATTTGGTAGTAACTTCTTAATATTAATATAGCATTCAAAACAATAATACATACATACATACATATCTCTCTCGCTATGTGTGTGTGTTTATATATACATTGAGATTTTCTGTATAATTTGTAAATTTTTAAAAAGAAACTTTTTTTTTCTTTAAATTAGAGTCAAAACATATTATAACTTAGTTGTTAAATTTATGAATATTTATAAATATTATATCTAAAACATAAGCATTATAATAATAATCATTACAAATTTTTATTTAAAATGTTTAATAAGTAAGGATATTATATCAAGAATAAAAATATTATCAAATTTGAATTATTGTATTATTGATTATGTTTTTTGATATAAATTCTCTTTTGTAATGAGTCTGTCTATTAAACAATTTTACAAATTATTATACCATGTTTTATCTATATTTATCCAATGGATACATGCTCAACTTACTTAATTAACATCTCTCCACATCTCTGTGCATTCCACAGCATGGTTTTAGTTACATGATTTGCAGTAACTGGCATTGTCTCAATGAGCTCCTGAGCTTCCGAAAACCGCCTGGCACGACCCAAAGCATCCACCATACAGTTGTAGGTTCAAGTATAGGAAACACACAGTAGTCCACTCCCATTGAGAGGAAGACCTGCCTCGCCTCGGGGACGAGCCCCTTGTGACCTAGGCTATGCAACACCACCGAGAACGTCGCATGGGTCGGCATTACGCCCTCAAGGTTCATACAAAGGAAGCCCTGGCAAGTCCCCGCGGTCTCCCCGTTGTGGGAGTACCCAGAGAGGAGTGCATTCCACGTAAGTACGTTCCTTTCAGGAGACGAGTCGAACGTCGCCTTGCAGTGCACCACATCCCCGGCTTGGGCATATGCAGAGACCATGATTGTCTCCAGCACAAGGTTCCTCGCCGGCGCCAAGGAATATGCCTTCTCTGCCTCCTCGAGGCATCTGCACGAGTATGCCTCGGTAATGGCAGCCCACGAGACCACGCTCCGGTGGTGCATCGTATCGAACACAAATCTCGCATAGCTTGCACCAGACACGGAGACAACCGCGTTGCACACGCTCGTGTTCCACTGTGGCATCTTGTGGAATATGTGGATATGCCCCGCTTGGGCATATGCACATACTACACATGCCCAAGAGACTACATCCCTCACAGGAGCTTCCTCGAAGAGTCTACTGCATTCCTCCAGTTGCCCCGATTCCGAATACGCCTGAACCATCGTGGTCCACGCGAGTGCATCCTTCTCGGGGAGGTTCTGAAAGATGTATCTAGCTTGGGTTATATAGCGATTCTCTGCAAGAAGCTTAATGACTGCAGTAGAGGAGATAAGTGTCCATATTGGCATTTTGTGAAAGGTTTCTAATGCTATCTGAAGATGCCCCTTATGGGCAAATGCAGTAACGATTGTGTTCCACGAGACTGCGTTTCTCTCCGGCATTGAATGGAAGAAAGAGAATGCATAATCTACATGGGTATGTTGTGTGAGAGGATAACATTGTGTTGTAGAAATCGATGTCCAATTGGGCATTGAATTGAAGCATTTCTCGGCTTGGATGTTCTCCCCATTCTGGGCATATCCCTGAATCATTACATTCCATGATACAGTGTTCCTGTGAGGCATCTGATCAAAGAGATTCTTGCATTCTGTGAGGGAGCCTGTCTTTAGAAACTCACCCATCAGTGTGTTTAAGTAACAGTGTCGTGATTGGGCATTTTCCCATAGATCTCTCTCGAATCCCGCGGATTCTCACATTGGTGGAGCATGGTGTTCCATATTGCTATGTCCCTTTGTGATAGGAGATCGAATACTTCTTTGGCTTCTCTCAGCCTGCCGCTCTTTGCGTGGAAATCTGAACAAGCTTTCCATAGTATTATTCAGAAGAGTTTTTCTCAATTATTAAGTTATCTTAAATCCAACTAATTATATTTCAAATATGTATGCGTTTTACATATCAATGTATAATTAAAATATATATATATATATATATATATTATATTACTATATCATTTATTATATTAACTTTTAAAACTTAAAAAGAATTCAATTCTCATTTTGCCTGTTTGAGAATCGTTTTTAACACTTGTTTACATGTATATATTTTGTATTTATATTTTCTTAAGCTTAGCAAATAATTTTGCTTGTTAAGTTATTTAAATTAAAAAAAAATTTGATTTAAAACAAATGTCATATATATCTAATATAAGGTTGTTTAATATGTATACATATGGTGTGCTCACAAGCACTTACATTATATTTACTTCCCAAATTTATCACTTTGTTGATCCTCATTCATATTATGCTCGTGAAAGAAAGTGAATTCTCTCTCTCTCTCTCACACACACACAACCACATCTCATACACATACACATACACATACAGGTGCTAACCATTATATACACAAGACAATATATAATACATGGATTATTTAACTGATCTGAGGTCAAAAGTCTGCTAATATTTATTAATCTTTTAAATTATAATTACCATATGTATGTATATATTTTGTTTATACAGTATTGCATAGATATCTCTCTTTCTTTTGCTTCAGAAATATAGAATTTATTAAATAAAATCAAAATGATCATCTTTATACCAATGAGTATAGAATTTATAAAATATAAATCAATGATCATCTTTATACAAATGAGTCTAAAATATTATAATAAAACAATTAAAAATACAATTACAAATTTAGATTTTCCCTGTTTTGTTCTAATCCCGATATTCTTCAGTGACGCGCGATTAAAAGGACGGTCCAGACTCTCCAGCGAACTATCTCTTCCTTTTTGCCTTTTAAACACATAGTAATTGTAATTAAAATTCTGTTAACATTAATAAATATATATACAGAACAGTTTTGTGAGGGAGGTTACAGCACATACACATGTATGTATATATTTAATTATATAGTTATATATATATATGTTTTACGTTGTGTGTGAAACAACACATAAATTTATTTAAAATCTTCCAAAATCTCTCCAGTTTACATTATTTTGTTCAAATCATTTGTAAGCGAGGTCAATAAACACATTTTTCTAGAAAAATAGAGATTTATACATATGAGATTCTAATAATCGTAATAAAGGATTTTAAAAACATTATATTTTTTCTTTTTTCCTTGAATTGTTTTGAAATTTTTCAAAATAAAACTCTGTATAATTCGTAGAATGTTGATTTTATTAAATGAAATCAGTATAGTTTATCATAATTTTGTAAAATATTTTTTTATTTCCTTGAATTATTTATAAATTTTTTCTCAAAATATAACTTAGTAAATGTAGATGTTATTTAATAAATTGGTTTATATACTAGTAACAACTTTAAAGATTAAGTTCCTCATTATGCCTCTCTCAACATATTTAGCTAATTATTATTTTTCACAAATCTACATTAGCATATTATCACGATTCTTAAATATTAACGTCTCTTTAAGTTTGATTTTAATCGAAATTGAAGATGGTTACCCATAGTTTAAAAAGGAAAGATGGCATTGTAAGAAGAAAAAATAAGTGAATTAAAATATAATATTTAAAAAATCAAATCAAGAAATAAATTAAAAAACAAATGAAAAAGAATGCATACCAAGGAGTATTGGTGATTATTTTTTAACTTTTTTTTTAACTTAATTTTTAAATATCTTGTTTCTTTCTTATTTATTTATTTTTTTCATAATGTTACCTCCCCTTTGTAGATCATGGGTAATCATATTTAATTCTGATTAAATTAAATTTAAAAAGACGTTAATACTTGAGAATCACAACCAATTTGCTTCAAACAAATATTAGTGTTAAAATCATTTTTTAATTTGCCAATCTTTAATATAAGTACTGACTTAAGAATTTTTTTAATTAACAGAAATTACTTCCATCCAAAAACACTTTAAAGACTTTTAATTTTTAAAGGCAAGTGCAATGGTTTTAATTATTTACACAAAGACATAATTAAATTTATAATGAGGAACAAATAAATGCTTTTGAATATTATTTCAATTCGAAAGATTTTTAAAAATTTAATATTTGGGATTTCAAAAGTAACTTCGAAATATTTAAAAAAATTTAAAAATTCTTTATAAACTCTAATAATTTCCTTTTACAATAAAGCATCAACCTGAATACATTGGTAAATATGTTGGACTTGGTATGTATATTGTCATAATAGATAAATGATTATTAAAAAGTTTATCTTTTTTAAACACTCATCTTCACCATCAAAATATGACTTTCTTAATGGTTTTAATAATGTGACATAGAGAGAGAGTGTGTATGTGTGTGTGTTTTGTAAAATAACCAATAAAATGTGTACATATATAAACAAAGAGCAACAATGATTGTCACTTCATGTTGTAAAAACATAAATTAGAAATTTAATTAAAACGTATATGGTGTACATGTCCCAAACAAAAATAACATGTGTGTGGCTATTTATTTGATTAATTTAAATCAGTACTTAAATTTATAACGATGGAAGGAATAAATTATAAATAGCATGTAGAGTTATAAATTTGATTTTATATTATCTCTTCTTAAAATTATATATTCTATTATGCCTTTATTGACTAGATCTTTGTTAGTTGTTTGATGAATCTTTAAAGTTTTTAAATAAAATTTTCATTTTATGTTTTTTAATTCTTTTTTTTAATAAAAAATATTAAAACTAAGGTGTTAGTTTTAAAATTTTGAGGGTCATGTAAATACATAAATTTCATGTGTGATATATATATATATATATATAGATAGATAGATACATAGATAGATACACATGTTTTTATAATTTTTTACATAATGTTTTATTCATTACAACGGATTCTTTCATATTTACAAATCTTTAATACATAGTTTTTATTACAACTCTTCTTTTCATTTTGAAAGTTAATTATTATTATTTATTATATTATGTCGATGTGCTATATATGTAGTAGTAACAAATATGTTTAATGCATTTAGATATTTAACAATAGTTTAATTAAGTGTTGTTAAGTATTTATAAAAAAACTCTAAACAAAATTAAATTTCATAGTCATGTGTGGTGAATCCACTATATCAAATATGATCAAAAAGAAATATTTGTAAGACTTTCTTTGATTATTAATTATGAGTCCTAAGTTTAGTCTCATGTAATGTTTATACGATTTGTATAAATAAACAAGTCAAAGATATACTTTTAGTTAATTTCTTCTAAGTGGGATTGAACCTCCGATCGAAGTACATCCAAGGACCATTCTTTTAAATCAATTTCTATTCTTGAATGTGCTTGTTAATTTATTTAAATTAAAAAAAATTGATTTAAAATAAATGTAATATTATAACATAAGGCTTTGGCCTTGTAATAGAACTTTTCATGTGTCTACATATGGTGCACACAATTATATTCACTTTGTTGCTCCTCATTCATATTATGCTCGTGAAAGAAAGTGAATTCTCTCTCTCTCTCTCTCACACACACACACACACACACACACACATCTCATACACATACACATACGGGTGCTAAACATTATATACACAAGACAATATATATGATTATTTAGCAGACCAAGAATATCCATGCGAATATCCTTGTATCATTAAATGAGTGGTAATGATTTATTAATTATTTATTAAAACACTGTTACTACTGTCAACCCAACAAGAGGTTCCAAGAATACCGTGGATACTCCTGGTACGGATTCTATTGGTCGTACACAGCTAACATACATACACACACACACACACACACACATATATATATATTATAGAGAGAGAGAGACACACACACACACATATACATACATGTGTGTGTAATGTGTATGTACTTATGTTATGACTGTATATAGAACTAATAATAAAGTACTCAGTGTATATATATACATACTCAAGTATATGCAGAAATTATATACTTTATACACATAATTAGTCACATTATATAGGTATGCATATGTATATATAAATATGTATACATGCAGGTATTTATGCTTGTGTGTATAGGTATGTATCTATAATTAGTTGTTTACCGACAATGTGTATTATTTGCTTAATTAAATATTTATTATTATAATATATAAATATTTAAATGAACATATATTTAAATGTAATTATTTTCAGCTCATAAGACTGTACATGATACGTTATTAATGAAAACAAGACACAATATGGAACTCATTAACTATTTGAAAGAAAGAAAAGAAAAATAAATACAAAAGAATTTAATAATTCGGCACTTTATTAATTTAATAATATTATATAATTAAAACTAATTCTCTCTCTCTCTCTCTTCTCTCTCTCTCTCTCTCTCTCACACACACAACACACACACACACATTAACGTACTGCTTACATGTCCTTAGGGTTTAGGGTTTAGGGTTTAGGGTTTAGGAAATGCGAGTTATACAGGGGATGCCGGTGCACTACCGGATAGCGGAGCCGCTGGGGTTCTTCAGTCAGCTATGGTCTCCAAGGTACAGATTAGCACACATCGGGCTTCCCAATTCCCGCCCGCAAAGCGGCGGCGTGCGGATCTACTCTGCTTCTTCAAAGGAGAAGAAATCTCCAAAACAGGAGACGAAGAACAAGTATTCATTCTATGCGGATGTTGGCGTCAGCTGGACCTCTCTCGGATTGTCTAATGACATCTCGCAGGCCACTATGAAGGCTGGATTTGACAGGCCCTCTGTCATACAGGTTAGTGTATATGTATCTATGATAAAATGCTGGTTAATATACATATATACAAATACACACATACTCACGTATATACACCTGTGTTCAGTATTCATTTATAACACACGCACACTGTACCAATGGATATGTATATACATAGTACTAATTGTTCTCTCTCTCTTCTCTCTCTCACACACACAACACACACAGAGCATACCCGTGTCTTGAAAACACGCAATCTCAACACATAGATATAGACAAATGCAATGTACACACGTGATGCTTTACTTCTTTTGCTGTAGGCTGCATCAATACCTAAGATTCTACAAGGTGGAGACGTGGTTGTCGCAGCAGAGACAGGAAGCGGGAAAACACATGCATATCTGCTTCCAATATTGCAGCTTCTGGAGAGGTCACACGAGGAATTTATAAAACAAAAAAGCGAACAGAAGGGCTATCTTCCACGCAGTTTTGCGCTTGTGCTTTGCCCAAATGCGACACTCTGTCAACAAGCTGCGGACATGGCAAGTGGAGTGTGTAGTAATTTAGAGAAGCCTGTTAAGGTGGCAGTCATCACTGGAGGTCAGGTACGCGCGCAGAGAGTCTAGTTAATTATATAGTTTTAGTAGTATTTTATGTTATAGTATGTATATTCTTTTAGTTTATGAAATTTAGAATGTTTACTAATTTATTAAAGTCAGGGATGGCCAATGTCTCCGCCAGATATAGTTGTTGCTACGCCTGGAGCACTGATAAACCATTTGTTTAGCTATGATCCAAAGAGAAAGCGTAGAGGTGCATTTATAAGAGACGCGCGTTTCGTGGTAAGTTGTGTGAATGTGTGTGTACATATATATATACTTCAATGTAGACACAAGCATATTCATATATATAAATATCGACACACACACACACACAACACACACACACATATATATATATATAAGAAGAGAGAGAGAGAGAGAGATCACGCATACATATTCCTGTGTTATTATTTGCTTATAGTTATAATTTGTAAATATCAAGTACGTGTCCTGTGTGTGTGTCTCTACATGTTTTGGAGCTTCATATACATGTCACTCATATTCCGTATGTGTATATGTCCAACTATAGCCACGTATACATAAACAATGTGGTTCATATTTCTTTCTATACTTACGCAGGTGCAAAAGTATATGCATTGACATGCATACTTTATGTACATGAGCATATTCCATATTGTTGTATGACACCCATACAAACACCTTCATATGTTCATCTTCATATTCAAGACGACAATTATGCATATTTTTGTATGTGCATGTGTACAGGTGTTTGATGAAGCAGATATGCTTTTATCGGGTAGTTTTGAAAAGGAAGTAACAAACAGGCTCCTGCCAATGCTAAGGCTTGAGGAGAAAAGGGCAGCTTCTGAAGAAAAAGGCAATAACGCTGAATTGAAAGTTGAGCTGGCCAAGCCTTGGACAGATTTTGAGAAATCAAACGAGGAAGCTGAGTCAGACGAAGATTCAGATATGGAGGAAGAAGTCAGTGAATGGGCCGAAGTTAGTAAGGAATGTAAGTCTCACGCACGTGCGTGGCTATATAGATACCCTGCATTTCTATATCTGTGTGCCTGCATTAATGTGTATATATGTAACGCAAGCATACACACCCACACGTAGGCTCTCTCTCTCTCTCTCTACGAGAAACATTAAACACATGCACTGAAGGTTTAGTTGAACTTGACAGCAACAGAAGCGAGTAATGAGAACAAAGAAGATAAAGATAATGCAAAGAAGAAGCGGAAGACATACCGAAAGAAATACAAAAGAAGTAAACAGGTATATATGATTTTCTTTATATAAATAGAAGTTATGTACTTTGGTGTGTATCTTACATTTGGGTTGAGTTGAGCAGTATATATTTGTGGCTGCCACTTTGCCTGTGATTGGCAAGAAGACGCCTGCTATAATGCTCTCCTACCAATTCCCCGATGCTACGTGGATTAACGGAGAATATCTTCATTGTCACAATCCAAGGTAAACATATTTTAAACATTATAAGCTCATAAAGTTTCTGCTATATAATCTACATGTGTATATGTATGTTATATATGTATTACTCTACGATATATGATGTATATATTACTATACGATATATGTATGTATGTATGTGTGCTTTATATACCTACATATGTTCTTATGTTTTTCTGTATATCATTCTATAAGGATTAGCTAACTTCTAAATACAAGACTTCAATTCTTTGAATAATAGATCTTTCTGAGGTTCAAAGAGTTTCAGTAGATTAATATAGTTTTATTTTGAATGATAACGCTGCAGTATTAATCATTAAGATTTAAAAATATGAACTATTTGGAATAAAAATTGTGGTTTAAAGAAGGTAAAGTATCAGAATAAATAATAAAGTTTGTATTTTTAAATCTATTTATGTATTTAGCTATTTATGTCTATCTGTGTATGTACTCCATATTATTTTTCTATATGTATGCCTAGTTGCATGTGTGCTTCATGTTGATGCATATCTTGGTATCTTTTAGAAAGTAGATATAAGTTCTTTCTACCGTATGCATATATTTAAGGATTAGTCAACTCATAGTCTTACAATAATATGTAAAGTCATATATTGAAAACACGAGAGTTATACAACTTAATGTTTAATACAAAATTAAAAGAAAAAGAAGACAATAAATGTTTGTATATAATGATTAAGTAATAGATGTACAATTTTTCCAGGGGCGTAAGTTTTGTAAATTATGTATAGTCATAAAACTAATTTTGTAAACCAAGTATGGGCAAGAAGGTCGTTATTAAAGCATAATACAATTAACAAGGTTTATACTTTTAATGCAGGGTTAATCACAGGTGGGTTGAAGTTGATGCAAGCAAGCGAGTGGAAGCCCTGTTACAGGCAATCTCCTCCAAGCCGGACAAAACAGAGAGTACTTACGCAACACCGTACTTCCACCGCACAATGGTGTTTGCAAACACGATAGAGTCCTTACACGCCATTGAGAGGATCCTAGAGAAAGTACACGTCACGCCCCTGTGTTTCCACCGTAATCTCTCACTCGAGGAGCGTACAGAGGCTGTTAAGAGGTTCCAGGACGAAGGTGGGATACTCCTTTGTACGGACTCTGGTGCTCGTGGGCTTGATATTAAAGATATTGGTCACATTATACAGGTAATACATATGTATATATGTATGTGTTAATGCTATGTATGAATCTGTGTGTATATTATAGTTTACTTATGCACACGTTTTCTTTATTTTATTTATTAGCATTATAACTTAAATCTTAATATCGTTTTTCTTTATTGGTTTTTCAGGCAGAATTTGCTTTAAACGCGGTTGATTTTCTACATAGGGTGGGACGCACAGGGAGAGCTGGTAAACCAGGTCTTGTCACAAGTCTTTATACAGAAGCCAGTCATCCTCTCGTAGAAGCTGTTCGTCAAGCTATTATTGCCGGCCAACCCGTGGTACGCACGTGTGTCTAACATTCACAAATTATACTTATGGTTGTATACACAGTGTCTGTGTGTAATTTAAAGCATTCACAAAGTATCATACCATGCATACAGGCTTAAACATCTCTCTCTCTCTCTCTCTCTCTCTCTCTCTCGTGTGTGTGGTGCGCGTGCGTATCTCGTGAGGACTAAACTCGATCACATCTAGAAGTATGTAGTTATAGCTGTATACGTGCATACAGGCATATAAAATATACATAAATCTGGCTGTCAACTGTCATTACAGGAGGCTGCTTCAGCAGGAAGAGGAGCTTTCGAAACAAGTTGAAGAAGCAAGGTATCTTAAACACACACACACACACACACACACACACACATATACATATTTATATACACACGTCCAATGTGTGTTTCTTATCAGTGATGCAACAAAACCAAGCTAAGGAAGAGGCCACACCAGTTGAGCAAGTTTAAAAAACATAAAACTTAGTGTAATTTATAAAGGGGGCGCATGCTGGTCAGAGAGTACTGTGCTTTAAGAGCTTTGTCGGGTAAAATATTGAATAAATCTGAATTATTTTATTTTATTTTATATATTAGACTATATTATAATATATTATAATAACGTTATTATATATTTACGAAGTTCACGTTTACCAAAGGGGGAATATAAGGTAAACCTTGATGACAGTGACCTTCATATTCCATTTTATCTGTACTGTCTAACTGTGTTTCTCTTCCATGGTGCAGAAAGCTGGATTATACTAATTTTTTAATCCAACACACGGAAGTTTGACTCTGAATTCGCGTGTCACATATTCTTTTATTTATTATACACAGGTAAGCATTTATTTCTTATTTGTATAGTATATAATAGTTTTAGTTTATATAATACTACTATTATTATATTGTTTATATTACTTATTGTGTATGTTATGTGCTGCATAATAGTTGAATTCATACTGTATCTCTCTCTATATAAAAGTCTTCTCTTGGTATTCTTATATACTATAAAATGTAGAAGAATATTGAAAAGTAAAGTGAAACAATATATTGAAATAATTTAATAAATTTGTTAATGTTTATCTATTATGCTTCTTAAAATGTAACAAAAATTTAAACTGAGAACTAGAACATTTTTATTGTTTTTTTTTATGTGTGTGTGTGTAGAGAGACACAAGCATATGTGTGCATATGTTTGTGTGTACTGTACAAGTGGTTGGGCATAACACACACAGACACACACACACACACACAGCCATGTAGTAATGAATGAATATAAAAACTTCTATTTACAAAACTGGGATATTAATAAATATCTTTTCAACAAAGTAATAGAAATGAAATGATCAGAAATATCTAGATTAGAAGCCATAGTCCGTTGCTGAAGAACCTTATGAACAAATCTCCCAGGGTGACTATCCTCACCATAGTGTAAGTAATTACACTCCTGGTCCCTGTTAATACAGTCGAGTACCCACACAGCCATCTTCTGTGTAACCGCTGTCCCGAACTCGGTTAACTCGGTTAGCGTGGTTAACCCTCGTGACTGAGAGAGTATCTTTCTCATCTCGGGGCTCATATACACCATAGTCATGAGTACTTTCATGGCCCTCTCTTGAACATGTGGCTCATCTAGCCATGTAATGACGTCCACTAGTGAGAGGACGACACTTGGTTTGGCAAGGACTGCCTTGTAGCCAGCTTCGGTAGCGAGTAAGCTGCCTATAAGCTCTATACAAGGCTCGACTATGTCAATGTCCGGGTGGTTTAAGATATCGAGCACTGACTCGACCACGTCTGTCTCGAGTACGAACCTGATATTCTCTCGGAACATGCACAGGTTGCAGAGGGAGCGGAGGCCGTCCTTCTTTGCTCGCAAGCTGGAGTCGGGGTGGCCGAGGAGTGTGGTTAGTGCTCGGACTGCTCCGCCCGTGTCCGATGACTGGCTTTGTTTACATCCAACGTGGACAGGCTGAGGAGGATTGCCGACACTGCCTCGCGGACAGCTGGCTCTTCGTTGCAGAGCTTTACCAGTCTTGGGATTGCCCCTCCAGCTACTATGGCAGCTTTGTTTCTGTAAGAATTCAGGTCAGGAACAACATGTGTGTGTGTGTGTGTGTGTGTGTGGTTGTGTGCCATATAGTTATTAACTATATATCATGGGACATCACTGTAATTTATACATATAATAGTACATTACATAGTACCACTAGCTTTTGATATATATATATATATATATATATGCTACCGGTCGAGTACACACTACACTAGTCTACAGTATATTTATACATGTATAATCGTACATTACGTAGTATCACTATCTATTGAATATAGCTTCTCTCCTAATATGCATTATATATATATAATATATTTATATAGAAAGAGAGAGAGATGCCATCGGTAGATCGACAACTACCAGTCGAAACTACACTAGTACATATGTATGCAGTTAGATGCTTAATTGTATACACGTGTGTGTGATAGAATATACGCTGATGTATACATATGTGCATATTTTTCTAATTTACGGCAGTGAAAAATAGCAGGGGATTTGTGTGTATTTCACATAATTATATATACGGGTATGGAATATAACCGTATATTATACATATAATAGCACATTACGTTGTACCACTATCTATTGAATATAGCGTATCTCCTAGCATATACACTTTTGACATATATATATATATATATATATATATATAGATGCAATTGACTAACTTTCAACACACTGCACTAGTTTACACGTTGTTTATACATATGCACTTAGATGCTTAATATGTATATACATCTCTCTCTCTCACAGAGCTGTGTGCATACGGTATGGAACATAGCCGTATATTTATACATGTATAATCGTACATTACGTAGTACCACTATCTATTGAATATAGCTTATCTCCTAGCATATGCACTTTTGATATATAGAGAGACAGATGCTATCGGTATATTGACTAACATTCAATTACACACTTGTACATATACACTTAGATGCTTAATTGTATATACGACTCTCTCTGTCTCTCTCTGTCTCTCTCGTGAATGGTAAAACGTGAAACTTACATGTTGCTGGCAGCGGACAAATTGAGAATGGCAAGGAGAGCTGTATACCGGAGAGACATAGAGTGGTCATGAAGCATGGAGATGAGAGGAGGAATTACACCGTTCTTAACAAGAGCAGTACTCGCCTGGTGCTGAGCTTAGCCAATTTCCGGACCTTGTGCGCCGCATTTAACCGAGTATCCGGAGTATCGGACCCGAGCTCATCCACGAGGTCGGCTGTGGAGTCGTCCGTGGACTCCGTGGACAGACGGGATTGCTCGTATAGTAACCGGTACTCTCGCAGTTTCCCATCGCTACTTGAGCTGCTGCTGCTGCTGCTACTTGTGGATTTCCTTGCTCGCTTAACCGGGATTATGCACGGCTGGAAGTCGGACTTTGTTGCTCTACAGTACTTGAGGTTGTCGAGTATCGATGTCAGGCTCTCTAACAGCCTTTTGGTATGAGATGTAGAGGGATTACAGCTCCCTGGCTTGAGAAGTGATGTTGGTGGGAACTCTCTGCTCGGCATGCTGGTAATTCCCGGACAAAACAGAGTTATGGGATTCTTGGGGATTCTCTGGGTGTAGAATACACAAACAGAGCTATGGGATTCTTGGGGATTCTCTGGGATTAAGCAGATGGGAAAGGAGTCTATACAGCGAGAAAGTTATGAAAGAATCTCAAGAATGCAAGAAGTGGGGGATTATTAACACGCAAAGAATGTGAAAAGAAAAACCTCGCTAGAACCTTATAAAAAAATAAATTCTTTTTTTTATTTTTATTCTATTTTTAAATATAAATATATTTGTTTATATGAGGAGTTTGACAACATAGCAACATAAGTAAAACGGGACTTCTTGTAGTTTGACAGGACAGACACTTAAGTCCGTTAATTTTTTTTTAACTGTGTAGCTCCGTTAACCTTTAAGTGTTTAACTGTGTAGCTCCGTTAACCTTTAAGTCCGTAAGAAAGAGTTGCAGGCTTTCTTCCTTTATTTTGTTTGCTTTCTATTTGTACAAAAAAGTCTGCAGATTTTGTTCGTGGTCTACGGTTTGCAGATCTTCAGAAATAAATAAATAAATAATAAATAAATAATTAAAAATAAATAAATAATTATTATGGATTTTGCAGAGTTTTAAGTACCTGCACATACTAATTATTAAATTTTTATTCCTCCTAACTCCGTGGAGTCTTACAGAATAGTTACATGATAGTCGTAATCATATATTTTTTTTTCTAATTAATAAATAATAGTTATCTCTATATTAATTAAATATTATTAATTACTATTTTTACGTGGTTACGGTGTATGTTCTGCAGAAGAAAAAGGGCAAAAGGGGAAAAAAGCAAAGGGCAAAAGGTGAGCGTGCTCCCAATGGTGTGATGGTTAGCACGAGCCATTGTATGTATCTGGCTGCGCATGGTGCTCATACCATCATGCATGGATTCCCTTCTCCAGGTATAACAATACACACACGCACACACAAACACACACATACTTGTGTTTTAATATAATGTGAGCTTAAACGTATTTAATTAAAGTAATTTATATAATTATATAAATTTCAGATATTTTGTATAGAGCCTTTTACTATGTACAGAATCATACAGAAGCCTGCTCTGTAAGTACTTTCTTATAAATAATATTCTTTTTTTGTGTTTTATATTCAGAAAAAATAAATAAATAAATAAATAAAATTTTTTCTACAGCTTTATAAATTCTTTTGTCGTCCAGTGGTCCATAAGTACTACTTTAAAAAATTAATTAATACATACAGTTTAATTTTTAATTGTATTGAAATTAATATTTATATATATATTTTTTACATTTATTTTAAATTAAATATTTTAGGTTAAATTTTTGAAATATTCTGAGGCTAGTTTTGCACCACCTATTTCAGTTTACAAGCACTTCTTTTGTGAGCTGTTTCTTCCTTGTTGGCATTTTACATATAAATCTCCCTCTTGTTTTTATTCACTTACAACATGCTGACGACTTACACCCAATGAGCATATATTTTTTTTAAAAGATATTATTTCAAATTTTTAATTATTTTAAAAAATAAATAAAACCTCTAAATTACAATAATCAATCAATATTAAAAAATAAACATTGAATTAATGATGTTTTAGTTTATGTAATAATTAAATGTTTAGATTTAGAATATTAATTGTATATCCAGCAACCAACAAAGTTGAACCCTCTTTTTTACTTGGGTGTTTTCTCCATGCACTTTGGGAGACAATATATATAAAGATAAGAATCATATATATGTATAGTTTATATTGTATGTACATGCATACGTACATGTGTGTATATCTACTTATATAGAGCTGTGTTCTAGATATAAGAATCTATATAATAAAAGACGTCCAAGTGTAGATACTCTAGTTCTCTGTGAATAATGATATATATCTCTTGGGAATTGTTTATTTTATTTCCATATAAGAATAAGTTTGTTGAAAAACAAACAAAATAGCAATCTGGTCAAAACACTGTGTGTGATCATTTCATAACTAATTAATTATTAATTAGATAATTAATTAATTATTAATATACATATTATATTTATAGTGCGACTTATCCACACATATGTAGTTTAGGGTTTAGACATGTCGACCACCTTATGTTTGTCGTATATATTTGGAATTATATTATATATACATAGTTGACGTATTGTTATAGTGGAAAATCAAGGTGTCAACCATACATTTCAAACCTTATTATTTATAAGTGATTAAGACATATACCATATATATAAATTAACATATATTCTACCAATGGTACATTATGTATAGACAATAGAAGTATATATATATGACTTTTTATATATAAGACTGATAAATGCCGTGAAGAAACAGATATTACATGTGTCTTTTACATCGATATTCAATTTGTCGGTGTTGATTTATTTTAAAGTCTAAAACTTTAGTTAAAAGTCTAGTCCGGAGTCTTATAGTAAATGTCGCTTGTTATATATAGAGATGCGTTATATATATATATATATATATTAATGGATAATTATAATAGCAGTTTAATCAATTAACTGTACTTTGAACTTATCATTTGTGCATGAAAACGTTTACACCTGAACAATTATTGAACTCCATGAACACACACACACACACACACCATTGTTGGAGAGCGTATTTTTCCTGTAAATTAATTACTAAAAAAGTTAAATGTTTTACATTTATATAAGTTTTTTTAAAAAAATTATTCATTTCGATCAAGAATTAGTATTGTGTACGAGTTTGACATTATACACATATGCATGCACATACATACGTTAATATAGATACGTACATATATAAAAAAATTTGTGTGTGTGTATATATACACTCATGTTGGGCTATATATATAATATAATAGTACGACTTTGTATTTCACATGAAAAGAACTGCACACACACACATATGCATATGTGTGTGTGTGTTAATACGTCATTTTGCAATCGTCATGTTCACGTGGAATCAATATCTACTTTCATGTGGTATAATCTACTTTTTGAGACCATGTAGATGGAGTTGATTTATCTCATTTCTGGCAGGCAATATGTTATCAAAACTATGATTAATACACTGTTATATATTCTCAGTATATTCTTCTATTAAGTGTCGACATATAGATAATGTATGGCTTTGGAGCTGGACTTGTAGTCATTGTACACTACAGCCCCTTTTAAAAAATCATTACATTTCTAAGTTATGAGCTATATTAAACTTTAATTATAATTATTTAGGTTATACGTATTGAAAAGAAGTTGGTTGGAATCATTTGAAACAGCCACCTTTATAAAAACATTACATTATATATTAAATAGATTAAATATTAATTAGTTTATATTATACGCATTGAAAAGAAGCTTGTTGGAATCATTTGAAACAAGCATAGGGCTTTTTTTTCAAACTGGGGTGCATGCGTACATGTAAACAAGGATTATTTCTAAGTGCGTGTGGGGGTGCATATCAAATCAGTTTAATCAAACTTGAGCTGGATAGAGGTTATGTTTAATCATATATATCCCTTTCAACTCATTCTTCTATGTGCCTTCTAGAAAACATCAAAACAAGTTGCAGTTTCAAACTATATTATATTAATATGTATTTAATCTCTTATAATATATTATTAAATTAATACTGAAATATGTCCCAAGAGATTGTAGTCTTTGGAAACTAATATTTATACACATATTATAGGTCTTCAAACTTAGACTTTACACACACACACACACGTATACACACATATATATAGCTTTGCTTTTAAGGTTTTAACATAGCTTTTTCTTTTGTTTGTGGAGTTAGTGGAGTTAAAGAATGACTTGTATTCCACTAACATTAAGTACTTTGTTAAAAGTGTGCTTTCTTTTTAGGCTCTCTAGCTCTTTAGTTAGTATAATATAAGCAAGGTGGACTTTAAAATAAAACAAGCTTTAATACGTGTGTGCGCGTGTGCGTGTGCGTGTGCGTGCGTGAGAGAGAGAGAGAGAGTTGGCGAGCATTATTTAGGTGTAAATTTAGTTTAAAACCTTGAATAAATTGTTAACTGAAGAGCTGAATTATAGTTGCTTTAAAATAACTTAATAAAAACTGTACCTGTTTAATTAAAAAAAACAAATATATAATGGCTAAGTAATGATATTACATTATGAGGATGGTTATATTCTTTACTTGTCATACACTGTTGTTTGCCATAATAACAAACATACGTAACTATGAAGTTTAAGCATAATTAAATTAAGTGAAATTTATGGGAAAAAACTTAAAATAAAATAAAATAAATACGTGGAAAAAAACTTAAAATAAAATAAATACTAAAAGTATGACACACATAAGAAACAAGTGTCAGGTAATAAATTCATCAAAAGGCGTGGTCGTGTTCATAGTGGGCTTCTTGTCACAATCTCACCTGCAAACATAAATAATAAGACTCGGCTCGCATATGACAACTTAACAACAGTGTGCGTGCGTGTGTGTATGTGTGTGTGCGCTTGCATATGTATACATCTTAGAAACCTTGCAGTACATAAGAGTCCACTATGCAAGACATCCAGAATATACGCGCACACACACGCACGCATGCAGAGAGAGAAAGAGAGAAGTCTCGTATACAATTACGACATTAATATTTACGTATCTTTTATAAGAGTATGGTACATGAATATTATCATTTTACTAACGCATATAGTATCTCTGAACTATACATATTAAATATATCAAAATTAGTATTTATTACCTATGTAATGTGTGAAAACACTCTTAAGTTTACAACACGAAAAGTTTTCGTTTGTAACTCACCATGTAAATGTTCTATATAATAATTATAACATTTCCTTATTGTTGTTCTTGATAACTCTGAACTAGTTTTCGGAAAGGAATGTTAGATATGATTTTAAAATTTTTAATTTTAATTAAGATTTAACTTTGAATAATCTTAATGAGATTATATTATTCATAATTATTTTGAGTAGATCCTTAATTTAAATTTGATAATGGAAATCAAATTGTTTATAGCCATTGTTCACATTCACTTAAAAATCTTATAATTCCATATTTAATATTAAAGCGTAGATACAACTAAAACAACCATATATAATATGTATATTTCCTAATATAAATATACACATGTCCTTTATTGTATAGTATCTTTAATCTTTAATAGTATTTGAATGTGTTATGAACAGTGTGTGATTTAAATATGTTTATAATGTAAGATAATAAATTTTATTTTAGAAATAATAATCATACTAATTTAGTAATACATACATACATACATATATATTATATAGAAATACATGTGAAATTTATTTAAAATGTTTTAAAATTACGGACGTTTTAAAATGCTATACACACCTTATTAGAAGTACGCAACTGACGTTGGTATGCATCGCGACGTCATTTTATAAACGGACGTCACACACTCACTAAAAGACTGTATCCGCATAATGCGATATCTCTTTTTAACATTTTTAAGTCTCATTTGGTAGCTTTAAACAATTAAAAGAGAATTGACTATGGTTAAATTTAATTAATCATTTAAGAACTTTGAATCATTAATTTAAAGAATTAAATAAAAAAATTATAAATGTTTAAAATTTAGTAACAAATGAGCTATAAATATTTTATCTATTTTATTTTAACTTAAGACACCGATCAGAAATAGTTAAATACTGTATATACAGTAAAAATGCCTTACATGGTAAATATATACAGGAAACATAATAACAAGCTCTCTCTCTCTCTCTCTCTCTCTCTCTCTCTCTATATATATATATATATAGAGAGAGAGAGAGAGAGAGAGAGAGAGAGAGAGACGTGTGCACATGGAAGAGTATTTTTAAGTTTATAATTTACATAACTTTAAAGATCTCTCTCTTTATATACACACACACAGACAGACACACACACACACACACACACACATGTATATGTAAGTAGAGTGTTAAGCATATCCTAAAAAATGACAAGTATATAAGAAATTTAATATATTATATTTATTTATAATACAGTATAAGTATTGTTTTTTTTATAATTATAAAAACTCATTTAAAATTTAACTTTATTTGATCTTATAATTCATATAAATATAAAATTAATATTAAATTTTAGTAGTAATCATTGCTTATTGTTAAGCCCTTACGCATCAATTAAATTCTATAATAATTTATATATATAATATATATATATATATATATATATATATATATATATTATATATATATATATATATAACGTATTAATCTATTAAAGCTAAGAGGAATGTAATTTCATTTTGATGGGTTGTTTACTCACAGAGATGTGAAGATGCTATAAAGAAAAAAACGTATAAAACAAACTAACATTAAAATATTCATACATTATATTTAATATTTTAGTATATGACTTACTAATTTATATAATAATATATAAATATATTTTAAATTTATATTGGGAACAGAACTTTTCTTTTTTTTAAAGCTAAAAAATTATAAATTTTCGAAATTTGCCCTCTAATGTTGTATTTAACTAAACTTTTTAATGTTGTAATTATTTAAACAAATTTTTATTTATGACTAAGAAATATCCTCGGTCAAATATAATAATAAAAATAAGAATTTATTAAAGGTTATAAATTTATAGAATATTAACTGTATAGTACATGTATAATATATAAGATTAGTGATAATAAACTGTACATACTTTACTATAACATGTGATATAAAAATGGAGCACATATATTTAATAATTAACCCAGACAACATGGACATTTAAGTTAGTCTTTATTGTTAAATTTAAATGAATGAATAACATATATCTTACTGAGTGAAACTTTTTAGCTATCGTGTTCATCGTTGAATTTAACTAGATTGAACAGTGAAGATTGTTAAATTAAAAATTCACTTTGTGATTGCATCACTCAATTAGCATAGTTAAATATATAAAACATTGTCTCCCTTATAAATGAACAAGTTCACATGTTTTTAAAATTTTTTTTGAAAAATATTGTAAATAAACAGTTCACATAGTAAAGATTTATGTTACTACATAAAGATTAAATGAGTTAGAATTATCTTAAATTTTTGTTTTACTTTGTGATCCACCATAGCATTTGGGTCAGTAATATAAATAATACTTACAAAATTTTCACATACTTTCATTGTCAATTGCTCTCTCTTAGCTATATTAAATGAATGAAATTTTCTTTAATGTATTGATCAAAAATTTCAATGATTAAAAAAATTTTCATTAATTAAATACAGTTAAGAGAGAGCAAGCTACATTAAAGAAAATTTAATGAAATGACATGGTATTTATCACTGGTTTGCCTTGTTAATAGACTCTAAAGTTTATACCATTGAAAGTGCAATGTTTGCAACACCTTTCATCATAGTGGTTATGTTCTTTTTTTTGAACTTCAATTGTTGATTATATGTTAAAACATTCATTACATCATTTACATAATGCTGTGTACATGAGTATATGCATGACTATTACCTACATTGTTTGTGTCGACTACTTTACCTTCTTAGATTATAGATTTTAAAGCGTTCAGGAGTGAAGAATTGGGCCTTTCATAATGCATCCCAAATATTTCATGGCATCTTGCATAGTAACAAATCCTTATATTCAAACCTTTTAAATCCATTCACCTGCACATAAAAGAATTTAATTAAGTTCACTTTGTATAAGTAGACTTTGGTTCTTACCTTCCATATGTTATAAAATGCTTAAGTTATGTTCATAACTCACTGTATACTAGTTCTTTCTTTTTATGTGAGGTTTATATATAGAATTGGGTGCAATGTGTCTTAACCATGAAAGAGTCCAAAGAGAATGAATGTATGTAAATCATACATGTTTTAAAAGAAATGAGCATGCGACATGAATTGGTGTTTGGGTCGAGCATTTATAGTTGTTAATATAAAGTAAGATAAGGTTGTTGCTGAATCAGGCCTTTGATGCCCATTATACCCTATTGCGACACAACACTAAAAACTACCATAGGTATTGCAGCACCTCCCAATCCATTATTTGGTGGTGTATTATTCATAACAACCTAGGTTATACCCCTACTCGTGGTGTTGGCCATAATGTCATTATTTTATTTTTACAAGTGTACTTTTTGTTAATGAAGGAAGACATTTTGAATCAATATAATAACACTTACAAATACTGTGGATTTGCCAAATGTATTAACAACTACTGCAATGGCTTTCTTTTAAATGTCATGTGCTATATTAAATTATTACTTTTTAGTGCATTGTAGAAGTCTGCCTTATACTGACACCATACATGCTTACTTAAATGATTCTTGTGTTTAGACAAGTTATAAGTAGTTGCTTTTGAGCAAGTTGCAAGCAATTGGTTTTACAAGTAGTTATGTGTGTGGTCGAAGTTAAGGAATATAATACTCTAACATGAGCCACTATAATTAATGATGGATTTTCACTTTGTGGACTTGGAGTCTCACTTTGTAGGTTTAGGACATCATTTCATGGCATAGGAGGCTCACTTCATAAGCATGGTAGATCACTTCGTGTTCAAGGGGACTCATTTTATGGGTTTGAAGTCTCACTATAGGCTTGGAATCTCAATTTGTGGACTTGGCAAATCACTTTGTGAAATAAAAGGCTCATGAAGAGTCACTTCGTGTTGAAGTGGACTCACTTCATGGTTTTGGAGTTTCACTTTGTGAACTTCATGAGCTTAGAATTCTCACTTCATGTGCTTGGTGATAACTTTGTGGAATAAGAGGCTCACTTTGTAAGTATAGCAAATCACTTCGTAGGCTTGGTGCATCACTTTGTGAGATATGAGGCTTACTTGTGGGTATGGCGAATCACTTCAGGTTGAGCTCTTGCCTCTTGTGGAGTTTGCATACAATAATTCAGTACATGCTTCTATAGATTAGACACCATTCTTCACATCATAGGTCAACATCCTCGCTGGTCCCTGCACACTTGTGTGAAGACTCTAATTAATCTTGCTATGGAGGATCGCCTTGCTCATCTTTAACACATTCATGAGGAGTTAAACCATCACCTTAGTGCATTAATTTCACTCTATGTTATTGAAGTCTCATTTTGTGGGCTTGCTGCCTTACTTTGTGAGGTGGCCATCAAACTTTGTTGACTTCTAGTCACTATATACAAAGTGAACCCCATTTAAAAGTTCATTTCGTTATCCTTTGGGCCTCACTTCACAATCTTCTAATTTCACTTTGTGATCTTCTAGTATTACTTTGTGGTCTCACTTTGTAGAATAACAATTTTAATTTATACAATTAACTAATATATTACACTAATTTGTATAAAAATTAAGATTTCTTGGCTAGTCCAAATAGTTCGAATAATTTGCATTGCGGAACTGCTCTTCATGGCAATTGCAAATTACTCTCTTATATTCTATGTTGATGTCCATTAAAAACATTATTTTTAATCATAATTACAATTAAGAAACAAATCACTCATTAAAATCAGGTGAATGACTTATTTTAGTTTGGAAGTTAGCATTGTTGTCGACCTTTTATTCATCTAGATATCAAGCTATAACACGTTAAATGCAATATGCTATCTCAAATAGGCAATATTGGTGGATCCATTCTCGATCATGAGCACTATGACCTAAAACCTTTTCTCTTGCATCCCATGAAGTAATTAACATACATGCTTGCATAGTTGGATGTTAACATTCTAATTGTGCATTTCTTTCCTTGAGTTTGAATGTGTCTTCACAACAAAGCTCGTTGATAACTTTTGTTCTTGTAGAAACCAAGATTCTAATTGCTACTACAAGTCTTATTTTTAAACTCTTCATCCACAACTTTAATCAAAACCAGTGCATCCACTTCCTCATACTACAACCCTCTTGCTACCATAAATCCATAATTTGTCATCATTACCTCCGGTACTTCGACACTAATTCTTTTTTCTAGATCTATTAGGATTGCACATAAAAGGCAATCATGCATTGCAACCATCAACTTCATCCCAATTATCATACATATAGGTATGGATTAACTTTTTTAGTTTAGATTATAGTTTTATAATTTATGAATAGTAAACCCTAATTTTAAAAACATTATATATATTAATAATTGTATAATAAATAAATTGAAAAAGTATTCATAAAATTTTTAAAAAAACAAAAATTTATATATTTAATTTAATTTAAATTATTATATAAATTGGTTTTGAAATTTGTTAATCTGAACCATCATGATTATTTAGTGATTTAAACCTTGGTATAAGTCAAAATTATTAATCCATGTCTATAGGCCAGAATTCTTTTAAATATTTAATTTTTTGACATTAATTCCACCTTTTAAAATTAAAACAAGCTAAGGATTAAGTAGAGTCTCACCTTTTTTGTGTTGATCATAGGTTGTTGTTGTTTAGAAATAACATTATTTGCTGCCTTTTTTATTCTTTCGTAACAACTTCTAGTGCAAAACTTTATGTGCAATATGCAATTATTGCATGAATGACAATAACTAATGATTCTTTATATAATCTATCATCTCAACATCTGCCATTCAAGGCTCCAAAAAATAAGTGCAAGGTTTAGATACGAATTTGGATTTTAGATTTGTGGCAACTAAATGATTGAAATCTTACTATGTAGCATTCTCACTTTGTAACTAAGACTCTTCATAAAGCGACTTCTCCATGAGACCCAAACCATGGACCAAATTTTTAACAGACTAATAAGATTGTGGCACATATTTTCAGGAATTCATTAAAAGGATTTAATTATTAAAATGATTTTGTGTAAAGACAATTGAAATTGTACTTTTTCAGCCCATGTGAGATTTTGGGTACATCATCAAGAGTAGTGTTTGCTTCATAAGTTTAATGTACACTTCATAAGATTAGTTTCCACTACGTTAGACACTAATTCAGTCCATAAGATTAATGTACACTTGATGAGATTATCATTCACTTCATGAGATTAGTGTTCATTTCATAAAATTAACATAAATTGCCTAAGGTTAAATACTACGTGAGGTTGGTGATCACTTTGTAAAATTAGCACGAGATGAAATTACATACTTTGTGAGATCTTAAGATTAATATCCACTTTGTGAAATTAAAGTTCACTACATGAGATTAAGGTTCACTATATTACTGTTCACTATTGTATATTTCATGAGATTATATGTTCACTCCGTTAGATTAGAATCCACTTTGCAATATTAATTTGTTCATTATGTGATATTAACATCAAAACTGTGAAATCAATTCACTTTGTGGATAATAAAGGCCACTTTATGAGTTTAGCATCCGTTGTTAAAGATTATTATTCACTTTATTAAATTAACATCTCTTGCTTAAGATTACTGATCACTTCATGAGATTAACATTCATTATATGAAATTAACATCACCTGCTTAAGATTATTAATCACTTCATGAGATTGTATATCCATTGCATGAATTAAAAATATATTTTGTGAGATTAATTCAAATTGTTAGATTAGTTTTCAACTAATCCACATTCATATATGCAAATTTACATGGTGCATAGTTATTTATAACTTCTCACAAACAATTATCTGATCTTCATCATCTCCTTATGTTACATGTGCAATGTGTTCTTTCAGTTATCTTTTTAATTATTGAGCTAGTGTACACTTTAATGTGAGATCCAAAATGATCTCGTATCTCTTATTAGTCTTAAAGACATGCATACCATACATCTCATATGCTAAATCTATAACATCTTAAAAATCTTACAATAATTTTAAGTAAATAATAAGACCAACTATGTTTGTTTTAATCTTTCTTCAGACAAAATAAATTTGAAGGTTGTATATGTGCGACCTTCGTTATAAAATTACTTTTGTTTTGCAAAGAGGTCTTCATGTAGCAAAAAGTTAGCTATGTACGTTAAATAAAATAATAAATAATGTTGAAAAAGAATAGACTATTACCTAAACTCCCTCTTTAATAAATAAAAAATTTTCATGAGCTGTCTAAAAGACCGCTATTTAGAACACTTATTGTTTGTTTTTACCTTGTGTAAGTTCTAGCAGTCAGATAAAATAAGATGAAGATAATGCATGTAAATTTTGTTTTTAAATTTAGAATGCTAAACTCCTTTAACTTGTATAGAAGGTGCTTATAAAATCATATGACATGATCGTACAAATTTCTCCACATGAGCTTTATACAGTGCAATACAATTAATCATAAATGTCATTGGATTTTTTATTGCAAATTGTCATACTTGGTTGTGTACATTACCACTATGAATGAAAGCTCGCTTTTTTAAGACATGAATTGTTCATGCATTCCTCTACAAAACCAAACTCTTTTGCAAAATTAAATTACATTATCTTTAGCGTTTAAACTTCTTCACCATCTCATCTTAAATATTAAAAATGACATATGTATTCTTTTGTGTGGCCACCCTTATTGCCACAATGTAACTTATGCCACCATTTATGATGATGATGTGTATATATGTCATAACACTCCAATTTGCAATGACCTAAAAACAAATGAAAGAAACATCGCTAAGTCATTACCATGTCATAGAGTGGAGCATTTACTATATGACCAATTCATGCAGCAAACGCTCACGGTCAATAACACACTTAACACATATTCTTGATGTGCGCTACCACCACTATTGAGCGTTCAGAATAATTTTTTCTCTCAATCTCTTTCCTTTTTTAAATTTTCATGTCATGTGAATTTAAAATCCTTAAAGCCTTGTGTTAACAACATGACACATCTTAAGTCTTGCTTTATATAACATGCTTGTGGTTATAATAAACCCCAACCTAATGTAGAACTACCTCATAACAACAAACATAAAAGCATCTTTATAACATCAATAATACTCTTGGATATGAAGACACAAGTCTCAGAGTATGGTACAGAGTTGCCCAATTGGCATGTATGCATACATGAGAAAAGGACATGTATGCATACATGCATGAGTATTTTACATGACAAGATGCCCATGTGTTTATACATCATGCCCATGCATGAGTAGCATGCATGCATATATCATACCATGCATGCATAGGGAATATGATATTACATTTAAATGATGATTCAACACTTTTTAAAAAAATGCCATTATATATGAAATCTGTAGCATTATGATGTTTTGCATTTTATATATTATGCATTGGTGTCAATAAAGTTTGAAGCCATATGTGTATAACATTTAAATGAAGAATGTAACAACTTATACAAAAAGATATAATTGTTGACAAATGATTAAAGAAACTATGGATGTGTCATTATTCTCAATGAATAACAATGTTTTAAGAAGTGTCATAGTTATGAACATGAATGAATATATTATTTAAAGTTTATTAACTTAAAAAATATCAAAAGTGAGTGTTGATTGTGTAGGTAGTTGAAACTTATTTATTATTGAGGAAATTGGAATTTAAAATGTTATATAATTCATCATGGCAATTATGTAAAATAAACTTTTCTTATATTATACATGAATGACGTATATATTACATTTTAGATTTTTTGTGACAAGTTGGATTAAGTTGTTCCTTTGATGAAGAGGTGTGAAGAGTTTGTAAGGTTTTTTAACAAATGCACAAGTTTTTATTATATTTTGTTTATTTTGTATTGTATTCTTTAATGGCTTCGAGAGACCTTACGAAGCCAACATTTACTCGCTTACTTATAACTTTCTAATTATAAGTTAGTTTATGAAATAAAAAACGTTAAATAATAATTTATGGTGAATTGGTACTAAAAAATTATTGACTTGATACATAATTCCTTTTGCTTATACTAAAATCTTAAAGTTTTTAGGCATTGATGAGAATCATTTTTGAGTGCATAAGTTGTATACAGCATAAGCTAGTTGATAATGATATGTTTGAAAAAGATAAAGTTGAAACTATTGAGCAATTCATATAAACTGCTTCTTTTGACTTTATTGAGGACAATTATGAAGAAGAAAATAAAATTAAAGATTTTTTTTATTATGGATCTCATTAAGAAAGAAAATGAGTCATGATGTAACATGTCACAAAGTGTTAGGCATTGTTTGCATTCATTGTGATTGGATATATTATAGAATGTTAATGCAATATATATATACATAAGTATTTTCAATTGATAATTAAGAGATGCATATAAAGTTTAATGAGGAATATAGAAGCATACATATTAAAAGATTGAATATACATCTTAGCTTTCTAAGTTACAACAACTTGTTGTATATGTTCTTAGTTTGATCTATTTTCGTTTCTGTTGCAATTTAGAACTTAAAAACTTAAAATCATAAAATAGGAAGAAGTTTATATATTGTTATAAACAACTTGAGACTCTTTATGCTAAACTAGAGAGATGCAACTTATGAATAACACAAATCAGACAAGAGTGAGTTTGTGTCTTAATTTAATATTAAGTTTAAATTTATTAATAAGACAGTTTATTTACATGCATTTGTGTTGTTAAGAGTAAGTACGCTTTATATTACATTCAATATATTAATACAACGCTGTAATTGCTCCCTCATCAATAATGATTTATTGTTTCAAAGTGTGCATGTGAATATAATGAAACTGTAAATTTTATCTTATTTCTATTTAATATAATACAGATTTGATAGTTCTGAATCCCTTTATGTCAAAGTTGCTATATTTTAAGTTTTAAATTTTATCTGGGAGACTTAGTTAACAATTTATATTATGGATTCTTTTTCTCTTTATTTAATAAACATGTATAGGTTTTATTCCACATAATTATATTTAAGTATAATAAAAAGTAATAGGTTTACAATATATTTAGATGTGAAAGTAAGAAACATTATTAGTGATGCCGCATTTGCAGCGACTCTTGATGTCGCATGTGTGTGTATGCTTGTGTGTGTGCGTGCGATGTAAATGTACATCATTACAGTATTTCTTTTCTTCAAAATGTTTAAAAATATATTATGCAATAATTTTAAGAGAATATTCAGCCCATCATTTATGCTCCTTAACTGAGTTAACTCATAGTATATTCGGTGTGGATCTTTAATGCAGATAATATATTCTTTTTTTTAATTTAAACAAATTTAAAGCTTATTAAGAGTATTTTAATTTATATAATTATTTAAAAAAATAAAATTTAAAATTAAATAGATAGATTTTTTACAATTAAAATTTTTAAAATAAAATCTAAAGTTGAAATAAAATTTAAACTATCTAATTAAAACTGATCTTCCTCAGTGTTAATCACTTTGTTTCATTTACATGTAAAACAGACCAATTTAATTTTAAGTCTAATAAAGTAAAGAAGGAATAATATTATTATAAGAGAGATAATATATTTAAAAATTTAGATTAAATTTGATTTTAGATATTAAAAATCAATTTATGACAAATTGATGAATCAAGGTAAGAAGAAAATATATACTATGTAAACATCAGTCTAATAATACAATTTATGTTTTAATTCAAAAGTAAAAACATTATATACAAAGAGAATATATGTAAATATATACTTAAGCACACACAAGTAGTAATTTATACCAAATAATAATATAAATTTGATAAGAATATATGTGTAATTTGTAATATATATATATAAGTTTTAAATGAATTAAAACATTAAATTTATGTTTATGTATTATACACAATATATTGTATATCTTCCATAAGTAATGCTTTAATATTTTAATATATAGCTTGATAACTTATATAACTGTAAAACTTAGCTTGTATTATACTATATGATATACTTAAATTATACACATGAATAAGCCCTAAAAAACAGAGCATGGGTTTAGGGTTCATGGAGATTTTGCTAGGTCTATGGCGAAGGTATCAAACGGGGCGCTCGCTGGCGGGCTAGTGACATTCGCACTGACTATGGCGGCATTCCCTTTCTTTTTCATGTAAGTGCGTTTCCTGCTTCAAATCTTGCAGATTACATACACATACGCACACACCAAATTCTCATGTATATACATTCATAACACATATGCTAATTTCACTCAGAAAATGGAAATCTAAACCAGTTATCGATGCAAACAAGCCGCTCTCTACAACAGCGATTATGAGAGGTCCATATATCAATTCTGGATCCCGTGATGTCGGCCCTGACCCCAAAAGCGGTAGATATAGCTAGAAATTCATAAAGTTAAAAGCAAGTTTAGTGAGGTCTAAGCAAGCGGTTTACTAAATATGCATAATAGAATAGCATCTCTGTCAACAATGGGTGATATAGTTCGAGTAGTAGCTCAGAATAAGCTGTTTGGGCACCCCACAAGAATACGGAGTATTTCTACGGTGACCAACAGTAGAAGACGCTTTTGCACGAGTACAAACGCTCTTATGGTGGTAGACTCTCTCACACTGGTGGATACTCCCCCTTCAACTCTGGGTAGCACGTTTCTATCCCATAGTCAGAGGAGAATCGGCCTCAAAAGGTATGCTTTCGTGTGTGTGTGTGTGTGTGTGTGATAAAGAGAGAGAGAGTATACATATGTGTGCATGTTTATAGGATCCTGCAAGCGACAAGTATGGGAAGATACGAACTGCTACAAAGGCTGCAAGGGCTGCATATATACCTGCACACCCAGTACCATCTAAAGCACGTTCAGATCCCGATGATCATGACACAACGCTTATATGTCCTGGTTGTGGAGTTTATATGCAAGATACGGATCCTATGAAGCCTGGGTATTTTAGAGTTCCCGTCAAGCTCGAGCATAAACCAGATAAACAAGATGGTTTAACTCTGGAAGAGCTACAAGAGCTTCAGAAGACATATCCCACTCAACAGGTAGCTTTACTTTTCTACATAATTAGTATGAGTAGTGTATTTGTGTACATACGACATCATACATACGTGGGGTATACTTGCGGGTTTATGTGTAATATCCAAGCAAGTATGTCATCGTATATGCATGACTATATTTGTATTTATAGACGTGTATTTATAGGAGGAAGGTGCTACAGAAAGTGAAAAGAAGAAGGAAGCCGATTCAAGCTATTCTTACTTTGAGATTGTTAACGGGGAAATGACGAAGCTGGATACACGAGAATTTCAGCCACCAAGTGATTACCACCGTAATGATATCAAGGCTTTAGAAGACACATGGGGGGACATCGTAGAGGTATGTATATGGTATACGAATTTGGATTCACGTGCGTATGAATATACTCTAATAACAGGGAGCCGAAGAAGTAGAGGAAAGAAAGAGGCAGAGGAACTTGTTAAAGTCATTCAAACGCGAGAAGTACTCTTTTATCTGTTTCTATTTACGCATCATATAGGTCATGTTTGTTTATATGCACCTAGACATCCACTTAAGCTCACATGTGAGGCATTATACACGTTTAGTACTTAAATATATGTGTGTATACTTATATAATTTTAATTGTGTACTAGACCGGTAGAAGAAAGGGCGGTGGTGTGTGCAAGATGCCATTCACTGAAGTTTTACGGGCGTGTGAAGGAGAAGACGGCAGAGGAGCTTCTGCCTACGTTTGATTTTGAAAAGATGGTTGCTCGGCGACTTAAAACTGCTTATGGCAAGCGTGCTGTTGTTTTAATGGTTGTTGATGCTGCAGATTTTGATGGTTCTTTCCCTCGTCAAGTCGCTAAACTTATCTCTGAGGTAATACCTCTCTGTGTGTGTGCCTGCGTATTTGTGTGTGGTTCTTTTTCGCGAAGCTTCACTGTGAATTTATATAGAGAATTATATATATATATTGTACAGGTGGAGGAGCAAATGGCTGCCACGTATAAAACCGGAACTAGTGGAAACTCACCGAGGTTAATTGTGGCCGCTACCAAGGTTGATTTGCTCCCTGGACAGCTTTCTCCAACGAGACTCGAACAGTGGATCAGGAAAAGAGTGATTATTGGTGGCGCTCCTCGTCCTATCGCTGGTAAATACACATGCATATGCATGTATATGTGTGCGTGTACATATATAACCAACACACCTTTGTAATGACCAATATATATATATATATATATATGAGATATAAGATATGCGGATACTAGTGATATAGTTTTTTTAATGAGAAACCATGTAATATTCTTATTATTCTATTATAGAGTATAATATGCTGCATGTATACATAAATATATTAAATAGTGCGGATATATGCATATAATGTATATATAATACATTTGAGTCCTTACTACGTTATACATGTGCTTTATAGATGAACTATACATGTGTTATAACACACCATAGATCGATGCATATGCAATCTGCACAGACGGAGTATTTCTATATACGTGTATGTGCCCAGCAATATACAGGAGCTTTGTGATATATCATTCTGAAGTGTTTGGTATACACATGCGATCTTATTATGTAATTACGTGCGTGCGAACGAAGCGAGATGCTTATTATCATGAATATTGAGTTAACTGTAGATATATAGTAAGTTCTCTTTCTGTCTGTCTGTCTCTCTCTCTCTCTCTCACACACACACACACACACACGTATTGATTGATGGTTATTATTCCAGTGCATTTGATTTCGGCAACAAAGAACTGGGGAATACAAGCACTCACAGAGAGGATAATGAAGTAGCCGGTCCACGTGGCGAGGTGTGGGTGGTCGGAGCACAGAACGCTGGCAAATCGTCGTTAATCAACGCATTAGCGAGGTTTAACGTTGGTAAACACGAGAATCGTTTGACAGAGGCTGCTCATCCGGGGACTACGATTGGTATACTTAAGATTACAGGTATTCTACCACAGGGTATAAAACTGTTCGATACGCCTGGAATTATGCACGCTCATCAACTCACTAATCGGCTTAACGAGGAAGAGTTTAAGAGTGTTCAGCTTCGTAAGGAGCTTAAACCTCGTACTTATCGTATAAAGGTACGTATTAGATATAAATACGCAGCACACTCTGCAGATACCTTATGGATAGCTGTATTTACACGTCCTACTCTCATGTCTCATAGGAATTAAACCACATATACACATACATATTCATACCCGGACATATACTTACATGTACATACAATATATCTGTACATACAGGTCCGGCTATATGTATGGTATATACATATATGTGGCTTTATATATAGAATACAAGTCTAGATTGAAAGGTATATAGTGTACACACATATGTATATAGGAATTTGTGGATTGCTTATGTACATACATAGTTATGAAGACATGGAAAGCTGTATTCAGTATAAAACACATCTATTTTCATACATGTATATATATATATATGTATATATATATATATATATCGGACGCCTTTAGATTGAAATGTTTTAATGCAGGTTGGTCACAGTATACAAGTTGGAGGTTTTTTAAGACTGGATTTGCTCGAATCTCCTAACGACCGGACTATTTACATGACGGTTTGGGCTTCTCCATTTATCTCCTTACATATGGGGAAAACAGAGAAAGCTGTGGATAATTTCAAAAACCATATTGGAGTTGCACTTAAGGTGCGTGCGTGCGGGTGTGACCGTATGTCTAGACATACATATACACATGTTTGTACATGCATATATAACTTTGAGCTCTCTCTCTCTCTCTCTCGATCCCTAGATGTATAATACATCCATATTTGTTTTGTGTGTTTGCAGCCTCCATGAGCTTGAAGAGCTGGCTGGAACATGGGCAATTTACATCACAAAAAATACGAGTACGTGGAGACGATTGGGAAGCAAGCAGTGTTGATATTTCCGTTGCTGGACTTGGATGGGTAGGATTGGGCCTCAAAGGTGAAGCCCTCATTGAAGTCTGGACGTTTGAAGGCGTTGGTGTCTCAACACGCGAGGTACTCATACTTACGTGTGTATATGTGTGTGCGTATGTGTGTGCTTATTTTCAGTTTACCTCATAATATACAAATATAAAGTTGTAAGTGAGATTCACATATATACGTATATATGTGTTATGTGTGTGTGTGTGTGTGTATTTATTATTATTTTTTTCATTTATTATGTAATGCTGTGAGATATGTTCAGGGTACATACATATACATACATATACATACATATATATATATGATATAACATTCTTTCCCACGATAATGTTTTTTTTGCTGTTGCATATACTATCGTTTCACACATAGATATATATGTTTGTTCTCTCTCTGTCTCTGTCTCTCTCTCTACACGCACACACACGCGCAGAGCATAATTCAAATATGGAAAGAGAATAGTGTGTCAGGGTTTATTTTGTGTGTAGTTGGTAACAAACTACTCAATGTTATATAACTTTTCCTTATCTCAGTTTATTCATCCATTAATTTTTGAACTTTATAAATTTAATATATAATAGGCTATGGAATATGTCATTATATTGATGCGTAAACTTCCGTTTATTGGAAAACTTGCAAGAATATTCAAATAGTAAAAATTTAAATTCTATTACATTTGATTATTTGACTTCTAAGTTATAAAATTTACTGCATGACTATGACTTTAAAGTTATTGCTGTTAACTTTTGTGCTTATTAGTTTAATACAAACTTAAGTTTGTATAATCAAATTAATACATTTAATTAATAAACATGTTTTACTTTTATTGTTAAATACATTTTAATGTATATTTATACTTATTTTATAGGCTTTAGTGTATGACTATGCAAGGGACTTTGAGAAGACAGGTTTTACAGTTGTACATCAGACTGAAAAGCCGAACAAGAAGAGGCCTTCAAATGCAGAGACAAGCTATAACAGAAAAGCAGACAGACTTGCTAAGGAAAAGCTAAAGGCAGGTGCGAAACAGAAGCAGTTAGCTGAGCCTTTAACCAAGCAAGCTGAAGGCGAGGGCGAGCCATTGGAACTTTGGTGAAGGTATTTTAAAAGTGAAATAAAATAACATAAGTATACGTATCTGTTTTACTCATATGTATATAGGTATGTACGTATATATATATGGATATGTATACACGATATACATATGTACGTATATTTATATACAGATATATATAGACTTGCTGAGGAGAAGTTAAAGGCAGGTGTGAACAGATGCAGCCTCTAAAGAACAAAAGGCGAGCGCTTGGAACCTTGCTGATGTTTTGTAAGGTATTTACTTAAAATTATCAATTGTGTATATGTATGTGAGACATAAATCTTATAATAAATACTAATAAAAGTGGAAGAACTGTTAACTTTATAAAGTAGCTCCAGTGATGGTATATCTCAAGAGATTAATGTTACTTATTCATTTATTAACAAATTTTCAAGGAACTTATTTATTCTTTAAAGTTCTAAAAGTTTTATATCTTTTATTCTAATAATGAATATAATCTTAATTAAGATAAAAACATTTACTAAAAAAAATAGAAAAACATTTGTATTATACAAGGAAACTTATAATAGGCTTACATGATGGACCCTCCAAAGGGTTTAGAAGGCATTCTTAGCAGGGTTTTGGCTTCTCATTTAGTAGGGTTTTCATCATTATGATTATTTTTAGTTATATTTTTAACTTAGTCTAGACATAGATAACAGCAGCTTATCATTTTTAAGTCTTGACCCACTTGCAGGCCCTTGTACCTTTATTAATCAAGGTTACCACTTAATTATCTTTGGTGAAGTTTATGCCAACAAAAAAAAGCAATCCAAATGAACCATGCATAACAACATAGAAAGCAATCGAAATGAACCATAGATAACAACAAGCTTAATGTATTATTACATATCTTTCTTTACATATTATTATATCTTTCTTTTTTTTATGTCTTTTTCTTAAAACTTGCATTGAATTCATCCTTAGTGATGATTTAGTGATGGCCTCATTTGATAAAGATGACATTATATCATTTATTATTAGTTGCATTACTTTTTTATTCCCTTTGTTCCGTGTTGAGATTGTTATTGTGCAATAGTTGTTCTATTGTTGTTTACTTAATGTTAATAATTTTCAAGCTTGTGAAACTTTTAAAATGTCTTTCAAGATATTAACATTTATTATTGAAAAGAAAGTTAAGCATGAGATATAAAAATTTTGGGGTTTGTATATGAGTTGAACCCCATCAATGGCCATTCTAAATCTTAAATTCACATAGCATTATTAGAGATGTTGAACTTTATCAATGGCCGTCTTAAAACCTAAACTAACATGGCACTGTCAGAGTTGCTAGATTAGGCATGGGTCATGCAAGACCATGCATAACATGCATGGTATGAGTGATTAGGAATAAACTCACAAAGTTAAGGATAACAATTGATTTAAGAGTAAACTCATCAGGTTAAGGATAATAATTATACAAGGTTAAGGATAACAATAAGATTAAAGGTCATTAAATAGTTAAACTTAAGAATGGATAAATTTAAGACATTAAGGGATAAACTCACAATAAAAATTTGATTAAGAGTCATTAAATAATTAAGCCAATGCATATGAATTTAAGGATAAACTCACTAAGTTAATGATATTAATTAGGTTAAAAGTCTAATTTAGAAATAAACTCATCAAATTAAAAATATAATTAAGTTAAGATTCCAACTTAAAAATAAACTCATTAAATTAAAACTAATAACTGGGTTAAGGGTCTAACTTAAAAAAATTCACAAGGTTAAAGATAATAACTAAGTTAAGGGTTATTAAATAGTTGTTAAGTCTAGGTATGAGTAAACTTAAGTGCTTAAGGATAAACACATCATAATTGATTTAAAGATAAATTGAATTAAGGGTCCAATTTAGGATAAACTCATTAAATTAAAAATAACAATTGGGTTAAGGGTCTAAATTTACAACGTTAAAGATAACAATAGGGTTAAGGATTATTAAATAATTAAGCTTAAACATGGGTAAACTTAAGAGGTTAAGAGTCATGTTACAGATAACAACTCGGTTAAAGGTAATTAAATAATTAACTTAGGCATAGGAGAGAATAAACTCATCAAATTAAGGATAACAATTAGGTTAGGGTTTAATTTAGGAATAAATTAATTAAATTAAAAATAACAACTAGGATAACGGTCCTCACTAGGTTAAGGAGATAAACTCACTAGATTAAGGAAATTTAAGAGGGTTCAATAATTAGTAAATTATTATCAAATAATTAAACTCACCAATGGTGGGATGTGTATTAGTTAACAAAAAAAATTCAAAGTGGTACTTCTAGCATTACATAATTCTTGCAATGATTTTTCTCAGAGTTTGACCCAAGGGCCAACATGTGGCAAACGTGGCTGCCAAGTGGCCATTCGACATCATCACCCTATGTGAGCAACACTAAGTCTTCCAAGATAACCCTAAGAGTCTGACTTAGATGCCCAATTAGGCAGAAGACTTAAATTCCTACCCTAAGTCCCCTAGAATGATCATCCCTAAACCCTAGAGGATAACCTAAGTAGACTTTAGGATCTTGTTTAGTAGACCTAGACATGCTCATGCCCTAACCCCACAAAGATGTGTCTCACACATACCCCGTGACAGAGCCAAGGCATTGTCACTTACCCTTGAAGAATCACCCTCAATCGGAGTACAACCCTTTTAAGGCAACAAGGGGTACCATGAACCACAACTAACCCCTAAGGGTTTGAGTGACCAAGTCATACCCTAAACCTAAGGCTAATACTTAGGACACGAGTGTGCGCCGTAGACGAACACGAGTGTTCTATTAAGCAAACTCCTTAAATGCTAGGTTTGAATAACCCTAAGTACATGACCTTGCGAGTGCTTCACGAAAGGCTCCTGCTAACAAGCTTAGGTTGTTTAACCCCTGGATTCCAAGGAGAAACTCTCCCCTAGCCAAGTGGGCCTAAGCACACCTAGTTATGAGACCTAATCTCTCTTGAGCAAATGCCCAAGGCTTAGCACCCTAGTGCGAGCACAAGCATGCTTGTTTGCTAGAGTATCCAAACCCCTTCCGCGAAAGCCCACGACACAACCCCAAAGGGCATGCCTCAGGCGTTGTATCATGTGATGTCTAGCTTAGTGCCACATCTTCATGTGACACTGCCTTCCCGTTGTGGGCTATCATGCCATAGCCCTAAGATTTAAGAGTTGCACCAAGTGCCACAAATGTGGCTCCTAATGCCAACTCTAGAACCCTCAATTATCCCTCAAGACTCTAAGGAAACCCTGTCAATCCCCACGACTACAGTTGACAGGACCAGCCCCTACTTGGCTGTGAGTGTTGCTCTTAGCTTGATGAGGAGGAGGCTGGAGACAAGCCTCAACTCTCTACTCTTGAACATGCATTCCCATAAGACCTCTCAGGCATGGATTCGCCAACGTTAAGGGTAAGTTACCCCGAAGGTGGGACGTACCCTTGTCATCTGGAAGTTAGGGCGACATAACAGAGACAAGCTAGAGCTTGCACCAGGAGAAGAGTAACGAGCTCAGTCATGACACAGGAACCCTCACTCCTACATACTACTTATTATTGTGACAGAGCCCCCCCCTATTTTCATGTTACATAAGTGGGCTGGCACGGAGAGGAAATATTACTTTGGTGAGTTAATTAATGACTCATTAATCCCTAAACCTTAAACTTGAGGGTTTAGGCACCTAGGGTTAGGTCAACCCTAAGGGTGTTTCTACCCATATCCGACACGCCAAACGGAACCACCCAAAACCTAACTAGGACACGAAAAAACCAAGGTAAGAGTTTTTTATGAAAGTGCTAGCTTCGCCAGAGTTTGTTGCAAATACCTAAGACACCCGGCCGGACCATCACTATATATCCAAAGTGCATTAAGTAGGCTTTTTCTTCTACACCTAGGCTTATCAACATAGTACAGTAGGTAACAACAGTCAATGTCTAAAGTAAAAGAAGAGTCATAGTAGAAACTATGACAATTTTGACTACATATTTTAGGATAAGCATACCATCCTATCTTAGCTTTGCATTTGCTTAAAGTATGTATGCACCCTCAACCATTTTCTTCATATTTATTGTTGATCTTGCACCACCAAGCCTAAAGATAAACCACAAACATTTGAAGATGATTCTTGTGGATGCCCCAAACCAAACTTTTAATATCTCTTGTATTCCACCTCTACCTCTAGAGGATTTTTATCCTTTGCATTAGCTATACAAAGTGTTTTAAAACTTGCAACATGAAAATAATCTTTGGTCTTCTTATTTTTATCCAATCGCTTGATTTGAAAGTGCCTGCCTTTGTGCCAAACACTTGAAAAAGAGTGTACTTCAAGTGAGATACCAAATCACTCACATACTTTTTATCTTCTTCAATTGTCTTCCTCAACCAATCTATAATGTAAATAAGTGGCACATTGATCCCTTGTTGACTTAAAGATCTTATGCCTATCAAGGTAAAAGGTTGCAACTTTGCTTCATTATAAAGAAAAACTATCGATTACATCTTCATCTTGTGAGAAATCAATACATATCTTCCACATGTTTCCCTCTCATCATTTTTATTTATCCATCTATGTGGTGCATCTAGATCTAAACCAAACATTTTAACATGTGCAACAACCGCTCAATAAAATAACATCCATCAAGAGTGAACAAGGCATGTCAACTTTATCTGGTCAATAACTTGAACGAAATAATGCATTTGATAAGTCATGATACCTAAAAAGGTCAAATTATATCATAATAAAAAAAGTAAATCTATCATAATACAAGTAGAAAAAAGCCACTTCAAGTTTGTAAATAACTTCTTTAATAAATAGTTTCATAGACGATATATCAGCACTGTCAATAGTTTGAAATATTATCCATCGTATAAGCTTTAATAAATAAAAAATAGCTTCTCTCACTTTTTTAGTTAGCTTATTCCCAAGAGCTAGACATCTTATAGAGATAGTGAGGTAACATTTTAATTAAAGTAACAATCTGAAAAAAAAAAAACATATACATAACTAATCATGTATTTTCATGCTAACCAACTTCAACATGGCTAGTCATTTTTTATGTTATCAATTTATGTTTATTATTCAAACTCGTGGACTCACTATTTATTTAATTTGACCAATAAATTTAAGTAATTGGCATTTATGATGTCGAACATCGTATTTTTATATTTGTTAGGATGTTAAAAAAGTTTAGCAACTAATTAATTATAGTTATATTATAAATCGTCATGACTTACATTAATAAATATTAAAGCTTTCTAAATCAGCATCTTTACAACCTTGACATGTGTCAAACTTGCTTGATGAATGTGAATGTCCTTGTTTCATCTTGTGACAAATTTATTAAATATACAAAATAAAGATGCTTGCATGCCACATAACACTTGTTTCTTGTCTCTTTTCATGAAATCTTCATAAGTTATTCATTCAATATTGACGGTGTAGAAATGACCCTTAGTAGGGCTCCTCCATTGTGATACTCCATTGATGTGCTAACAACCTCTTGCACACTCCTAGCCATCACTTCTAAACCCAGTGAAACCCTTTTGGACATTCTCTCCTTTAATTGTTTAATGGTCAACCATGTCCTAATGTACCTTCCCTCCTAAAATGCAACCATCTTCATGTATTGTTCCAAAGCGTGCAACATATCAGCAACACAAGCATCATGTAGTTTATGTGGCCTGCAACCACCTCTAAGGCCAATCAGTTCCAATGTTTCTTAAAAGGTTAGTTGTTGATACATAAGCGACATTCCCAAGAGTAAGATTTTGTGTTAATTAAAAAAAAAAGATTAGTTTTTTTTTTGTTGGGCTTGCCAATGAACCTTAGTAGAAAAAATATATTACATGTGAACTATGCCCACGGGTGAATTTTAACATACCACCATCCTAGCCAATAGTTATAATAACTTTGTGGTGTCCACATGATCTTTCTCTCTCCACCACATGATCTTTCTCTCTCCACCACATATAATTTCATTACATCATGCTTCATCTTCCTCCTTAGTTGGAGCCAGATCTCTACAGTTCCATATTCAAATTAAGGTTTTGTAAGATCCACGTGTATGACTGCATGTGCACATACTATTATTAGCATAATGGATTTTGATAGTTGTCGGATTGGATTCAATTTGGACCACTCGCTCTTATATATAAGTTAGGGTTTCTGAACTAATGGATATACACATTTCTATATTCCAAGCTCTCACATTGGTGGAGGTGAGGGCACCTCTAATTGTCCCCACGGAGTGCTCGGATTTGTGTCTTTTTATCAATTTTCTTTGTCTTCTTAGGTCTAGCTTTCCATTGTTTAAACCTATTCCTTTTTTGTAGATTTTGTCTTTTCTTCGTCCATGGATCCACAACAGGCAAATCCCTTGTCTGTGGAGTAGTTACTCATGTAGTTGTTGGATGCCATGCGTATGCAACTGAACAATCATTCTCAGCTGATGGCAGCATTCACAGTCCAGGGTACTCCTCATACTCATGTTGCAAACCCCGTGTCCGGCCGGATTTCTTTCGCGAAAATCTTGGAGATGATGTGTATCATTGGTTTGACCACTTCATTGTGGTTATCACATATCATTCGTGGGACGGTGCTCAATGTTTGCGCGAGTTTCCTACTTGTCTTCAAGGGACGGCGTTGTAGTGGTACAATGGTCTGAACGTTGCAACTTGTGGAGATTGGAGTATTCTTCTAGAGATCTTCAAACGTGCATTTGGGCATGTAGACGACTGTGATGATGCTTTTCAGCAGTTGCATCGTATTCGTCATGAGCCATCTGAGTCGGTGATGCAGTTTGGTGTTCACTTTCAAAGCCTTTTGCTGCGTGCAGAATTTAACATGTCAGAACGCATCAAGTAGTTATGTTGTGCCTAGCACTTCGTCAAGACCTTGGGACTTGTGCATGCACTAACTCCAGTGACTCTTGACGATCTTTGAGGCTGGCACAACGATATGAGTCATCACCTCTTCCACTTGCACCTTCGTTCCACTTCATGTTAGGGATGGACCTGCTCCAATGGAGGTTGAGGCTGTTGCCGCTCGTGTACTAGCACAAGGTGGGGCCCGTGTCCGGCCGGATTTCTTTCGCAAAAATCCTGGAGATGATGTGTACCATTGGTTTGACCACTTCACTGTGGTTGCCACATATCATTCGTGGGACGGTGCTCAGTGTTTGCGCGAGTTTCCTACTTGTCTTCAAGGGACGGCGTTGCAGTGGTACAATGGTCTGGACGTTGCAACTCGTGGAGATTGGAATATTCTTCCAGAGATCTTCAAACGTGCATTTGGGCATGCGGACGACTGTGATGATGCTTTTCAGCAGTTGCATCGTATTCGTCAGGAGCCATCTGAGTCGGTGATGCAGTTTGGTGTTCGCTTTCGAAGCCTTTTGCTGCGTGCAGAACCTAACATGTCGGAACGCATCAAGTTAGGTATGTTGTGGCCAGCACTTCGTCAAGACCTTGTGGGGCTTGTGCATGCACTAGCTCCAGTGACTCTTGACGATGCTTTGAGGCTGGCACAACGATATGAGTCGTCACCTCTCCCACTTGCCTTCACGTGCTCTTTTCCACTCCATGTTGGGGATGGACCTGCTCCGATGGAGGTTGAGGCTGTTGTACCAGCACAAGGTGGGGCCCGTGGACGAGGACGTGGACTGTGCAGTTCGTTGTTGGGCATGTGATGAGGTTGGACACACGTATCGGCGCTGTCAACGGTTTCCCGATTGGCGTCCCCCATTTCCAGGATGGAGGCCAGGCATCAACAACGTCCGGTTGGTGCTGCTGCAGTGGAAGGTTGTGATGCGGTGGATCTTCCGGGAAACGACGAATCGCACGAGTAGAGGAGGGTCCTCGTGCGAATAAATTAGTGACCCCTCCATCTTTCTTTCGGGAGTATCATCAAGGGGTTCACTCGGCACCAAATCATCCGGTTTTCACTTTTCAAGCTCGTTTAATCACACGCCACGTCCTGTTTTCCTTTCAGTGTTGGTGGATACAGGTTCAAGTTTGTCCTTTTTCTCAATCTGTTGCTACACGTTGCAGCCTTCATTTGCGTCGTGCGGTAGAACCAGTCTTCATTCTGTACGGCAACGGACACATACTCATGTTTTCGCGGATGAAGTGGACATTGTTGTTCGTGTGGATGATCGTGAGCTCGAGCTTCAATCTTTGCGGGTGGTGCCGAGTCAAGCTTTTCACCTTATTCTTGGTATGGATTGGTTAACTCGCAATCATGCCAAGTGTGACTTTGAAAAGTCTCCCCCTTGTCTTTCTTATTCCTCTTACTTCTATTCCACTTCGTCCATCTGCTTCCACCTCTGCTTCCATCACTTTTGTCTCACCCTTATTTCCAACCATTTTCCCTTCATGCTCTTCCTTTCTTCTTTGGATCCATCAGATGATCGTCGTGCTGTAGTTGTTGATCAACTCAAGAAGGAGTATGCTGATCTTTTCAACTTCGACTTGTCATCTGGGGCCAAGATTGCGACACGCCACCCTATTCCAACTGGAGAAGCTAGGCCAATCAAGGTACCTGTTCGGCGTCGTCACCAAAGGAGCTCAAGATCTTACGAGCGAATGTCAAAGAGATGTTGGAGAAGGGTGTTATCCGGAATCTCGAAGTCCTTGGGCGTGCGAACCTCACCTTGTGACGAAGCCTGATGGGAGCGTTCGATTCTGCATTGACTATCGCCCTTAAATGAGGTAACCGTCTCAGATGTGTACCCACTTCCTCATACTGCAGACCTTTTGGATCGACTGGGGCGGAGCCGTTGGTTCACCAAGTTAGATCTCGCATCTGGATATTGGCAAGTTCGATGGCTGACATGGACATTCCCAAGACTGCTTTTCGAACACCATTTGGCATGTACGAGTTCTGGTGATGCCTTTCGGTTTGAGCAATGCTCCAGCAACTTTCAGCGTATGATGGTGAGGTTTTTGCAACATGAACTCGATTCATGATGATGTTTTGATCCATTCAGTGGAACGTGGGAGGAGCATTAGTGATTACGTAAGGTTTTGGATCGACTGCGGGAAGTTGGTTTGAAGTTGAAGCCATCTAAGTGTGTGTTTGGATCAAAGGACACCACTTATCTGGGTTATCGCATTTCACGTGAAGGTTTGCAAGTCGATCCTGACAAACTAGTTGCAGTTTTGAAGTTCCCTACGCCAAAGTGTGTAATGATGATGTCTTGGCAAGGTACAATATCTGGGTCGTTTTGTGGATCATCTTTCAGATCTTACTGCACCGTTGCGCGCGTTGTTGAAATCGTTAATGACTTCTTTTGTTTGGTCTAAGGATTGCAAGCAGGCATTTGCAGATCTCAAAGAGTTGTTGACGACTCCTCCAGTTTTGGCGTACCCGGATTACATGTCCTTTCATCTTGTGCGTAGATGCTTCTGACATCGGCCTCGGGGGTGTATTGATGCAGGAGAGTACGAGTGTTCCTGGCCAACGACATCCCATTGCGTACATCACCGTACATTGCAGCCAGAGAGGTGAATTACTCCACAATGAAAAAAGTGTCTAGCAGCAGTTTGGGGTTTTGAGAAGCTCCATGCCTACTTGCATGGTTCGCGGACGTTGTTGGAAGGCGATCATGCAGCATCACTTCGTTGTTGAAGCGAAGAATTTGATTGGGCGTACTGCTCGGTGGGCCTTGAAACTTCAAATTTACGACTTTGAAGTTGTTCATCCCAGGGAGTTCCATGGCTGATGCTGATGCTCTTTCTCGGGCTCCTCTTCCACCTTCTCTCTCTTCTGTTGCCCCAGAGGAACCAGTTGTTCCAGCTTCAGTGGACTTTTTGGATGAAGATTCCGTACCATCAGCAGTTGCTGCTTGATTCAGTGTCCGCAGAATGCAGAGTTAGATTTGCCGTCTTTGGATGAGGTTCGGGAAGCTCAAAAGGTTGAGCCGTGGATTCGAAGGCTTCGTGATGGGTTTGAGAATTGCATCACTTGCTGATGACTTGCCTTTCAGGCATTTACATTCGCAAGTATCGCCTTCAGGATGACCTTCTTTATTTTGTGGGGACTGATCCAGATGATCCTTTGCGGTTGGTGGTGCCTTCAATCTTCATTCCACGCTTCCTCCATGCTTACCATGACTCTCCTATTCTTGGCGGGCACATGGGACATCGTCGGGTGATGGAGAAGCTGCGCAGATCTTTCTATTGGCCGGAGTTGCGAGGAGATGTGATTCGGTATGTGCGTAGCTGTGTGTGGTGCCAAGCTCGCAATACCCCCATGTGCTTCGAAGGACGGTTGGAGTCAATTGCAGTTTCTCGTCCGTTTGATTGGTGGCATTTGATTTGATGGGACCTTTTCCGCGGTCAACTGCTGGTAACGAGTATGTTATTATTGCTTCTGATTACCTAACTCGTTGGTAGAAGTTGGTGCTCTTGCTAGTGTGACTGCTTCTGCAGTTGGTCAGTTTTCCTTAATCAGTCGTTTCAGTCCGGAGCGAATTCTCTCGGATAATGGTCATTTATGGCTGAGGCATTTCATGTTTTGACATCTCGATTAGGGATACGCCACACTTTCACAATGCTTATCATCCTCAGACAGATGGTTTAGTGGAACGGCTCGTAGGGGATGATCGCGAAGTATGTGAACTTTCAACATTCGGATTGGGATGGTTATCTGCCGTCTCTCCGATATGCTTATGTCACTGGAGTTCAAAGTTCCATTGGTACTTCCCATATAAGCTCTTGTATGGTCATGACCGGTGTTGCCAACGGAGTTGGGTTTGCCTTCTCGGTTACCACGAGCTGCTGATGCTAGGTCGTGGATCGGTATCTAACGAGCATTCTTCCATTGGTTCCTGAGGAGTCAGCAAAACACTTGAGCCGCGTACAAGTAGGACAACAACAATGCTACAACTTGCATCATCGTCCTCCTGTGGAATACAAAGTTGATGAACTGGTGTTGTTTCGTTTTCCCAAGCTTACGGTACATGGTTTAGTTAAGAGTCTCCTTCCTCAGTGGAAAGGACCGTATCGAGTGCTACGGTAAGTAGGGTCACAGGTTTATGAGGTTCGGCACGACATTCAACCCGATCCTCTAGAGATTGTACATGTGCAACGATTGAAGCATTTTGTGCAATGGGAACAAGTTGTGTCGCCTACATATCCACCAGTGCCTCCTCATGATGTTCCTGCAGATCCGGCCATCTACAAGAGAAGCCTAACCAACTTACACCCTTTTTAGAGGAGGGGATGATGTAAGATCCACGTGTACGGCTGCATGTGCATATACTATTATTAGCGTAATGGATTTTGATAACGTCAAATTGGATTCAATCTGGACCACTCGCTCTTGTATATAAGTTAGGGTTTCTTAATTAACGGATATATATACATTTCTATATTCCAAGTTCTCACAGTTCAATGTTTAAGAAATAATTATGAGCAAATATGTTATATATATATATATATATATATATATATATATATATATATATATATATATATACATAAGCATTTAACATACCTGTGTTGCGTGTATACACATACATGCATATATTATACACGTCTGGTTCGAAACGACTAGATTCGTATATTCATAGTATATTTTTAAAACCATCGTGGAGGTGTATCTCTCTATATTACATAAATACACAAGTTATCTTACTGACACTTTTACATAATATCTTGTGCGTTTTACGCTGGACTGCACATTAATAAGGATTTATATTTTATAAATATGTAAAATTATCCTTCATATACTTATCTTTAATTAGTTCAGAAAATGCTTAAGGTTCCATATATACACATATACACACCAATAAAATGTTTGACATACAATAATTATTTATTTTAAATTTTAGTACTTCGTTAATATTTGTCAGCCAATTCATAAAAGGGTTACGCGATATATATATATATATATTACATTTAAAAATTAAACATATTATTTAATTTTGAATAACTTATATTGTAGTTAACTGCAACCCCGCGTAGCGTATTTCGTTTATTATTTCCTTTCTAAAATCAAACGTATTTTCTTCAATTTTGAATAGTTAAATCACATTCTCTTCATCAAACCACTCGTTTCACAGATAAATGTTTAAATTATGTAAAATTGATTTTTATTTGACCTCCTACAACTAAAAGCCAGTCACTTTTCTTGAACAGTGGAAGGTATGTTTTTCTTCTTATTTCGTATTAATATCGCACGGCTGTAGCTTCTTGGTTAAGTTGCTTAATCGATGAAAGCTATATAAGTGTGTCACACACACTGTGTGTGTATGTGTGATACATATATATAGTAAAATATATTTATTAATGTGTTAAAGTCATGTGTATGTGTTAATGTGTTAGAAGCATCTTGGCTACGTGATATAACTGATGTGGACCTGATCTACAAAATGAGTGACGACAGCATTGTGTATGTCCCGCGAGATGTGAGTGTATTTGTGTGTGGGTGGGTGCGCATTTGTGTGTGCCTGTATACCTACAAAGAATATATTTTAATATTACAAATATAACATAAATGAAGTCTTTTATATAGGTATCTTATATATCATATGTATGTATGAGTCATCAAACTATTTATATTATGTCTTAAGTGAGATATCACGTATTAAAAATGCGTATTTTGTATCTCTATATATTAAAAGCATTATATACACTGAAAACTACATTAATAATTTGATCTCTCCCCTTCTGCGTCTCTCTTATATATTTATTTCATTGTGTATATGTTTATATATTTATACCCCATGTCAAAGTTGAAGCATCACGACTTACTCCTCAAGGAATCAACCTTTTTAAGATGACAAGAGGCATGATTAACCCCTAAAGGTTTGAGTAGCTAAGTCGTACTTTAGACCTAGGGTTAGTACTTAGTAAGGACACAAGTGTACGCCATAGCAAGCACTAGTGTTCTGCTAAGTAAAGTTCTTAAAACTAAGTTTGAATAATCCTAAATACATGACCTCACAAATGCTCCATGAAAAGGGCTTTAACTAATGAGTTTAGGTTGTTTAACCCTTAAATCCTAAGGAAAACACCCCTTAGCCAAGTGTGCCAATAGCACACCTAGACCTAACCTCCCATGAGTTGATGCCCAAGACTTAGCACCCTGATGTAAGCACAAACAAGTTTGCTCACTAGAGTATCCAACTGCTTAGTATTAAGCCATGTAAACAACATTGAACATGGGTTAGTCGATCCTAAGAGATGGGGTAGTCTTGTGTCAAGCACCATCCAGCAAAAGGGAATTAGGTTAATATTCTCAAACCGAGACAAGGCAATGAGTGGTAACACTTACAAATCTAGAGATGTTGATGGGCCCTATGAAGAGTTCTCTTTTCTTTTTAATAGCATGCCAACTTTGAAATTGGTTCAACCGAAGATAGGGCCTTATGGCTAGAAAAGCATTGCAAGTTTTGCAATGTTGATGTGCCCTTGGTGGCCCTTAAAAATATGGAGGAATGGGTGTTGAGCTGGCCCAATCGTACTCATAACTACATCATGTCTCCAAGGTGAGCAGCCTCTAGTCAATGGAACAATGTAAGTAAGGGAAGTTGACAAAACGAATCTGCAACTTTTAAGAAAAGGATTGGCTCTAAAGGTTGAAGGGTCTGTGGCTCGACCCCGTAGACTATCAATGGTCTGCCTAAGCTTCTCTTTGTGGTGAGGGTAGGCTTGTCAGAGTTTAACCCGGAGGGCTAACACGAGGCAACACTGTTGAACAAAGAAAATTCATAATGCCTAAAACATAGCTGTGGTCACCACCGACAACCCGTATTAAGGGTCTATCAGAATAAGGAGAGAGAGATATAAGGTACAAATCAGACTTCAGAAGGTTGGGAAAGGGTAAGGATGGCAAGGTATATAGTAGGTAAAACTGCAAATCCCATCGCAATCGAAATAAAAGGAAAGAATAAGACAACACGTGATATGGGTATAGTAGTAACACATACCCGTAATAAGGGTATATAAAAACAGACCTGTAATAAGGGTGATAGACAGACAAACCGTAATAAGGGTAACAAACAGACAGATAGACCCATAATAAGGGTAACAGATAGACAAACAAACCCATAATAAGGGTAACAGACAAGCAAACAGACCCGTAATAAGGGTAACAGATAGATAGAGACCCGTAATAAGGGTAACAGATAAACAGACAAACACGTAATAAGGGTAACAAAGAGACAGACAAACATGTAATAAGGGTAATAGACAAACAGACAGACATGTAAAAAGTGTAACAGAAAGACAGACCCGTAATAAGGGTAATAGATAGACAGACAGACTCATAATAAGAGTAATAGATAGACAGATAGACAAACCCGTAATAAAGGTAACATACAGACAAACAAACCTATAATAAGGGTAACAGACAAATGACAGACCCGTGATAAGGTAATAGATAGACATACAGACCCGTGATAAGGGTAGCAAACAGACAGACATACCCGTAATAAGGCTAACAAACAGACAAACAAACCTGTAATAAGGGTAATAGATAGACATACAGACCCGTAATAAGGGTAACAAATAGATAGACAAACCCATAATAAGGGTAATAGACAGACAAACAGATTCATAATAAGGGTAACAAACAAACATATAGACTCATAATAAGGGTAACAAACAAATAGACAAACTCGTAATAAGGGTAACAAACAAACAAACAAACCCATAATAAGGGTAACAAATAGCAAATAAACCCATAATAAGGGTAACAAACAGACAAATAGACAAACCTGTAATAAGGATAACAGAAATATGAAAGATCAACACAAGACTAGATATCAGACCTCAGATGGTCAAACGAGAGTGAGAAGAGAAAAACAATAGCAAGTAGTACTGCAGATCTCGACACAGTAGAAATGAGAAGTAAAAATCAAATAATCAAGTAAGATATCATAGAGAGAGTAGGAAGGAATAGATATAGTAAGTAGTACTATGGATCCCGAACACAGTAGAAATGAGTAGTATAAATTAAAGAATCAAGTAAGATACTGTAGATGAGAGTAAGAGGAGTATATATTGTCAATACATAGTACAATATTCAGTATACCCTGGGATGCTTTCCTATTCCTAACTTACTCTATTTATACCCACACTTTCAGTCCAGTACGTTCAGTTATCGTAACTTCCCTTGAATCTTATCCAATTGGCTACGTAACTTCCTTAATATCGTTATAATAACTGCTCCCTACATAATATGCTGATATTTGGAACTGCCGTATTTCGGTTCCTTTTGGAACTGCCATATTACGGTTCCCTCTGGAACTACTGTATTACGCTAATACCTAGATCATCCCCATATTACGGTTGACCTGTAATTCTATGTTCTTTTCTAACTCTTGTATTTTCACCATATATATTCTTTTTGGTATTTTTCTTGTTATACTTTCCACGTGTAAATTTAGAAATTCTATGATGCCTAAGTACTACTTTAACAACATGTGGCCGCCAAATGGCCTTCCAGCGTCGATTCCTTATTGAGCAATGCTAAGTCTTCCAAGACAACCCCTAAAGCCTAACTCAAATGCCCAAGTAGGCACAAGACTTAAGGTCCCACCCTAAGTCCCTATAATGACTATCCTCTGAACCTTAGAGGATAACCCGAGTAAACTTTAGGATCTTGTCCCAAAAGACCTAAACAAACTCATGCCTCAACCCATTGAAGAGACATGCTTTGCACATACCCATGATAAAGCAAGGCATCGTGACTCACCCCTTGAGGAATCATGTTCATCAAGGAGTACAACCCTGTTAGGGTGACAAGGGGTGCCTTGAACCATGACTAACCCCTAAGGGTTTGAGTGGTCAAGCTATACCTTAGTCCTAGGGCTAGTACTTAGTGAGGACATAAGTGTGCACCATAGGCAAACATGAGTGTTCTGCTAAGCAAACTCCCTAAGACTATGTTTGGATAACCCTAAATACACAATCCCACAAGTGCCTCATGAAAGAGCTCTTACTAATGAGCATAGGTTGTTCAACCCTTGGATCCCAAGGAGAACACCCATAACTAAGTGTGTAGTTAGCACACCTAGTTACGAGACCTAACCTCCCTTGAGACGACGCCCAAGGCTCAGCACCTTAATAAGGACATAAGCACGCTTGCTTATTAGAGTATCCAACCCCTCTGCATTAATTTTATTAAGACAACCCAAAAAGTGTCTTATGTGTAAGTGGGTACAAAATGCCAGCCCCTTAGTTAATTGAGATGAGCTTAAACTCCTACCCCTAAACCCTATCCAAGGGGGTGGGGATTTAGGACGTGGGTTAGATCAACCCTAGGGTGTTCTTAACCCTATTTAACATGCCAAACTCATTTGCAATAACCAAAAAATCTAATTGGGACGTTAAAATCAGGGGTGGGTTTTCTAGAAGGTAAATGCTATCTTTGTTTAGAGTTTCTCACTATAGCTAAGGACAACCGGCTAGACTATCCCTAAACACCTAAGTGCACTAAGCAGGGTTATTTCTCACTATATCTAGGGTTCGTCAACATAGTATAATAGGTAACAACAATCAACCTACAAAGTAAAAGGTCAAGTCATAGTAAAAACTATGACAAGGTTATTGCATGGTGACTGGGCGATGGCTACAAAAATGCCTACCCCATGAGGGGTGGGCCTTCCTTAGGCATTGAATAATTGACTCATAAATGGAATGGACAAGGGGAATCCAGCTATTTAATTAAAACAAAGCATTGCAATGGTCCTTGCAAATGATGATGTAATGTGGATAGCCAAATGCCTCATCATTTAATTAGTGACGGGCATGAATAGATTAACGAGATTCCCATTGTTCCTATCTACTATCTAGCAAAACCATAACCAAGGAAATGGGCTTGGAAGAATTAGTAGGGAAAGAAGACCCTATTGAGCTTGACTCTAGTTCAACTTTGTGAAATGACTTGAGAGGTGGGCTCTTCCCCTTCTTCAGGTCTTAAGGTCGGCTCCAACCGGCTGATCCATGCAAATGACATTGTCAAGTGGGGAGTTTAGCTAGGGCGGCACATCTGTTAAAAGATAATGCATGTGCCCTAAGGCTAGCTCAATGAGAACAAAAATCTCATGTGGAATAGAAAGGTAAAAGTTCATTTGATTTTGATCTTTAGTACAAATATAAATTGTGAACGTATGGCTTTATTGATCCTTTAATGTTTCAAAAAAGTTACCACTAGGATGATTGGCTTGTGGCAACCAAGCCTTCATATGACATTGCTTTTTTGATCCTTTGATGCTGGCTCTTTCTATCATTGTGAAGTAGAATTCACTAAGTGTTGGATTGTTCGCCCACCAATAGGGAAAGTGGGCTAGGTTTAGACTGTCATGAGACATGTTAGTTTTACCCTACTAATACTGGTGTCGCAATAGTGATTCAAATCAGTATGAGAGGAACCATTGATTCGCACAATTGGTCATTGCACTTGATTGAAAAGCTAGTGGTGCAAAGCTACCATGGGTGGGATTATGATTAAATGTCTCTAAGCTAGAATCCATGCTAGAAGTAGCACTCTCTACCTCTTAGGTTGTTACTTGACTCTAGATAGAGGTGGCTTGTGCACCCTAGAGAACTCATGTCATGAATTCTAGCACTTACAATTGATGTGCTACATTTGCCCGACTTTGAAACTCAATTTCGAATAGCTAAGGAGATTGCACAATACTTAAATAAGCAATGGGGTATTGTAAGTGGCAAAGTAGCCTTCCACTAAGGTTCAGCCCTTTTGTCCCTCTCCCAAGGGGCCATGTGGGGTCTAGCAAAGTTGGGCCTACCCTTTGGGTAGCCAAGGACTTAGTCCAAGTCTTCTTTCCTTGGGCAGCCAAGGACTGGAGTCCGTGGCCAGCCAAGGACTGGAGTCCGTGGCCAGCCAAGGACATTGAGTACATGTTTCTTTTCCTTGGGAAGTGAAGGATGCCAGCCAATGTGTCATAATTTTTACCATGACTCCTCTTTACTTTGGACGTTGACTATTGTTAGCTACTGAACTATGTTGATAAGCCCTAGGTGTAAAAAAATGCCCACTTAATACACTTGGGTATCTAATGATGGTTCGACCGGGTGTCATTAGGTATTTGCAAAAACTCTAGGCGAAGCTAGCACTTCCATTTAGAAAACTCTTAGCATGGTTTTTTGTGTTTCAATTAGGTTTTGGATGGTTTCGGTGAGTTTGACATGTCGAATATGGATAGAAACACCGCCATAACCCCATGCCCTAAACCCCTCAAGTTAGGTTTAAGGGTCGATGAGTCATTAAGTTAACTCATCAAGTATATATTCCCTTTGGGAATGAGATTCCATGCTAGCCCACTTAGGTAAACAGGAAAACAGGGGGGCTCTATTACATATATTAAATAGTACATGTAGGAGAGCTTCTGGGTTCATGACTAAGTTCGTTGCTCTTCTGTTGGTGCAAGCCTTAGCTTATGTTGTTAAGGTACAACCCTTTATTGTGCCACCCTAACTTCTAGATAATAGGGTATATCCCACTTTCGGGTAGCTTACCCTTAACATTGGTGAATCCATCCCTATGAGGTCTTGTCGAAATGCACGGTTCAAGAGGTAGAGGTTAAGACTTGTCTCTAACCTCCTCCTCTATGTTAGGTTAGGTGTCGCACTCATGGCCAAGTAAGGCACATTTGTGTACTTGTCCAATTATGGGCGTGGGATCTTGTTTTGCAGGTTCATGTTACCAAGTTCCTAGAGGTTCACCGAGGGTTCTAGAGTTGGCATTTTTGGCACTTGCGCAACTCTTGAATCTAGGGGCTATGGCATGATAGCCCACATCGTGTAAGGTAGTGTCACATGAAGATTGACACTAGGCTAGACGACTCAAGGTACAACACTTGAGGCACGCCCTTTGGGGTTGTGTCATGGGGTTGTCACCAAGGGGTTGGATATTCTAGCAAAACATGCATGCTTGTGCTCACACTAGGGTGCTAAGCCTTGGGCATCTGATCAAGGAAAGTTAAGTCTTGTAACTAAGTGTGCATTGACACACTTGGCTAGGGAGTATTCTCCTTGGGGATTAAGGGTTAAACAACCTAAACTCATTAATAGAAGCCCTTTTTGTGAGGCATTCACAAGGTCATGTACTTAAGGTTATCCAAACTTAGCCTTGGGGAGTTTGCTTAACAGAACACTCGTGTTTGCCTACGGCACACACTCGTGATCTCACTAAGTAATAACCCTAAGTCTAGGGTATGGCTTGGCCACTTAAACCCTCAAGGCTTAGTCGTGGTTCAAGGTACCCTTTGTCACCCTAAAGGGGTTGTACTCCCGAATGAGGGTGATTCCTTAAGGGTAAGTGACAATGCCTTAACTTTTTCACGGAGGTATGTTGAAGTCATGTCTTCTTGATGAGGTTAGGGCATGAGCCTGTCTAGGTTTACTAGGACAGAATCCTAAAGTTTGCTCAGATTATCCTCTAGGGTTGGGGATAGTCATTCTAAGGGACTTAGGGTAGGACTTTAAGTCTTGTGCCTATTTAAGCATATAAGTTAGGCTCTAAGAGTTGTCTTGGAAGACTTGGTGTTGCCTACACAGGGAATTGATGTCGGAAGGCCACTTGGTAGCCATGTGTTAACACTCTGGGTTAAAACTGTAACAAAATGGCTCCTTGTCCATGGCCAGGACCTTGGTTTGCTAAGGACCTTAGACATGGCCAAGGAAGCCCGATTCAAGGACCTTGGTTGCTATGGCCAAGGAAGCCCAACTCCAAGACCTTGGTTGGCTAAGGCCTTGGACTCTAGGACCTTGGTTGGCTAAGGCCCTTGGACTCTAGGACCTTGGTTGGCCAAGGACCCTAGACTCAAAGAAAGGATTCCTTGTCCTCGGCTACCTAGGGAAGCCGAACTCTAGGTCTTTGGCCGAATGCCCAAGGAAAGCCTAAACTCCAGGTCCTTAACTAAATGGCTAGGGAAGCTCGAACTTTGAGTCATTGGCCAGCCAAGGCCCCTAGCTACCCATGGACAAGGAGCCATGGACTCCAAGTCCTTGGCTGCCTATGGACAAGGAGCCATGGACTCCTAGTCCTTGGTTGCCTAAGGAAAGTTGGCTAGCCATGGACAAGGAGCCATAGACACCTAGTCCTAGCCATGGACTCAATGTCCTCAACTACCCATGGACAAGGATCGTTGACTAGAGTCCAAGGTCCTTGGCCACAACCAAGGTGCTAGAGTTCAAGGGTCCTTGGCTTTGGCTAGCCAAGGACCTAGAGTCTGGGTATAGCCTTGGACCTAGAGTCTAAGGTCCTTGGACTCCTCATGTCTTTGGGCCTAGAGTTTTGGCCCAGGCTTGAGCACTGGGACCTTCAGCTTGGAGATTGAGGTTCTTATACTTGGGCATCAATGTAGGTTTTAGGGTTTTTCTTAACCCTAAACCAACGAAGGACATGGAGGGCTTGGAGTCTAGAGTTCCCATACTTGGGTTTTGGTTTAGGGTTTAGGGTTTAGTTTTTTTGTTAATCTTAAACCAACCATAGATTAATTTTTGGCTTATACCATAGTTTTTACTATTCATGAATAGTAAACCCTAATTTTTAATAAATATATATGTACTAATATTTATTAATGAATGATTGAAAAGGTATTCATAGAATTAAAAAAAATATAAATTAAATTTAAAATCATTAAAGTTATTATATAAATTGATTTGAAATTTGTTAATTTAAATCATTATGATTTATTTAGTGATTTAAACTATGGCCTAAGTAAGTCAAAATTGTCAATTTATGAAGCTAGCCAAGGACCTAGGATTTAGGGTCTAGGTTTTATACTTGGGCACTAACCTAAACCAATCAAGTCCTCAATTCAAGAGTCCTTACATAGTCAAGGTATCATAATTTTTTACTATGACTTGACCCTTTACTTTGGGGTTTGAATGTTGTTACCTACCGAGTTGTGTAGCAAACCCTAAATGTAGTAAAAAATAGGCCACTTAGAGCACTTGGGTATCTAGTAATGGTCCGGCCAAGTGTCATTAGGTATTTGTAGGAAATACTAGGCAAAGCTAAAACTTACCTTCTAGAAAACTCTCCCTCTATTTGATGTAGGTTTTCCAGTATAGCTTGTCAAAAAGGGTTATGGACACCCATAGGGTTGCCCTAACCCACTCCCTGGGTTTAGGCATCTATTTCATTAAGGGCTGGCATTTCCATGACAACCCACTTAGTCACTTAGAAAATGTGGGGGGGGGGGGGGAGCTCCGTCACATAAATAAGGTAGCGTATGTGTAATGAGGCTTTCTGGGTTCAAAAGAGAGCTTGTTAACCTCCTACTTGTGCAAGCTAAGCTTGTGCCATCAAGGTGCAACCCTCTGTTGTGCCGCCCTAACTTTCGCATGACAGGGGTACATCTCACCTTGGTTAGACTATCCTTATTGTTGGTAGGATCTCGCCTTTGTGACCGGGTATGTCACTTTTAAGGAGTTAGTCAAATTTCTTGGTCCGAAAACCTGCTCACAAGCTCAAAGGCATTGCCCGAGTTCATGTTCTGCAAAACTAGTGATTGAGGCCTTGCTTCGGTCGCTTCAACCACTCCAAGCTAGGAACGACACCTATAGCTTGGCTAGTCTGCATATCCTGATTCACAAGGTGAGCCTCGTTCGTGCACTTGGTTAGCTGGGGTTTAAGCTCTTAAGGGTTGGGTTCCTAAAATGGGTTACTTTACCAGATTTCGTGGGTTTCAAAGAGGGATTTTAGAGTTAGCATCTGGCAAGTTACCTTTGTGGCACCAGGTAAAAACTCTAACAATTGGTATCAGAGCAAGTTCTCTATGGTCAGTAGGGCTGCCTTTTAAGTCATAGGTTGTTTCAAAAGTTTAGATAACTTTAAATATTTGATCTACTCTATTGCTTTTGGTTAACATGTCTGTATTCTACGCAGAGAGTTTGATTTTGTGAGTTACCAATCTTCAAAGAACACTTGATTAGTGAGTTGGCATGAGATTCTAGGTATGTTTAAAAGTCTTATGCTCATTCAAGCTTATGCATGTGGGTGTACAACCTATGTAGGGTGTCTCCAACTTCATATTGGGAATATTCTAAGCATATTCTTTGAGTGTTGAAACTAGGGTTCAATACGATGAGCAAGAGAAAGTAACCAGAGCCTGAGGTAGAGAGGGCTATCATAGAGGCTCAAAATGAGGAGATGGATGAAGCTGATCCAGGTTGACCCCCTAGAGTTAGGCTGGCGGGAAATAATGATGGATGCTCTAAACGAACTTTGAGGGGATATTCTAGGGTTGAACGATCAAATTGGTAATGTTGCTGATCGGATTTTAGCGGTTACCACATTACTAGATGTTCCACAACCAAACACACAAAGAAAGAAGAAGAAGTGTGATCCAGAATCAGGTTTCTCTGAATTGAATTCTTTGACAGATGAAGGTGGTAGTGGTCCTAGTAAATTCAAGTTAGTCAAGCTTTCGGAATTTTAGGTTCAAAAGATTATAAAATTCTAGACGATTGGTTATATGATATGGAAAATTATTTTGAGGTTGCTTTTGTGAGAAAGACGGAAAGGGTTGCGTGCCAAGCAATTTCTCAAAAGAGAAGTTAAGATTTGGTGATGGATAGTAAAAGGTGAACCTAAATATCAGAACAGCTAGAAACACATGAAAAGGGAGATCAAAAAGTAGTATATGCCGGGTGACCTGGGTTGCGATTGCGTGCTGATTTGGCAACTTGTAACCAAGGGATTTGGGGAAACTCGATGGACCATGTTTATCAGTTTGAAAGTGTATGGCGTTTGGTCCTGAACACAAGCGATGATGAAGCTTGAAGTTGCTTCATGACTAGCTTGAATGAGAATATGCGAAAGGAGATCCTAAGGTACAAGCCAACAAGCTATCGGGAATGTCAGGAGGCAACTCAAAAGGTTGTTTATGGCATGTTGTTAGAAGACTTGTACAATAAGGGGGAGGAAATAAAACCTAAATCGAGGAGTTTTCCTCCAAATTAGTATGGTTTGATAAATGACCGAATCAATCACCATTAGTTCGAAGTGCAAGTCCCTTTGTCGGCAGTTCCCAGTTTTTGGATACATCAAAACCCATTGAATTTCAGAAACTATTAGTGTTACCACAACCTCAACAGGCGAAGGGCTCGGCTCCAAAGTCTGCTCCCTTGCAGTTTGCAGGTGGGGGTTCTAAAATCATAATTGCAATAAGCCTGGTCATTTTGCTAAAGAATGTCGGGCACCCTCACAACAATCGGGTCATTTCATGGTAGGAAGTTGCTGAACCAGAAACACTTGAAGATCTAGAAGACGAGTCGAAAGAGGTAATGTTGTGTGAGATACAACCTGCCTTATTCGCTATTCAAAACAAACTGACCCTTTATTATATTTGATAGGAAGGATACGAGGGGACCAAGTCCAAATGATGATCGATACTGGAGCAATATACAACTTCATATCGATTAGTCTAGCTCATCGATTGAATTTGGATGTAATAAAGATGTGTGAAATAAAGATCAATTTTGGCAAAGGTTCTCAAAATATTAATAATATAGCAAGGGCAATTCTTATCCAAATTAAAGGTTGGAAGGTTAAGCTAGACTTGGTTGTTTTGAATATGAAGGGGTTTAACTATGATTGGGTGTAGCCCAATGGAGGTGTTAATTGGGAATAAGGGTGGTATTTCTCAAAGTATGGTGTTACCAAAAGACGATGTCAATTGAGTTCCCTCTGTAGCAGAGTTCACTAGACAGCTATATCGGACATGGGAAGCTACTCATCAAGCAATGGCTACAGCACAGGAGAGGTATCGTCAGTAGTATGATAAGGATCAACGGGATGTAAAGTATTATATTGGAGATATGGTATTGTTGAGTACCAGAAACTTGAAGGTTCTAACAACTCTTTTGAGGAAGTTTCTATTGCATTACATAGGTCTATACAAGGTGGTAAAGCGAGTAGGGAAGGTGGTATGAGTTAGATCTTGATACACAATGTGTTTTATGTCAATTTACTCAAACCATTTCACAAAGATGAGAAAATATCATAGTTTACGTCCGCCTCCAAAGTTAATTGGTGAGGAGATAGAATTCAAAGTTGAGGCGATATTAAAGGGGCGAAACATTCATGAATTGCAAAAACATAAACATGAATATCTTGTTAAGTGGAAAGTTACCCGGCATGTGAGTCGACATGGAAACTATTGAAGAATCTACAAAACGCGATGGAGTTGGTGAATGAGTTTGAGGCGAGGTCTCAAACTGATTAAGAAATAAAGTGTTATTTCTTTTTAACCTAGGGGCCGATAGACAACATTAACTAAAGGCCTTCAATATAAATTCTAGTTAATTTAAAGAAATTAACTAACTTGTTGTCTGTGTCAAGTGACAGACTTTGTAAACATGCAAAAGGTCTCCAAGTGACTTTATGTCACAGGTGGTGCCTCCGACAGCTAAGTTGTCACTCAATGAATGACGGTTCTAAATTACTTGGCTTCGCATAATGCAAGAGGGTAATAAAACTTGTGAATTTTTTGCTGACTCTACATAAAGTGATTAGCATTAGTTTTCGGTTAATTTTTTCTAATTTAGTCTAGTCTTGGAGTTGGACCTCAATGAGGACGTTGACATTTTCAAAGGTGGAGAGTGTGTCATAGTTTTTATTATGACTTGACTCTTTACTTTGGGGTTTAACTATTGTTACCTACCGAGTTGTGTGATGAACCCTAGATGTAGTCCGCTTAGTGCACTTGGGTATCTAGTGATGGTCTGGCTGGGTGTCATTAGGTATTTGTAAAAAACTTTAAGCGAAACTAGAATTTACCTTCTAGAAAACTCTCCCTGATTTGACATTAGGTTTTTTGGTCAAAAAGGGTTAGGGACACCCCTAGGGTTGCCCTAACCCGCGCCCTAATACCCCCAGCATTAAGGGTTGGCATTTCTGTGCCAGCCCACTTACTCACTTATGAAAATTGGGGGGGGGGGGGCTCCGTCACATAAATAAGGTAGAGTATGTATAGTGAGGCTTCCTGGGTTCAAAAGAGAGCTCGTTAACCTCCTACTGGTGTAAGTTAAGCTTGTGTTGTCAAGACGCAACCCTTTGTTGTGCCGCCCTAACTTCTACATGATAGGGGTACGTCCCACTTTTGGGTTAAACTATCCTTATCATTGGCAAGATCTCACCTTTGTAACCGGGTACATCACTTCCAATGAGTTAGTCAAATTTCTTGGTCCGAAAACCTACTCGCAAGCTTAAAGGCATTGTTCGAGTTCAAGTTCCACAAAACTAGTGGCTCTGAGCCTCGTTTGTGGACTTGGTTAGTTGGAGTTTAAGCTCTTAAGGTTGGGTTTCTAAAATGGGTTACTTTACCATATTTCGTGGGTTTCTAGAGAGGGGATTCTAGAGTTAGCATTGGCAAGCCTCCTATGTGGCACCAAGTAAAAACTCTGACACAAGGAGCTAGACTTCGTGATTCCCATGAAGTTTGGGGTTTAGGGTTTAGTGTCATAAACTCTAAACCAATCCTTTGGGGGAGCAAAGGGACAATGTAAGGGGGGAGCTAGCTCTTGTTGCCAAAGAGATCCATGGGCATCCAAGTTAACATGGTTAGCCTTACCATATTTTCATATTGTTGAAGGATGTGGGCATGGCAGCTCACCTTCTCATGAGTCCTCCATTTCATGGGTCATGGCTTGCATGTGCCTCGAGCGTAGCAGCGGCAATGTTGCCCATCCTACCCCATTCTCGATTAGCTAGATCCAGATGAGGAAATCCCAACAAAGGAAGGACAAGATGGAATGAGCTTGCATTGTCGCATCTTGGGTAGTGGAGGTTGCGCATGGGGTGGTGAGACAACTGGGATTGCACCACCTGTGAGTGTTGTGGAATGGTGTGGCTCAAATGGGACGTGGATGCCCATGGGCCTAGCTGGCCTCACTGCAGCCATGGTGGGGGGTGGATGCCCTCTTCCTGTGGCATGTGGCAAGGCGGACATGGCACCACTGTGTGCCCATGGGGGTCATCTTCCATGTCATGTGGCAAGGGCCATGGGGTTCTAGAACAAGGTGGAGGGGGAAGGGAGGTTGCCCCATGCAACATGGGCACTACCCTGCACTGGCCACCACTGCAAAGTTGGGGGGAGGGAGGAACCACAGTGGGGATGGTATAGTTGTGGGTTGCGCCCCACAAGAAGCGAGATTCTCTAGAGAACTATGGGAAGGGCCTGTAGAATGGGATTTGTGAGAGGAGGTTTCTTGTGCTTCTTGTAGTTATCATTTGTAGTCTTATTGTTATTCTCGGATGGGGAGGCTTGCTCGCTTCAATATTCTTGGGAACTGTGCCTAGCGCCCCAGGCTCCGTCTTGAACTCGGTATATTTCATTTCTTTATTTAATTTACATATTTATTTATTATTCCCAGTTTAAATGTAGTATATAATCTTGCATTTCACAGTTTTGTTTATTTCCAACAAATTAATCAGAATAATAAGTTAATTAGTTTTATTAAAACTTCAGTCTAGCAATTATATAAACAATATTGTCAGATTAATCACAATATTTAATTAATTAATGCATACATAAAACATATGCATATAGAAGTATGTATGTATGTGTATTTAAATAAGCATCTGTATTTATTACGCATATATATACACATGCATACACACACACACATATATAGGGAGAGATGTATATGTGTATGTATGTATATAGATATATGTGTGTCTGTATATGCAATACAAACACATATGTGTATATACGGACACAAATACACTTCAGTACTTTTACTAAAAATATTAAGTTAGAAACAGCATAATTTATGATAATAAAAAATAATGATTAGTTAATTAGTGCATTGTGTGTGAAGCACTGCATATAAGAAGTATATTAACCTTGTTTCTGTATGTACACATGTGTGCATCTATGTATGTGTGAGTTATAAGCATATGCATACGCATGTATATACAATGTAGAAATGTGTAAGCAGAACTATATATTGTGTGTTTTGAGACTATATTGATATGGTGGCTCAAACATGTGTGTGTGTGTGTGTGTGTGTGTGAGAGAGAGAGAGAGAGAGAGATCACAGATAAGTATATACTAACCTCGTTTGTACACGTTGGTGAGTGGAGATGCTTTTCGAGCAGCAGCAATCTCTGAGCAAGAAAATAAACAAAAGAGGTAAATTTTAGTTTAAAGTATAATATGTATATGGGTGTGTGCGTAATACATATATTATATATACATGCATGTAATGGGGAGTTTTGCAAAGACCTGCATATGTCCATGAATGTAGCATTTTGGGAAGCCCTGATTGAGTTGGAAAATCTTGACAAGTCAAGCGCTCCAGCAACATTTATACAAGTAATATGTGATGTTACTACGACAGACATGTTTTTATGTACATAATAGACATATAGTTAATCTTCTGTATAACATGTGGATACGTACTATGTGCAAATATATACATATACATATGTATGTATATGTATTTAGTGTATGCATACATAAATTTACCCAAGATTGTGTATGCAGAAGTATACAAGGGGCAAATGGGTGAAGGATTCGAAGAGGCCTATATACACAGGTGAATCTTGTACAATGTTTTTGTCTATAATGCGGTCTTGTAGATGGACGGACCTTGATACAGATGGCGACCTGACAGTTGTGACCTTCCAGCTTTTGACGGTCTGGATTTCCTCTCCAGGTACTAATACGTATTTTCTTTTGATATACACATACCATATACATGTTTCTAAACTAAATGCATGTGTATGCGTGTAAATTCTTAGTATATGCTAAATAACTTTTTTTTTAAGAGCATAGGTTGAGGCTCAACCGGTAAAGCACAACGGGCCCGCGGAGGCGAGGCATACAGTGAACGATGGCCATAGTTCTGGGCGTTGGATGCCAGGAACTGGAACAAACAGATCGCCCAAGGGCCGCTGGGCTGCTGCTCCTCGGGTTGGGCTTCAGCAGCCAAGTGAGAAGGTAGCCGACGCTGCTGTGAAGCAGGCCCAATCGTGAGCCAAGCCGCAGTGAGTGGCAACGAGGAGAGAGGGACCTGGAATGGAGCCCAGACTCTCAATCTCCAAACACTAGCCCAAACAAACACAATCAGGGCCATTGATGGGGCGTCTATAATCTGGGCCATCCAGTAGCACAAGCCCTAACCTAAGTCTGATCTGGAGATGGCGGGGGCTGGTGTAGAGCTTTCTGCGGAGGAGACTAATCATGTGGAAGTTCTGGTTACGGAAGGTGTTAAGCTCCCCGTGGCGAGCATTCTCAATGGCGCTGTGCCTTTGCTTCTATCTCCTTCAGTATTGGGCAGCGGCGAGTTGTTGTTGGAGGCATTGGGCGTTCAGCAAGGCGCCCTCGCCTACGCATTGACGCTGCACAAGGGGCGCTATTTCTGGAAACAGATCAAGGCAGCGGAGATTCCTCCCAGGGTAGACGATCAAGTCCATGTTTTCGTGATAAACTCGGCTCAATATGACATTAGCGATTTTGATGGTAAGCTTCTCAAAATCCAGATCCGGAATTTCCTGTTCTATATTCTTGATTCCAGCAATCAAGCGCAAGCTGGACGAATTTGGCGTGCAGTTGTATTCGCGTGTGGACAAGCTTGGCATGCGTGTGGACAAGCTTGGCATGCGTGTGGACAAGCTTGGCTTACAGTTGTCGCCCGTGGATTCTCGTGCAGAGTTCCATGATTTGAAGCTGGACAAGATTGCTGTGCAGTTGTCTCGTGTGGACGAGCTTGGAGAGCTCCATGATTTGGAGCTGGACAACATTGACGTGCAGTTGTCGTGCTTGGATTCGCGTGGAGAGCACCATGACTTGGATTTGAAGAGCATGGGTTCGAGTTGAAGAAAATCAAGTATGCTCCAGCCAGACAGATTATTCGGCAATCGGCAAGGAGTTTCAGGGAGTCCCATTGGGGCCAGTTGAAAAGTCTGCTACAGAAAACAACCATCAAGTTTATATCTCAAGGAGAGACATTTAAGTGGTTATGGTAGTTATATAGAGATCAAAAGTTATTGTAACTGCATCTCCACACTTACTCACACACGCGCCGCACACTTACCTGTGTTATTTGTAGAGTTCATTTGAAAAACGGTTTTGGCAAAATGTCTTCAACCTAATTCCAATTCAAGGTTTTAGTTAATATTAATCAATAAATTATAAATAATATGTGTGTGTGTGTGTGTGTTTATTGACAAATGTTATAAGATTGGTAAGGAAAGACATTGAAGAGTATTCAAACCAAGTTTCCAGAAACTGTCCGCATATCTGCTGCCTCAGTTCCTACATATTCACATACACACACATATATAGTGCTTATTACAGCTCTTGGGTACGTTGTCAATGCTATACGTGCTTCCGTGAACGTTCTTACCAGAGATTGTGAGGTGCCATATTAAATTATGCTTATTACTTAAGTTGAAATAGTATATAGTATGTATCATATATAATATTAACATATTAATATATATTGGGGATTTACTGTATTGAAGATCGTGATTGCAATGTATTTCGTGATAAACTCGGCTCAATGTGATTTACTGGATCTTCATATCATATTCAATTTAATTATTCAATTCAAAATTCTAATAATTTATTTTCTTGGTTACTTCTAGTGTAAGTACTGACAAATGGGAACCAATCTCTCCACAGACTGGGGCATTGTTTTCCTAGTTTATGTATATATAATGTATGTATGTATGCATGCATGCATGTTGTGTGTATACACATATACATGCATTATATATGTGTGTGTGTGTGCGATACAACGTGCTTACTATATACGTGTTACTCTCTCTCTCTCTCTCCACACACACACAACACACGAGCACGCACGCATGCACGTTTCAATGAAACCTTTTGTAGATTTATATTTTATGCTGAGTGAAGTACTACAGGAAATGATGACAAGGCTTTCAGCTCTACCTTCTGGGGAATATTACATCCCCGACGTAATTGGAAGTATGCATTTCAAAGGTTCTATGTGTCAAGGTATAATTAAACATTATTATTTAATGAAAAATGTATAGATTTTATTACTTATTAAGCACTAATATAACTGAATTCTTCAAATGTAAAATGAAATAACTTTATTAACTTTTATACTTTAGTTATAATGTATAAATTTACTACTTATCGTTATATATAAATTTAAAAAGTACCACTGATATTTTTAATATTAAATCATGAGTGGACTAAATACTGTTTTTAATTAATTATGAAGATTGCAATTTATTACTTGGATATATATACCTTTATTTTGGAGAAGTTATATAAAAATGTATTTTTCTTTTTGTAGAGATTGAACAGTTCGTTATATTAATGTTACATTCATAAAATGTAAATAATGTTAGTATTAAGGATATATAATTTTCATATTGCTCTGTGCAAAGAGTATGTTACATTATTGAAGAGTATTAAGTCCCATATATAAGGAGTTTAACATACCTTATATGACTAATTATTTGTGCATAATTATATGTACTGACATATGTTGTGTATATTACACATACTTATGTATTTAACATGTATTTACAGATAGCACATAAACTGTATAAAATTTATAAGATTTTTAAACTATTAAGATTAATGTTTCACTATAAAAGTGATTCTCTCTCTCACACATACGTATGTTATATGAGTTAGTCTATTGTTAATACGATCCTAATATTTTTTTAGACACCAAATAAAAGAATTATCTATATAGATAATACATACATATACAATGTAAGCATTATATGTATGTTTTAGTATTTACATATTGTATAAGCTTTTACCATTATTATACATGCATGCATGGATAAAGCTTTTTTTAATTTTGTTTTCAGGAAACATAGACTTGTCACTAAAGAGTTTTCTTTTACTAAGGATAGCGTTGGCATAAACATTAGTGGCAACCGTGTGGTTTTTAGAGGGAGATGCTTCCTTGGATGATGAGATGGCTGACGTGGTATGCGGATGACGTGGCAGGTGAATGATGTGGAAGGTGGATGATTTGGCAGCCAGATGACGTGGCAAAGGTAAGGCTACCTATAGGAGTTTGTGGGAAGTAGAAAATAAGGTAGTTCTTTTATTCCCCAAATGAATCCTCTGATGTACTATTGAATAAAATACATAGAATTCCAACATAAACATTAGTTAATATGCTAACTTGTGAACTTTAAGGGTCAAGCTGCTGTATTTACATGCTTCACAAAATTAAGTTTATTTCACTCGTGTATTTATTTATGTTTTAAACATTTTGATTAAACTATTAATAAAATTGTTATGTAAAAGCCGAGATTAAATTAGATTATCCACCTCACAAAAATGGTGGTTTACAATGGCTAAGCTTAGTAAGCCCAATTCTCAGCCACCATAGTAACTGCATCTAGAGCCTTCTCTAAATACTTAATAAGACCACATTTCTCATTTTATGTAGTATTCTTGAACAGCACTAGTTAAACGAACCTCATAAGTTGTGCTCCATTTTCCTAGGACATTATCCCCTCTTTCAACTTCAAAATAAGTAAGCTAAAGTCTAAAACATCATTTCCAATTTCAAACTTTCAACTACCTTATCAATTGAGTTTAAGGTGTAGCATTGAAAACCATGTAGTCCGCACTACTCTTCTCCATGATGCTATCATCATATTCTTCTCTAACAATTAGAATAATCATTTCAAGTTTTGGAGTTGGAATCTCTTACTCTTCACGATCCTTAGTGTCAAAATCATCTTTAGAAGTCTCAAAAGGATCTTCCTCTTCCTACAAACATCATCACAGTTAACAGAATATGCTGCATAAAAGATATTACGATGAGTTATTTTTGCATGCATAATAATAATAAATATAAATACAAACCTTGGATAGGCTTTAGTTCAACCTCCTTCTCCATTTTCTAGGCTGAAGCTGATTTGGAATAGCTACAACATATTGGTTTGGTGTCTTGTGGCAAGTCAAGAGAAATAATACTCACGTTGTCCTAGCTAGGCTCATGTGTTTGAAGGGTCTATAATATAAATAGTAGTGGCCTTGTATTTCAAACCAACCTTCGAGGACATTGGACAAGCTATTTCAGGTGCATATATTGGTCGTCGGGGACTCCGCAGGTCAGATGTGGGGCAACTTATAAAGCTCGGTGGTTGCCAAGACGATTTTGATAGCATCCAGTCTTGAGGGTCTGCGCCGGTGAGCCAAACTTACTGCAGGAGCATTAGAAGGTGCTGAGATGGCCTCTACCTAGACGCGGCGAGAGTCCATGTATAAGTGAGTAGGATTCTCCTAAGCGCAGTCTCCTTGTTGGTATATCATTGGACTAGAAGTGGGGCAAGAGGAGAATAAATGGGAGAGGTGGTAGACAGAAGGAATCTAAAGATAAATATATGTATATATTGCCTGTTTAGATATAATGTTGCCCCAAAGAAGGTGGAGCAAGATACAAAGAAGAAAACGGATTAGAAGGACCCCAACCCATTACCAACCTTCCTACTTGGGTCGGCGAGTCTAGACCCTAGGTCTAGGTGGCACTCTCGTACTAGTTTGCTGCCTTGTGATAGAGTCCTGCATGTAGAATTTATGTGCCTCCCTCACGCATGTTGTCTCGAGTACCTTGGTAGTTAATTCAGACAATCAGATCTATGCATGAGTTAAGCGTTGCTAATAGTTGTCATCATCAATCAATACCTGCTATACCTTCCCCACTTGGCCACTCTGTCTCGTCGCTCGTTCACGCTGGCTGGCAGTTTGATGGTGGTCAAACTATTGTCAACCAATTCATAAGCCATGTGTCCATATATATAATCTCTTTATTTGTGAAAGCCTTAACAATGTTAAACACATCAAAAAAATGGTTTAAAGTAGTAAATATTGCTTTTTGAATATATATAAATATTATTATGTTTATAAACCAATTATAGATGCAAATCTCATTTATATTATAATTAAATATTTAAGATGAACTATTTTATAAACAAGATGCAAGTGTAATTTAAATTAAGATATTAAGAAATTTTAAAAATGGATGCAAGTACATTCATGCATGTTATATGTGTGTGTACTTTAATTGCCTCTCCATGTGTTGAAAACTTCAAACAAGAATAATTGTTGGGTGGAAAACATCACCATTTTAACATGGATGAACTTAATGTAAGTTCCATGTTTTCACCCATTGTTTAACTTAATCATAAGATAATACAATGCAGCTTGCATGACATCATGTTGATAAGGACATTCTCTAATATAAACGTAAGTCTTTTAGTGTTGGGATTTGAAACTTATAATAACTAGATACATGTTCATATCATTATTTTCACTAGCTCTATATTATTTACATATGATAAATTTTAATTTTATGAATATTAATTATTATTATGTATACCTGATTTCAAGTGGATGTATCATGGCAAAATGCACAATCACCCCAAGATGCATTCATATTTGTTTTAATCAAGTTAAACTTAGTGTCATCATCTATTCTATTCGCATAAGTATTCACCGATTGTATTTTATAACAGCCTCAAAGTGTATCTCATATGGGATCATGAGAAAGATTTGGGATAACAATTTAAGGATTCCGCTTTCTTATCGGTACAATTTCAGGGTAGATGGCATGACCTACCAAAAAGAGTAATGTTGGAAACATACGTTTACATTTTCAGTTTACTGAGTAATGAAGGACTTGCATAATGAAGGTGTTCAGCGCACACTTATGCATTTTCATTGTTAATTCTTTAATCTTGAAATCTGTAACGTTGTTTGTAATGTGATGATAAGCTCTTGAACAAGGGTGATTCCTTACTTAAGAAGAGCATGATTTGGGATTCTCCACTCTACTTATTGACTAAATAAGGAAACTTGCTAAGTTTAATAAATTATGTGTGGTGGTGTTAAATGAGTCAGAAGCTAGTCGGGTATACATTTTGGAGGTTTAAGTGCATGTACCTCCTCAGAGAGTTGGTATTCGATGAGAATTAGAAGTTGATATTGGTTTTCAATATCAATATCATTTTTTTGAGTCGAATATGATTATTCAAAAGACAGTTTCTTGACTTTGCATCATGGTCGCAAATGTGAGCACTCCAAGAACTTATAAAGTAAGTATCTTTAGTTCTTTGGAATATCAAAAAATAAAATTATTCTTGACTTAAGGTTTGATTATATTCCTTGGGTTAGTTATCAGTTCTATCTCAAGGTTTGAATGGTGTTCCTTGAGTTTGGTTCAATATCCTTGAAAGTACCATATTGAACTTTGTGATTAACTCAAGAAGTTGGTGTCCCTTTTGATGATCATAATTCATGGTTCCTAGTGTATAGTCCAATATCCGATACAAAAATATGAGGTTTCCTATCACCTCATTTGTTGAGATATTTATATTTTAGACTTTGAAGTATTTATAATAATCTTTTTAAGATTGGTTATAAATAACTTGTGAAAGTATGGTATGATATCTCCTCAATATTGAGTTTGGAGCGCTCAATATCGGAACTTGGTTATGATCACATGAGGTGGCCATATTCATAAAAAAAAAAGAACTCAAGCAGATCTGAGTTCGACACTTTGGTAAGGCACTACCTTAGTGTTATAACTTGAAACGTATTTTTAAGTTAGTTGAGAAATAAGGCATTTCTCAATAGGGTGCTTAAAGAGCATTGTGGTGCTTTATGAATTACTAGGTGTTTAAATGGATAATGTATCTTAGTTCGACGTACTAAACTAGATATTTTATTCATGTTTGGGGAGATTTATTGAATTATAAGGTATGACTAAAACATGAAGTTATAACACTTTAGTGTTATGTTAACATTTATGTGAAGATTGATATCTTACTAAATCAGTTAGATGAACCAGACATTAGTTCATGATTCCTCTTAATCTCTGAACAAATTTCCTCGGAATACTGTCATAACATTATGTTTCCATCTCAAACTAAAGTTCTGTTCATATAAACTAAGACCATGTCTATATTATAGTTGTAGCATTTCGATAAATTGATATGATTATAAGTTCATATTCGCTAGTATAACAACTAGTTAATAAGCTTAGGATTTAAACGTTAAAACGATCATTATCCATTTAAGAATATCAATATCAAGATTGCAACTATTTATAGAATAAGGATTAGTTTTAAAAGATGTTTATCAAAACATTAATTGCTCTAATTAATGAAAATGTTATACTTTAGTATAGTGTTGAGAAACATTTACATAATCAATTTGAGAGTTGGACATGAATATAATGTTACGAAGGCGTGTAATATTCTGAGTTCAGGGAGACTCTTATCGTGGAAACTAAGTTTTGAAATTTGGTATTTTTAAACTTAGTGAGATGAGAGTTAAAAATTATGGAATGGCATTTAGTATGTTGTGCTCTTTGGAGAATGAGTACAATAAATGTGTTAATTAAAACACGTACTATCTTAGAGATGAGTTGAATTTCCTAGTTTCCACAATGGTTTTTAAAGAAAGGTATGTTAGCTTATCTGGTCCCTGAATTGGTCGGTGTTATGAAAGAGTACAAGCTAGGTTTGCGAAATACGAATGGCAGTGCTATCACACTTTGTTGTAGATTTGACTGAATTTGATTCTTATCAGGAATAAATTTGTGTTAATGACACACCAAGTGGATCACATTTGACAGGTTGGCATGACCTTGTTGTATACATGTGTACAGGGGCCTTAGGCCGCCCTTAAGGCCTCTCTGTGATCGCCTCTGGCCAGGTTGACATGTCTACAAAGAATAAGGTTTCGGGAATAGTACTCTAGTATCGAAAAAGAGTTTGATTCTGATAAAAGTCTCATACTTAGTCTAGCGTAGCTATATACTAATTGTCAGAGTTTTTACCTGGTGCCACAAAGGCGGCTTGCCAAGTGCCAACCCTGGAATCCCCTCTTTGAAAACCCCACGAAATCTGGTAAAATAACCTGTATTAGGAACCCAAACCCCTAACTGACTAAGCCCACGAACGAGACTCACCTTGTAAATCAAGATACACGGACTAGCCGAGCCTTAGGTGTCGTTCCTCCTAACTTGGCGTGGTTGAGGTGGCCAGAGCAAGGCCTCAACCACTAGTTTTGCGGAACGTGAACTCCGGCAATGCCTTTGAGCTTGCGAGCAGGTTTTCAAACCAAGGAATCTGACTAACTCCTTGGAAGTGGCGTGCCCCTATCTTAAAGGCAAGATCCTGCCAACGATAAGGATAGTCTAACCCTAGGGTGGGTTTTACCCCTGTCGTGTGGAAGTTAGGGGGCACAACAGAGGGTTGCACCTTGACGAATGTTAAAGATAAAATATTAGGAGCATAGGACATCTTACTGTAGGGAGAATAAGGGTAGAAAGGTCCGTAGTAAGCATGGAAGGAAAGGCTGTGAAGGAGGAAAATCCTTACCGAGAGGAAAAGGTGAGTAAGGAAAAGGAAGGAAAGGCTATGAAGGAGGAAAATCCTTACCGAGAGAAAAATGGAGTAAGGAAAAGGAAAAGGAAATCTCATAAAGGAAAAGGATGATGTGGCAAGAGGAAGGGTAGTTAAGGAGTAGTTAGGGCAAAGGAGAAGGGGCTCCACAAGAAGTTCTAACAAGAGAGGGTCTCCATTTGAAGTTCCAGCAGAGATAGAGGTTCTCTACACTTTGTCTCTTGTATTCATGTAGTAATGAAAGGTGCATATTATAAGATCTTGTGTATGTATGTATACTCTCAATGAATGGATCTAACAAGGCAATAGCCAAAATCCGTTCTTGCCCTTGACTTCGGAGACCAGTCATTGTGGCTTTGAGAGAAGGAGTTTTAATATATGTAAATGTGGAGAGTTAAGGAAAGAAAGTGTGTAACCTTTTAAAGGTTAGGAGAAAGGAAACCGGTTAAATAGGAAAAGGTGGGTTTTGATTTTCCTGTTTAACAACGGAGGGATTTCGCCATTGCAGTGTTAGCATTCATTGAGAAAAGAGGCTAAAAAGATAGAATTTCATTCTGAAAAAGGCTTAGAAGGTGTAGAGCCGGATGTGTAAAGGAGAAGGAATGAATGGAACCTTGGAGGAACCATCGTCTTGATCCAGCCTATAGCTGATCAAAGGAACCAAAGGCAGGCCAATAGAGTGGCTGCCCAACAGCAACCTGAAACTGACAAAAATAGACGTCAAAATATCCTTGGCAAGATAGTAGAGGATATTGCAGAAACAATACAGAAATCTGAGGCTGATCCAGAGAATTGGAGGCAGTATCAAACAGCTGGTTTAGAGGAGACTGTGAGGGAAGGAAGGAGTGCCTGTTCATAGACCGAGATTGCAAGGAGAAGGATCTCCTGAGAACTCCCGAAGAGGAAGGGAGGAAGGTGTAAGAGGAAATACACCAGAGCAAAGGATTATTACAAATATGGCACTTTTCCCGGGAATGTTTGGGGGTACGGTGATGTATCCCACATTCTCAGGAATCCGAAAAGGCACTTACAACAGTTTGAAGAGGTAGTAAAACTGTATAAGGTGACGGATGCAGAAAGGCTGCTTATATTTCCACATACATTGAAAGGAAATGCCTCTGACTGGTATTATGATTTAGAAAAGGAAGTCAGAGAGGATTATCAGAAGGTTACTGATGCTTTTAAGGAATATTTCAGAAAGGAGGAATTGCCGGAGGAACATTTAGAGAAGTTAAGGACTATCCTTCAAGGCAAAACAGAAAAGATAGATGAATATACACACCGTTTTAAGAAACATGAGAAAAAGTGTAAGGCATATGTAAAGATGGATGCCTTATTGCAATGGTATAAGCAAGGGTTGCTAAAACCATATAGAGATCTAGCACTTACTATCAATGAAAAGGATAGAGAGGATCTCATTGATCAATTAAAAATATATGAGAAGAAGAGAAGGCAAATAGAAAAGATTGCAGAAGGAAAGCTGAAAGTATATGGAAGAAAGGAAGAATCCTCTGATGAAGAGGAAGAGGAAGCTGATGTAGTAAAGGTTCGAAAATATCAATAGATGAGAAAGCATTGGCTCAAATGATGAAAACCTTAAAGGAATGACAGTTAAGGAGGAGATAAAGGCAAAGGTATGGTGCACTAAATGTAACAATCCTGGCCATACAGTGGAGGAATGTAGGCTGCAACTGCCTACATGCCAAATCTGCGGAAAGGAAGGACATGTAGCCCGAACTGCAGACATTTCCTGAACCAGAATGTGGCTGGTATAGAGAGAGAAAGGAGAATGGATGAACGTCCACCTCCTAGAAGGTTCCCACCTAACAGGAACGTGGGAATGATAGGAATGATAATGCTATTCCTTATGAGAACAGGAATAATATATATGGCAGAAGGAATGAAGTTCCTTATCAGAATAGGAACAATGGATATTATAGAGAAGGAATGATGTTCCTTACGAAAACAGAGAGGATAGGTATTATGGAGAAAAAAATGGTCCATACAATGGACGACAGAAGGATAGATCCTATACAGAAAGAAATGATAAAAATATAAGGAGAAGCAAGACCTTATCAAGGTCAAAGAGGCAGAAATGAGCAATATAATCAGGTAATGATAGACAAGGACCACAGGGTAGGAATTTTCCTTCCCAGGTTTGTTATACATGTGGTGAAACAGGACATATCTCTAGGGAATGTCCTAGGCGGAATGTACAACCTTACTTCCACCAGAATGACTAATGTACAGCCTACAACACGGCTTATTTCAAATAGAGGAGGAAAAGGATGAGTATCCACCCGTTGCAAGGGCAGTTATAGCTCTTCAAGAGAAGAAGAAGGAATCCTGTTTGATGGAGAAGGAGGTAGTTACTATTCCTAACAAGAAGGAGAGCTTGTTACAAGGAAATGTAAACGAGCAGGAGCAAATCCTGACCAGAAAGGTCAGACTGATAACGAATCAGAAGGTACAACAAAGGTGATATAGATAAAGGTGAACAAAGTTTTTCATTATTACCATTACATGATAAAACAATGGATTCTATGTATCACCAAGCTATAAATCAGGAGATAAAGTTACGCTTGGACAGTTGATAAAGGTAGCTCCTTATATAAGAAACCAAATATTAAATGTGTGAGCTTAGTTCAGCAAACACCACCTTCGAGTGAAGGATATACAGTCTGTAAAATGGATAAGGAAGTACTATGAAGGTGATTATGATGGACAAGTTCCTTGCATCACAGTATATGTGGGAAAAATAAGTTAAAACGAGTGTTAATAATGGAGGTTCAGGTGTGAATTTTATTGAAGAAGGTGAATAAAAGGATGGGTTTAGGACCAATCCAACCTACTCCATTTAACCTTAAAATGGCTGATCAACGAAGTGTAAGGCCATTAGGTATAGTAAGAGCAGTTACTATATCTGTTAAAGGACTTAAATTTAAAATATCCTTAATAGTCCTACGAATGGAAGGACAGGATGCAACCTATACTATGTTATTGGGCCGGCCTGGCTTAAGATTGCTTATTGTGCAAGATTGGGGCTCAGGAAAAATGACAATAAACAAGGTGACATGAAGGTGGATATCTATACTCATGCTAAGAGTATTTAGCAAAAAGGGATAGACCGGTTGTATTAGAAGGATATGATTGGATGCAGGGCTTGGATGATCAGGAAGAGGAAGAGAAATTTTGAAGACATACCCTATCTAAAAGCCCTTGTAGAGATTGATTTATATGCAATTGTGAAAGAGAAAAAGAAAGCCTCTCAAAAGGAACAGGAAAAGGATCAGTTGGGGTTACAAGAAATTTTTATAAGTTGTTTCTTATGAAATAACTTACAGGAACAACCTGCGAATTATACTTATATATATACTAATGACCCTCTAGAGCAAGTCAACATAGGAACAGAGAAGGAACCTAAGATGTTGACTATAGCTCAAGACTAGATCCTATTTTAAGGATAAAGGATTGGCATTGTTAGCCAAGTATAAGGATGTATTTGCATGGTCCTATAAGGATCTAAAAGGAATACCCCCAGAACTTGTATGCACACTATTCAACTTTTGCGGGATGCCAACCAGCTAAACAAAATGCATATAGGATGAATCCTAATTATGCAAAGTTGTTAAGGAAGAAATTGATAAGTGTTACAGGTTGGTTTTATACATCCTATACAAGGAGCACAATGGTTATCACCACTTGTAATTGTTCCTAAGAAAAAATAAAAGTTAAGAGTATGTGTAAATTATAAAAAAGTTAAATGTTACAGCTAAGGATACCTTTCCAATACCTTTTACAGAGGAAATGTGGATAATGTTGCTGGACACGAAATGTATTCCTTCATGGATGGCTTTTTAGGGTATAACCAAGTGATGGTAGCTCCTGAAGATCAACATAAAAAACTTTTATAAGTCCGTGGGGTGCATATGCTTATAAAGTTATGCCTTTTGGCTTATGCAATGCACCCTTTACCTTTCAAAGGATTATACAGATACCTTTCGGGATACCTTTTAGACTTTATGAAAGTCTTTATGGATGATTTTAGTGTTTATAGTTCAAGGAAGAACATTTGCATTGTCTGGAAAAGTGTTTCCAGAATGTAGGCAAAATTTAGTTGCTTTGAATCCTGAAAAATGTAACTTCTTTGTTAAATCAGGAGTCCTTTTAGGACATGTTTTTGTAAGGAAGGTATATTGGTGGACCAGGATAAGGTTAAGGTTATCCTTAGTTTACAACCACCACAAGATATAAAGGAGTTACATAGGTTTTTAGGAAAAATAGGTTACCATAGGCGGTTTATAAAGCATTATGCTGAGATTGCAAAACCTTTAATAGATTTGTTAAAGGCAGATGTACCATATGATTGGACATCACAGTGTCAAGACCTTTGACCAACTTCGAAAGGCTCTTACTAAAGCACCAATATTGTTAGTCCTAAATGGGATCGAGAATTCCATGTACAAGTGGATGCCTCTGATATGGCAATAGGAGCCATCCTTACACAGATCAAGAGGATGGAAAGGATCGTCCTATCTATTATGCTAGCCGTAGGCTAACACCTGCGGAAGTAAATTACACCACTACAGAAAAGGAAGCTTTGGGGATGGTATATGCTATCCATAAATTTAGACACTATCTTTTGGCTAATAAAGTGAAGATTTTTGTCGATCATAAAGCTTTATTATATTTACTTAATAAACCTGTACTTACAGAAGGTTAGCCATGGTTTTTACTTCTTAGGAATATAATTTTGAAATAATTCATAAACCAGGAAGGCAGCATGAACAGGCTGACCATTTAAGTCGCATTAAAACAGGCGAAGTTCCTATATGTGTATGGATGATTTTCCTGATGCAATTTATTTCGTGTCGACGTTCCATTAAGGTGGTTAGATCATATAAAACAGTATCTAGCCACTGGAATAGTACCACTATTTATAGGACAGTAGATGAAAGGAAATTGTTTGTCGTGAGGACACGACACTTTTCTCTCGTGGGAGGGCAGTTGTACAAATTGGGGTCCGATGGGGTGTTACGGAGATGTGTAGACCCTTTAGAGGTCCCGGGTTTTAAAAGAGGCTCATTCAGGCCTTGCAGGAGGCCATTTTGCAGAGGAAAAATAACAGGAAGGAAAATCCTTCAGGCAGGATTATGGTGGCCTACTTTATGGAGGGAGGTAGGTAGCTATTGTAAGGCATGTGATAAATGCCAACGTGCACAATTGCCTCCAAAGAAACAAATACAACCTTATAATCCAGTTCTCCCACTAGAACCTTTCCAGAAATGGGGAATGGATTTTATAGGACCAATTAATCCTATAAGCTCAAAAAGGAAATCAATATTGGTTTTAAAATTATATGACGAAATGGGTAGAGGCAGAGCCTATGAGAAGGGCCGATGCATATAATACAGCAAAGGTTATAACAATATTATAATAGTACGTTATGATTCCTAAGGAAATTGTGAGTGATAGAGGAAAGCATTTCGTGAATGAAACGATAGAAATGCTTATGAAGGAGTTTGTGATAAAACATAAGAAGTCGACACCATATTACCCACAGGGTAATGGCAGGCTGAGTCGACAAAGTCCTTAAGAACATTTAAGGAAGGTAGTTTAGGATAATCGAAAGATTGGGATGAAAGGCTACCAGAAGTTCTCTGGGCCTATAGGACAGCTTATAAAGTGACTACTGGTATGACACCTTTTAAGCTCGCTTATGGCTTAAGGCCATAACCCCAATGGAGTTTATTGTGCCATCCTTGCGGATAGCGATACAATATAATATAGGAGAGAAGGACTCTATGGCAACTCGTTTAATAGAGTTGGAGAAGTTGGATGAGTTAAGGAGGTACGCCTTATGGACTATACATGCCATTCAAAAGAGAAGGAAGGCCTGGCTTGATAGGAAGAGAAGAGGAAAGGAGATAAAGGAAGGGGACTTGGTCCTGTGGTATAGAGGTAAGGTGGAGAAATGAGTATGTGAGTAAGGTAGGTCTAAAGCTTTTCAATCTCGTGGAGGAGGCGCAGTTGGCAGTGAATTTCATTATCAACGCTTTTGAGTTCTGAACATCAACACATCATGGCGTCAAACCCAGTGATGTCCTTATATGATGGATTGAAGGCAAAGAGGCCGGTGGGAGTGGCTCGGTATTTGATGAAGAGGTTGAGAGAGCACCTATGCGCCATGCAGGAATTGGAGAAGAAAGGAGAGCCTTCATTAATGATGGCGTTCACGTGGGTACAGGTAATTGCAGATTATGTGCGCCTGCATGGAGAGCCGGCAGGGCCGGAAATTGGCTCGGATGAAACAGTGAGGAAGGAGACAGAGCTTTTCAGAAGAAGCAGGGGAAGCGGAAAGGATCGAAGCTAAAGGGAAGGAATTAGAAGGGGACCTGCAAGGGGAGGAAGAGAAACAGGGAGAAAAGATGCACAAGAAGAAGAAGCCTAAGGTGGAGAAGCAGGCACCGGTGAAGGTCGGGAGGCAAGACTGGAAAGCAGAAGGTGAGGGCGCAGGAAGGACCGGAGCAGAGATTGGTGGTAGATTTGGAGGAAGAAGAGGATGAACAGTCAGGGGGTATGATGCAGGAAGATGAAGAATTATTTGAGCAAGGAGAAAAGGAAGAACCTGGAGCAGCAGGAAGAGGAGTCGCATGAAGTGGACAAGGAGCGGAGGACGAAAGCGAGGCAGGAGATTAAGTCGAATCTCAGAAGCAGGGATAATGGATCAGGAGGTCACCCCGAAGTCGTTATAGGAGGAGCAGCCCATGATGATTGCCATTAGAGATGGTGGATCCGTACGAAGCGAAGATATGCGAGAAGGATAAGGCAGTAACGAATGAACGAAACTAAAGAAGGGAAACGAAGGGGTTCGAGTCAACTGCTACTCCAGTTTTGACAGTTACGCCGGCAACGGCGGGTATAACTATGATGGGGTAGTGGAAATTGCAAAGGAAGTGGAAGAGATGGTGCGTGGATCAAAGTTTCCAGACACCAATTCAACCCACCGCCGTTTCAGTCATCACCAAGGTTACGGAGGTATGTACGGCAGGGGTGTGTATCACAGGGCATGGCAGTTCCTGATTTCTGCTTGGATGAGGAGGATATGCGACAGCAGCAGCAGGAGGGTAATGTGCAGGCGGATGTCTCCTTCAAGCGCAGGAGGGCATTTGCGCGGAAGGAGGTGCAGACTACGGACAGTAGATTCAGTTTCTGGCGCAGCTTCAGTCTGAGATGGTAGAACAGGTCATTGGAGGAGGTAATGAGGCGCAGGATGCAACTTAGATGGCGGCAAGCCTATTCAATCATTTGGTCAACGCTGGATACACTGTTAAGGATAGGGCAGACATTCAGAGGTTGATTGTGCAGGCCGTGGAGAGCTCATGGCACCTAAGATGACCGCCATTCAGGGAATGATGAGTAAGGGCGTTCAGCGACCGGCTAAGCAGAGGACTCCAAGCCTGGTGGTGGAGCTTAAGCCCACGGTGATGTCACAGGAGTCGATGACACTATTCCAGAGGTTAGTATGAGCACGAGACGAAACCCAGCAACTGCTACCATATTGTCGGTGGTGGTGGACGAATTCCAGCGTCTTCAGGAGGAGAACAAGGAAGGAGACGCAGGCATTTCGCCTTCAGGTAGCAATGGTGCAGCAGGAACTTGATAAGGAAAAGGCGGAGTTTCAGAAGTATAAGGATCAGGAAGAGGTGGAGTATCAGGATGATGCACAGGATGTGTTGCCATGAGGACACAGCAACGAATAAGGAGGGGGCAATGTTAAAGGTAAAATATTAGAAGCATAGGACATCCTACTGTAGGAGAATAAGGGTAGAAAGGTCCGTAGTAAGCATGGAAGGAAAGGCTATGAAGAAGGAAAATCCTTACCAGAGGAAAAGGTGAGTAAGGAAAAGGAAGGAAAGGATATGAAGGAAGAAAATCCTTACCGAGAGGAAAAGGTGAATAAGGAAAAGGAAAAGGAAAAGGAAATCTCATAAAGGAAAAGGATGACGTGGCAAAGAAGTTCCAACAGGAGAGAGGGTCTCCATTTGAAGTTCCAGCAGGAGATATAGGTTCTCTACACTGTCTCTTGTATTCATGTAGTAATGAAAGGTGCATATTATAAGATCTTGTGTATATGTATGTATACTCTCAATGGATGGATCTAACAAGGCAATAGCCAAAATCCGTTCTTGCCCTTGACTTCGGAGACCAGTCATTGTGGCTTTGAAAGAAGGAGTTTTAATATATGTAAAGGTGGAGAGTATAAGGAAAGAAAGTGAGTAACCTTTCCTAAAAGTTAGGAGAAAGAAACCAGTTAAACAGGAAAATGTGGGGTTTCCGATTTTCCTATTTAACAATGACACAAGCTTAGCTTGCACCAGTAGGAGGTTAACGAACTCCCTTTTGAACCCAGGAAGCCTCACTACATATACTCTACTTTATTTATGTGACAGACCCCCCCCCCCCCCCTATTTACCTAAGTGAGTAAGTGGGCTGGCACGAAAATGCCAGCCCTTAGAGAAACGGTTGTCCTAACCTAACCCTAAACCTAACCCCTAGGGGGGTATTAGGGCGTGGGGTTAGGGCAACCCTAGGGGTGTCACCTAACCCTTTTTGACAAGCTATATTTAATGGAAAACCTATCTTTTGTAACGTCAAACTGGGAGAGAGTTTTTTAAAAGGTAAGTACTACCTTCGCCTAAAGTTTCTCAAGGTACCAGTCGGTCAAACTACTCCCCGCCCTTTGAAATGTCAACGTCCTCGTTGACGTCTAACTTCAAGACTAGACTAGGTTAGGAAAAATTAACTGAAAACTAATGCTAATCACTCTATGCGGAGTCAGCAAAAAGTTCATAAGTTTTATTACCCCCCTTGCATTACGTGAAACCAAGTACTTTAGAACCGTCGTTCACTGAGCCACAACTCAACTGCCGGAGGCACTACCTGCGACAAAAAGTCACTTGGAGACCTTTTGCATGTTTGCAAAGTCTATCACCCGACACAAACAACAAGTTAGTTAATTTCTTTAAGTTAACTAGAATTTATTCTAGTTAAGGTTGTCTGTCGGCCCCTAGGTTAATAAGAAATAAGTTCACTTTATTTCTCATCATCATTACTAATAGTTTGAGACCTTGCCTCAAACTCCTTCATTATCTCCATTGCGTTCTGTAGATTATCCAATGGTTCCCATGTCGACAGGTAACCCTTCCACTTAACAAGATATTCTCGTTTACGTTTTCGTGTCCCCCTCGGCGTTTAATATCCTTTGCATCCAAAATCGACTCAACTTCGAACTCCTTCGTATCGCCGACCAGCTCAGGAAGCACGTAAGTTTTCATATCTCTCGATGTTTCTCATCCTTGTGGAATGGCTCGAGTAAATTGACATGAAACACATTGTGTATTGTTCCCAACTCCGGAGGAAGATCTAACTCATAAGCCACTTTCCCTACTTGCTTCACCACCTTGTATGGACCTATGTAGTGCGACAGAAACTTCCTCGAAAGAGTCGTTGGAACCTTCAGGTTTTTGGTACTCAACAATACCATATCCCCAACCTGATACTCTACATCCCGCCGATGCTTATCGTACTGCTGACGATACCTTTCCTGTGCTGCAGCCATCGCTTGACGAGCAGCTTCCCATGTCGATACAATTGTCCCGTGAACTTGCTACAGATGGAACTCGATTGCTATCGTCTTTTGGTAACACCATACTCTGAGGAATACCACCCTTATTCCTTAACACTTCCATCGGGCTACATCCGATTGCAGTGTGTCGAGTTATTGTAACATATCTCAGCCATATCCAAGTGTTCAGCCCAATCAAGTTGATCACCTTGAACATAGCATCTGAGATAGTCCTCGACTTGTCGGTTCACCTCTCCGTTTGACCATCTGTTTGCGATGGTAAGCCGTACTGAACTTCAGCATCGTACCAAACTGCTTAAACAACGTCCCCAAAACTTCCCGTAAACCGAGGATTCCGATCTGAGATCATGGTTTCCGGTAGTCCGCGCACTCTTATGACTTCGTGGAAGAACAACTTTGCTGCTTGAATTGCATTCACTGTCTCTACAGTTGGAATGAAATGAGCAACCTTTGAAAACATCGACTACCACCATGAGCGCATTAAAACCACAAGATTTTGGCAATCCCATGATAAAGTCCAAAGTAACACTTTGAAATGGCCGCTCTGGAATCGTATACACTGCAACTTCCCAGCTCGTTTTTGCGATCGACTCTTCACTTGTTGGCATGTGGGGCATGTCTTGACATACTTGGCAACATCGTCTATCATACCCGGCCAATAGAATCCCTATTTCAACAAAGCCAACGTCTTATGCCTTCCACCATGTCCTGCCAAAGGAACGTCGTGATGCTCTCTTAACAGCCTCTCCCTCCATGTCCCTTCTGGAACATAGAGTCTCTTTTCTTTATAATAAAGAACTCCATCTCGTACCGCAAAATGCGCCTGTTTGAGTGCATCCATTCGACTTCTATTCCTGCTGGAATATTACCATCTCTTCGTAACTGATGAACTTATTTCTTTTTGCCACCAAGCTTAAAGCCTCCTTATCAAACCTTCCTGAGGATACGCCGTCACAAATTCATTCACCAAAGTTGACATGGGTGCTGACATAATCCGCAGATGGCCCTTCCTATTGAGTGCATCAGTTACCACATTGTTCTTTCCCACTATATGTTAGCACGCAATCACAAACCCAGATCATCCGGCATATACTGCTTTTTGATCTCCTTTTTCATGTGTTTCCAACTGTTTCGATATCCACGTTCACCTTCAACAATTCGCCACCAAGTCTTAGCTTCTTCTTTAAGAAATTGCTTGGCACATGCAACCTTTTCTATCTTTCTCACGGAAGTAGCCTCGAAATAGCTTTCCATATCATACAACCAGTCATCCAAAACCTTGTAATCCTTTGAACCCATGAAATTTGAAGGCTTTACCAGTTTGAATTTACTAGGACCTCCACCACCTACTTCCATCGAAGAATCTGATTCAGAATAACCTGACTCTGAGTCATGCTTATTGTTCTTTTTCCGTGTGTCTGGTTGCGGAACATCTGGCACTGTAATATTTGTCAAAATCCGAATGGCAACATTATCGATTCGGTCGTTCGAGGGTCAATAAAGTCGAGGTGGTAAAATGTGAATCACTTCTTTAAGAGATATGGGAGGTTTAACACTCTTTAAACCTAAGTGTTTGAGTTCTCGATCTAAAGTCATATTGAGAATATGTAATTCTATAGCAATTGATTTTAATATATGCCCTTTGTTAAACATACATTCCTGATCCTGAAATGAGGTTTTTTTAACAACTTTAATATAAGATTCATATTTAAAACTTAAATGTAGTTATTCTGATTTCTCTTTGTTTTGCTTCTACATAAAGACCTTAAATAAAGTAATCTAACTCAGCAAATGCAACATGTAAACATAATTAAAATCAAAATAATTTAAAAGGAAAACCATACATGATGAGACCTTAATTAAAATAATTATCCTAAATTTAATACGTGTGCGTGCGTGAGTCTCCGTGGAAATGTCACGTGCGTGAGTCTCCGTGGACATGACACGTGCATTCATCTACATATATAAGTGGTAGATTTTTCTGAACCTCAAAGCTTTTTTACAAGGGTGACATGGCGAGCTCATTAGCTGCATTTATCATACTAGTCATTTGTACAGTCGGTCAGTTTCCACACATATATAAACAGATTAAGAATTTTTAATTTGATTATAATTTTTTTTCCTCTTTTTTTTCTGGATTTCTAGGTGCTGCGTCTGATTATGGAGAACGGGATGTGAGCATCACAGACGGATATTCCTTTATCTGAAGAAGGACACTATGTTAAGCGACGTGTTGAAATTCAGAACTTGTCCGGATTGTGTCGAGCCACAAACATTCATATCAACTGTGGAAGTTTTACATCCCTGCTCATGGTTAATCCCGCACTCTTTCGGCGTATTGCATATAATGACTGCTTGGTTCTGAATGGAGATTATCTTGCTCCATATGATAAGGTTGGATTCATCTACACTTTTTATCGCCCTTACAACCTGACCCTTAAGCATGCAGATTACTATTGTTAATCAAGAGTGTTTGTTCTTAAATAAAGCTCCTCTTTTTTTCGTTTTTTAATATATACTGCATCTTATTTAATATATTCATGTATAGACTAGACTTTAACATAAATACATCATAAATAAATTTATTTCTATAGAAACAATGATGTTAGGTATGTACTGTATGTGTACATATCCTGTAAGGTAACTACGGTCAATACGCAGATTACCCAAGGTATATACGAGACTAATCATATTTGGACTATCCTATATACCCATAATAGATTATCCTATAATTATATATGTTTTTAGACTTTAATTATGCCATCCAGCCTGGTTTCACTATTGATTAAATCTGCACACTAGTTGTTGTATGGATATGCAAATTATATATTAAATTTTGTATATCGTTTATATCTTTTAAATTGAGTATTGATTATATGTGTATATACATATTATATTTATTCTATATATATACAGACATTTTGTGTTACATTGTTTATGTATAATAATTTGATATAAGTTATGCATATTCTATAGAACTTTAAAATTTCAGCACAATTAATATGTTTTAAATAATGTTTTTCTTTTTGTTTTACATGCAAATGGAAAATTAGATTTTAATAGAATCCAATGATGCAATATATTTTAATAATGTCTTAATTAAATAATTTAAATCTTATTTTAATCTTAAACTGCACTTAAAAAAAGTAATCATAAAAAATTAGAATATTGTAGATGTAATATATTTAAGAATATATTTTAATTAAATGGCTTAGATTGTATGTTAACATTAAATTTGTTTAAGAAATTCAAATCATAATGAATAATATTTTATGTTTAAGATAAGAAGTTTAAATTTAAGATATCCTAAATATTGAGATTAAAGTATATACTAAGTATATGGCGTAAAAGTATAACTTTAAATTTTATTTAATTTTTTTAATCATAATTAGTTTGAAAGCTTCACACATAGATTGAATTGTAATATTTTAATATGATATATTATTATTTAAAAAAAATTAAAACACAATTATTTTCATAATAAAAATTAAAATATCTAAAGTATTCTCATAATCATCTGATATGAGAATATATTAATAACAATTTGATTCAAGTATAATACATATTTATAAATAAATAAATTATATAATGTATATGACGCTTTCAGCGAGTTTAATTATTTATAATGATATTCTTAATATGTTTAGTTTAGCTCTATAAAAAATTATATACTCTACCAAAACAGAGGTTTAGGGTTCTTGCAGGGGATTTAGGGTTCTTGGATATGGAGGAGGAAGAGAGGAACATCTACAAGCTTGCGAGGAGGATCAAGAAGAAGGAGAATTCAATCTACAATGCTTTGCGATCGATATACGATGATGCTGGGTTCGTTGCTGAGATTCGGTCTCTGTATCCAAAGCTGCCATTGCTTGCTAATCTCAGGTTTATTTGTGTGTAAAATGTATGCCTATTTGCTTTACAGCATAGACACACACACACACACACACACACACACACACACACACACACACATATATATATATATATATATATATATATATATATATTGTACAGGTGTGGTCTGTGGTACTCTCCCAAGTTTGATGACGTTTGCTATTTTAAATCCACTGATGGGCACAATGGGAACTGGAGTTTCAATCCTTCCCGTATGAATATGCACGTTGCAACCATTGCAGGTGTGTGTGGGGCGTGATTATATATATATATATCCGTAATTACATATTACCAAATTAGTTAAGTAAGCTCCACAACTACAGCATTAGATATTGTCCAGCATACATATATATAAATATATACATGTATGTATATGTAAATACATATATTATGTTGTGTGTATGTGCGTTACGCACATACATATATGCATGTGCATGTGTGCCCTTGAGAGTGTGTTTGCGAACATATCCAAGCGTATTCTTACGCTTGACTGTTTCTCTCATGAGTTTGATCCATAGAACGTCACTCGTCAAAACTTCATGGTAAGTATATACGTGCTCATGTGTGTGTGTGTGTATATCTGTATACAGTTGCACCATTGCTAGCTAAATTAGAAGAGTAAACTCGATGTAGAAGATTAACTATTTGTACATACATAAAGACATGCACACACACAAAACAGAGTCCCTCTCTCTCTATATATAAACACAGACGCAGTACATGCTTATGTGCATACACACTTTACAAAGACATATATGTGTGTGTTTATGGTGTATATTTTACAGCACAGTTTGGAGGATGCATGATAGTGGATTCGACAAGGAAAGGGAAAAGGTTCCCGGACAGTATGAGCAAGACAATTCCCATATGGGCATGTGTTTTAAATCGAGGGATAGCTCGTCTCAGTTCAAAGCCGAATTGGGACTGTACATTGCACCTTCCAACATGGATATCACTCACAGAGAAGTCTTCCATAGAGAGTCTTATAGATAATTGGGTCCAAGTCTTGCTCGAAACAGGTGTGTGTGTGTGCGTGTGTGTGGGTGTTTGCGTGTGCGTGTGCGTGTGTTTGCGTGTGCGTGTGCGTGTGCGCATATATATGTTTCTATGTATGTATATGTAAGTTGAGTATTCTCCTTAAATTTGTATATATACGCATAGATAGAGCAGGATAAGTGGTATCAATTTTATACATAAACGTGCACATATGTGTGTAACATTTAGTATTGTTTATAGATTTGACATACAGTGTTCATATACATGTATGCTCTGTATATGTCTTTATGACACCATATACTTTATAGGTATGACACATACTAATCTACATCTATATACTTTAGAGGAAACAACATTCTGTGCTTGCATATATGTATATATGCAGTACTATAGTGTAGATATTGTCCTGTTAGTGCTCTCTCTCTCTTGTATGTACTCTACAAGTTGTGATGGTGTTTTATGTACACACACACACACACACACACACACACACACACATATATATATATATATATATATATATATATATATATATATGACGTACATACATATATACACATACGTCATTGTGTATGTTCAGACAATATGATAATTTTAATTGTGTTTTATATATTTTTCTTATAGGCACGGACTTAATTAAACTGGCAAATGAGTTGGCAAAGCCATTAAGGCCACTATGGATATCACAAAACTCTGTTATATGGCTTAATGAAGTACCCGAGACAATCTCTTTAGAGTTTACACCTATTTTCTTAATATCTTCTTCGAGGCCTCTAAATGCACCACAGAGAATGAGCGATTCCACTTCAGGCTGGACGTATATTCCAGGTATATATTGTATATTCCAGGTATATGTAAATTATTATAATTTAATTAATTATTATATATTCAGGTGCAGCAGACGATGAAGAGAGCTGGTCAAAGGGTTTAACACCGAGCATATTCTGGAATCAAGCGTTAGATATAATCGACAGCGGACCAGAAGAATGCAATAAAAAGTAGCACAACTTGTAGAAAGAGAGAGGGTTTACTGGAGTCAACGTGAGTCGACAATCAGCGGTCAACACGAGTCAATAATCAGCTCGTTGACCAGTCAAAACGGCTGGTCGACTGAGTGTTTAGAAATTCAGTGGGTTGGGAATACGGGCCTTGGAGTTGCTTCCGTACAAAATGGTAACGTATATACATTTATATACATAAAACTTATATATTATTAGACGTATATTATAGTATACATGTATACACGCACGGTTATATAATGATGTATATTATATCTTGCTATAACGACTTAATTGTTAAATATAACAAAATATATAACTATATTGAAGTGTATATTTATTAATGATGTTATATACTTACAATATAATGAATAATATCTATAATCTTATTTACAAAATTTATTTACTGCAGCTATGAAACATCAAGAGCACTTGGATTTGACACGAACGTCTATAATTGACTGCAGTGGGAAGCTTGACATGCCTGGTTTAGGAGATAGCTTCTTGAGACTCGAAATCGGGGTAGTGTGTGTGTGTGTGTGTGTGTGAGAGAGAGAGATATGTGTCATGAGCTTATTAGAGGAAGTTATAAAAGATATTTAAAATATTCTATACTTTACATATTATCCAATCGTTGATTTATCAATCAGCACAATATGTGCTCATGGCATAACGCCCATAGATATGAATATTATATGTATGTAGATGAGTAATGTTAGTAATATTGCTAAAAGCAAAAATTTGTAGAGCTCTAAAATGAAGCATTACGTACTCCAACACGAACTTTTTACTGCTGTGGAGTTTGCTAAAAGGATGCTGGGAGAAGGCAAACGAGTGCTAATCTATTGCAGAGATGGTAATACATAGTATATATATACGTGTGCATTTGTTTGTGTATAAACACACACACACACACACACACCTAAATACGTACAAGAGACATACACACATATTTATGTATAAATTTTATTGATTATCTTTTCTCAACACAGGTGAAGACGTCAGTGTTTCGGTGGGTCTTGCTATCTTGCTTTCTTTGTTTAATGCAAATGGTAAGCTCTCTGTAATACCGTGTGTGTGTGTGTGTGTGTGTGTGTGTGTGTGAAGAGAGAGAGAGAGAGAGAGAGAGATGTCACTGTATACACATACATTAATGGTTCATTTGAAAGCTTGTATAAACTTCATCATCTTACACGCGCACACACGCACACGCGTGAATTATGTTATTTGCAGGTGAGTTTGAGGTTACGCGTGAGATAAAGGAGGTATCCAAATGGGATGTGAGGCAGCGTTTGGTTTATGTATGTGGATATGTGTCAAATGCACGTCCCTCTCGTGCAAATTTAAGGCAAGTATATAATTTTCTGGCCCGGAAAGAAATAACAGATTAACATTGTATTATTTACAAATGGTGTGTGTATGTGTGCGTGCGTGCGTGCGTGCGTGAGAGAGAAAGAGATAATAAGTCTTTGTAATTTATTGTCTTTTATGTTGCATTTTTATTACTATAAATTCAAATGATATATATATTTAAAGACCGAGGAGTTTGCCGCCTTTTTTTGAACTCTAGGGCTTACATTTTGCAAATTTCCCGCCATGAGTATGTTTAGGGCATCGTTCCCGCCATTCAGGATTAGGTCAGGATATGGCGAGGGAGAATGCGAGGCGGCAACAGCAATCTTCACGAAATGCGGCGCTTGAGCAGCTCAAGAAGCTGCGGGAGGAAGGCGGCAGGCGTATAGACAAATTCGAGCTCAAGGTAGATGTATACACACACACTCATGCACGCACCCAACACTCAGCTGTGTATATGTGTGTGTATTTCAAGGTAGAGGATCAGATCTTTGATAGGTTAGAAGAGAAGGATTATGCCCTGTTAGTAGCAAAGCGCCGCCTTGAAGCCAAGGATTTCGTGATTGAAGATGATGGTCTCGGCTATGGTGACATTGGAGAAGAAGAGAATTGGGAAGCCTCCGCTTTGCCAGAGTCTTCCGATGAAGAAGACGAGGTATGTCTGCATTTCACATGAAAAAATATGCATTAACACGTCTTTGGGTGTGTGTCTATAGATAGATAGAGATAGATAGATACATACATACATACATAGGTATACACCTAACACATAAAATTACACACCCGCTCTCTCGATTCTAACGATTTTGTATGCATTTTTTATACTCAGATGCGTTTGTGTGTGTATTCAATGTATATGTACCGATAAACAAATCATATATCGTTATATATATATATATATATATATATATATTATATATATATCTGTGTGTGTGTGTGTGTGTGTGTATTGTGTATTTCATATACCTAGATGTGTGCACGTATACACACACATACGTCCACATACCGAGATATATGTACGCGTTTTTACATTAAAGGTTAGGATCTGCTTATATATACTACGCTCAGTATATACCTACATTTACAAAGATTGTTTACATATATGTGTGTGTGCATTTATTGCATACTGACGTATATGTACACGCGCATTCCCACATACATACACATTATTACAGAGTACAAAGAAAAAAAAGGCGGCGGAGCCCAAGAAGAAGAAAGAAGGACCAAGTAAGAAGGAGAAAGAGTTCATGGAGGCGGCTGCACTCATGGGAAAGAAGAGTGTTTCGAGTATGTTTGCTGCTGCGACTAATTCAGGTGCAAGTGGGAAAACAGGGGATTTCTCTGCCGCTGATAGTGTTCTTGAGGATGTTCTAGCCTCAGTCAATGCTGAGAGTGTCAAGAAAGAACGTGTTCCGAAGGTAATAACATATATACACATACATATCTACATATCTATCTACTTACAGTTACATAATATGGGATGTACGAATGCATGCATGTTTATGTGCATCTTTAACATGCATGTTTTGCATACACATACATATATATAATATAACACACGCATGCACTTGAGATGCGTATATGTTTACATGGCTACACACAAACATATGCATGGACAGATAATAGTACGACTAATTGATGTTTTGTGTGAAGGTGGCTCCTGCTCACGTATCTGTTGTTGATAACAAGTGTACACCAAATTTTGTGCATCCTCCGACAAGCTATTTTCGTCAACAAAAGAGTCATGAAGAGGATATGCCACAGAATATCGAATTTGAGCCTTCCCCAGACGTGGAGTCTGAAGCCAACGAAGCATTATCACCAGGTACATGCATGCAGATACATACATACATATATTAGTTTAACTATTAGCGTGCACACATATTGGTACAAAGAACCAGATGAACAGTTACGAACATACATATACATATGTTGATGCACATTTCTTTACCTTGCTAATGTTGATTCTGTATATAGAACGCGTGGATTTAGTGGTGCCTGTTTTACGTAAACAAGAGGAAGCTGATATAGTTAAACCAGAGGCAATCTCGTTAAATGCAAAGATTTCTGCTGCGCCAAGTGTTGAACAGCAGGCACAAACTGCTTGGCAAGCTCTGCGTGCAGGTAATGTGCATGTGTGTGTTTGTGTCTACCTAATGAATATATACATATATGCATTAAGTAGAGTTCGGCTTTTGATATGGGGTAGACCATGTTTGCACAACACACATACGCACACTTAACCTATTGTCGATGTTATATGTAAAATTCAAACTTGTAAGCAGAGGGAACCGTTGGATACATATACTTTTGATCTACACGTGCATGCATACAAGTACATACGTGTACATACCCGCATATATATGTGTATTGTGGACATATTGGGATATTAAGTTCATATGTGCAATGGAATTAAGATACACAATATAGAGATGCGTGAGTTTAAACACATACACACATACTGTAAGCTTGTTTCCAGGAGAAAGCAGCAGGAAACCAGAAGCCGCCAGCGAAGATACGGTTGATATGTGTGGGGATATTCCACTTGACGAAAGGAAGAATCTTCAATTTTTTCTTGTTGACGCATATGAGGAGGCTTTTGGAGCGAGTGCTGGAACAGTTTTTCTCTTTGGAAAGGTGTGTGTGTGTGTCTGTATGTACGTACGTACATCTTATTATGTATAATAAAATAGATAAACATATGTAATTAATGTGTATGTTAAATATACTATATGCAGGTCCAAAGGGGTGGGAAGTTTATAAGCTGCTGTGTTGTTGTTCATAACATGCAACGATGCGTGTTTGCAGTACCAGACACGTCGGTTTTCCCCGATAACGTTATCAACGAGCTAGAACAAAAAGCAAATTCCCAAACATCTACTAAAGAACACATGCTGAAAGCTAAATATCAGGTGTGTGTGCAATCTTTCTCTGGATGTGTCATAATTTGTAGTACAGGATTAAATCGTATTAACGATGGATGGTATATATATATGTCGTACAATGTGCATATAATATCAACTGATGCAATTAAGGCTATAACTTTGTACTTTGTGTAGTAGATACTGTTTGGATCATTTACGCAATGTTCGTATGCTTATGTATATGCTGCAGGAATTGGCTAAAGACTTGAAAATGGAGCTGGCTGAAAAGCTTATGGAACTTAACGTTGAGAAATTTAGCATGGTCCCCGTTAAGGTATGCATATTATTTACTCATTTTTATAAATATTATGCTAGTACTATTCGCGCACATGTGTATAATATTTATAATTTTGCAGAGGTCATATGCATTCGAGAGAGCTGATGTTCCATCTGGAGCACATTATTTTTTGAAATTGAGCTATCCCTTCAAGGTATGATGTGTATTTTTGTATTTATAGACAGATACATGCGAGTAGATATTTATATAGCTATATATTTATATATGAAACTAGTGTATATGATTTTTATTATAGGATGCGGCACTTCCAGCCGATCTCAAAGGACGTTATTATTCTGCTCTATTTGGCACGCGTACAAGGTAAATCAGCTATATTTGCGTCTATGCATTCTCATTCATGCATTTGTATGTATCTGTGAATGTAATTCTGCGTGTATATATGTACACATGTATTTTTTGTGTAATGTTTCTTTTATATTGGTATGGCAATCACTTTGTTATATTTCATTATAGTGCTTTAGAGACGCTTCTAATAAAGAGGAAAATAAAAGGGCCTTGTTGGTTATCTATTTCAAACCCGGTTCAAGTACCTCTTTCTTCTCAGGTACGAGGATTTGATACATATTGTTTATTTAATAACAGTTGCAGATACAAACTTACATATTATGTCATATATGTATGTGTATGTTTATCAATAAAAAGGAATGAATAAATAGTATGCTCCCCTCCGTCCCCCTCTCTCTACACGTAACTGCGTGTGTACATATGTGTGTGGTGAGTCGAACTGTTAGGTTAACTAATCCAAATTTAATCAGATAAGCTGGTGTAAATTGGAGGTGGCTGTGCAGAACTCTAAAGATATATTATCAGCTACAAGTGCAAAGTCTCCGACAGAGATTCCTAAGCTAATTATCGCATCAATTAGTCTTAAAACGGTCATTAACCAGAAGCAGAACCTTAATGAGATTGTTTCTGCATCGGTAGTCTTCTGCCGGCATGTCAAGGTAATATATGCATTCTGTGTGTGTGTGTGTGTGTCTCTGTGCATGTGGCGTATGGGTGCGTTGGCTTTTGCATGCTTGTGCGTGTCTGTGTCTGTGTCTGTGTCTGTTTTAAGGAGTTGTATACACAGATATGAAACCCACTTGCAAATCTATATCTATCTGTATGTATTTATATACATGTATACACACATACACATAATGTTTTATGCAGGTAGATGCACCAATGCCACAATCTGAATGGAACAGACACGACATGCTTGAACACTTTAGTATTGTGCGTAAGCTGGAAGGTGGCGTGTTTCCAATGGGGTTTGCATCCGAGGTAGCTCAAGCCAACAGTAAAACGGGGACTAATGTGGTAACTTGCGAAAGCAGGTGAGTGCATATTATATATATATACACACACACATATACATATATATTTAAACATTATAGTTGATAGTTATATAGTCTTTCTGTATCATAAACTATCTGTAGTGTTTGGTATTTTGAAGTATATAGTTTTAAGCCATACGCTTACCTCTCTCGATATATATAGCTAAAGCTCTTAAATGTCAAGAAACATCAATACATCATACGGCTATGATGTAAACTAATTATTTTAAGCCGTTCTTCTAACACATTTTCATTAAAACAGCGAGCGTGCTTTATTAAATTGTTTAATGATCAAACTGCATCAGATAGACCCAGATGTGTTGGTTGGTCATAATATTTCCGCTTTCGACCTTGATGTTCTCCTTCATCGCATGCAGGTAAGCCATTTACATATATATCGTACTAGACATTAGTTATTACATATACCTATATGTTATGTGCATAAAATGTGCTTAAATGTGTTGTACACAAATAAGCCTGACTCTGTGGGTGTGAGAGAGAGGGGAGGGAGGGAGAAGTATGTATTTTGAACATCAATGAAAAGTGTGCCAAGTACAAAAACCTATATAGCATATTACATGTGTAAAGCATAATATGGACACTAGTATCTATATTAGCATTGATGAGTTAATTATTGTTGATTTGTTTCAATAATAGGCATGTAAAGTTCCAAGTAGTACATGGTCGAGAATCGGACGGTTGAGAAGGTCCCAGATGCCTCGGCTGATTGGCGGTGGCAATATGTTTGGGGGAGGAGCAGGCCCTGGTGTAATGGCTTGTGTTGCCGGTCGTTTACTATGTGACACATACCTCTCTGCCAGGGAGCTTTTAAAAGAGGTATAGTATATACGTAAATATATTAGAAACATAACTGTATATCTTCTCTCTAAGTCATTCTGAATAGATACTATTTGCAATCTCCTTTATATATATAGTATTTTTAGTATCATACAGATAATTAGCTGCTATATTATATAATTAAATAACTAGTTATATGGTGTATATTTGTTTATGGCCTTAAATAAACCATTGGACATATGTTATAACTGGGTTTAGGGTTTCATCTGCTGTTTATATATATATATATAGTTCAAATGCGGCATTTTATATACAATTTCAACGTACGTATATTTTCTGTATTATACTTTATTATTTACAAGTCAGATTGCTCCTAGCTATCAGGAAACACATGTATAAATATCAAGTATATATAAAACTCTTTTTAAGGTAAATTACAATGCAGACTGATTTAATTTGTTTCTACATAAGCTTGTTGAATTGCTATATTCATTAACAGTTTTATTAAATATAACAGGTTAGTTACACGTTAACTCAATTATCAAAATCTCAACTTGGAAGAGAGAGAAAGGAAATTGTTCCTTCAGATATTCCAAACATGTATCGAACATCTGCCTCCTTGCATGAAATGGTAAACAAGTTATTAACTTATATTTATTAACTTATAACTTAAATTAGATAAGCTTTATATATATATACACGCGCGCGCGCGCGCGCTATAAGCTATGTAGCTGTCACTACTACTTAATATATTTAAATTTAACAGTAACTTTGTGTACGTAAACTCTCTCAGATTGAATCAGCAGAGACAGATGCCTGGCTTGCATTAAGTTTAATGTTTCATTTAAGTGTGTTGCCCCTCACGCGACAACTAACAAACGTCAGCGGGAATTTGTGGAGTAAAACATTACAGGTCCGTACACAGATTACTCATGCACACGCACGCAAAACTCATAGAATTTATGTGTTAGTTATTACGTGAATTTCGTTTTTTTCATATATAATATACATCCGTCCACACGATTCTGTTGGCCCTGAAGTATGTAATTATGTGTGTGCTGTGGGTAAGTATATTTTGTTATAAACATTCATACACACATTTGTTGGATTTCGATCTGTCCGTTTGTGAAGATATAATATAAATTAATATATTTAATCTATTGATCACAGGGTGCACGAGCGCAAAGGGTAGAGTATCTTCTGCTACACGAGTTTCATAGTCGAAAGTTTGTTGTACCTGATAAGGCCTCAAGCACTGACAAGGTGAGTTAATTTAGTTGTACAAATAAATGTACATATGCAGCACTGCTTCATCTCAAGTACGTTTACATGTTTACTAATTATATAATATACATTATATTAAATTAGAACCATATATTCGTTAATGTAGTAAATGTATTAAACCATGCATAATTGTATATTAGTGAGTTATAGACTTTGTATACATAAATAGTATGCATTTTCTAAGAGGCATTTATTAAATATATTAAACTTCTAGAAATATTTTAATTTACTCTGTGTGTGTGTGCGTGTGTATGTGTTTTCAGGAGCGTTCAAAGCAAAAAAGGAAAACAGTACAACAAGAAGAACAAGGGATGAACACGAAGAAGAAGGGGATACGAAGCGTAAAAAGGGTCCAGCTTACATGGGTGGTTTAGTGCTCGAACCCAAGAAGGGATTATATGACACGTATATTCTCCTACTCGACTTCAACAGTTTATATCCTTCTATTATCCAGGTACATATCATAATGCATATATGCTGCATATAATATAAACATGTAAACATTAGCAGATATGCCAATGTTTATGTAATATACAGGTGACATACTTGTACTAATGGTAGCTTTGCATAAATATATACACATACATACATATTTAATATAGTGTTTATCTAGGTGCATACTTACGTATGTTGTTCATATATATGATTGGACGCTCACACGCGCAGGCAGTGTGTGTGGTGATCTTATATTGCATATATACATGCACCTATGCTCATATACACATACATGTGTATGTGTACCTAGACAGGTATAAGCATGCCATTTAACTGTTCCAAGCATGTCATTTGATGATGTACAATTACATCACAATGACAGATATGTTACAATTGTGGATGCATATAATGTGTAGAAATTTAATATATATGTGGTGTGTGACTGCGTGCCTGTACTCACACACGTGTGTGCGTGTGATTTTGGTTCATTCAGGAATACAATATATGCTTTACCACCGTCGAGAGGCCAGCAGATGGCTCAATACCGCCTTTACCAACCACAGATACGGCGGGTGTTCTTCCACAGGTGCGACCTCTTCTATGTTACACACGTTGGTTTACGTGTATATATATTTGTGTGTATATATACTACATACAGTGTTTATAGATAGAAAAAGAGAGTAATGTGTTCTTGCAATATTACAATATTATCTATTTTATATTCAATTTTATTTCCAGGTTTTGAAAGGTTTGGTTGATCGAAGAAAGCAAGTTAAAATGTGGTTAAAGAAAACAGTCGATGTCTTAAAGTATCAGCAATTAGACATACAACAGCAAGCTCTCAAGCTTACTGCAAACAGGTATATATTACTGGTATATGCTCGTATATATTGTAAAATACGTTGTTTGTGCCTGTGCATGTATGTATATCTCTAATGATGTGGTTGGCAGTATGTATGGGTGTCTGGGATTTCCAAACTCGAGATTCTATGCGAAGTCCATAGCCGAGCTGGTCACCTCACAGGTATATTCTGATAATTGTAATTAATTAATTAACTAATTCTTTCTACAGGGACGTGAAATACTTCAAAGCACAGTTGATCTTGTACAGAATGTTCTAAATCTCGAGGTAAAGTGCTCTTGCTAATCTAACATATCCATACACACGTGTATGTATATATGCATGTATGTTTGTCTGTATCTATGTATGTTATGCTCGTATCTTAATTTATATATAGACATATAGCTGATATGCATGGATTGAGTGGTTTGTACACCCGTCTTATGTACCTACATGCCTATATACACATATATGAGCTGATAAAGTCTACGTGGAACAGGTGATATACGGTGATACAGACTCTATAATGATCAGTACTGGGCTTGATGATCTTACAAAGGCTAAAGCTATTGCTGGGCAAGTTATCAAGGAGGTATTTATATATCATCTGTCATGTGTACACATTTCATAGTAGTACACATATATGTATATACATTTACATGCATGTGTGTGTGTTATATTAGTATAGTCATATATTACTATGAACCATAAGTTGTAAGCACGTGAATACATGTAGAGTCGTAAACATGCAGACTTACACACATACGTATTTAAGCAAGCATATGTTTTAGGTGAATAAGAAGTACAAGCTACTGGAAATTGACTTGGATGGAGTTTTCAAGCGCATGCTTCTGCTGAAGAAAAAGAAATACGCATGTGTTAAAGTTGAGACACTTGCTGATGGAAATATTCGCGAGGTAGTAACATGTATGATTTACACGATACCTTTATTTACACATGCGGTAATCTACTATTGGTCACATTGGTATAACAGGTTATTGAGCAAAGGGGATTGGATATTGTGAGACGAGACTGGAGTCTTTTATCGAAAGAAATAGGGAACTTTATCCTTGAACAGATATTATCTGGAGGGTACTCTCTCTGTGTGTGTGTGTGTGTGTGGACTAACTTATACATTTGCAGTTCTCGGGAGGATGTTGTTGCTGCAATCCATGATCAGTTGAGAAAGGTAAATTCACATAATAAAATATAATTTTGTGTATGTGGTTTTACACAGACAATGCATGTGTATATGTTATACGTCTAAATATAATGTTTATAGTTGCAAGATGATATGAGAAGTGGGAGAATTGAACTTGACAAATACGTGATTACAAAAAGCTTAACCAAGCGTCCAGAGGATTACCCCGATAGTAGAAATCAGCCTCATGTACAGGTATGATTATATAAATATGTATATTGATTATACTATTGTATAACATATTATATGTATTATGTGTTGATTTGTTAAGTTCATATGTCATTTTTAAATTCTACTGTTTATCTTACTCTGTGTACAGGTTGCATTAAGACGCAAAGAACAAGGTCATCGGTGTTTCCCTGGAGATACTCCATACGTCGTCTGCTGTCAAGAGGTACTTCTTTGAGGTGTTAACACACATACACACACACAGACAGACTATTTGTGTCTATGAAACGTGTATGGTAGAGAGGAAGGTAGATGAACAATTTATACTTCAGTTGTAATAACATATACACACGTGTACTTACACATGTATCTATGCGTATATTTATATATAATATGCAAATGCAGGGAGTTATTGGAGCTTCACTTGCTGAGAGAGCAAGACATCCAGAGGAGTTAAAAACAGGGGGTGGAGGTTGGATGGTTGATATAGACTACTATTTATCTCAACAGGTTTGATATTATTATTACTTGTGTGTGTGTGTGTGGGTGGGTGGGTATACTTACATTTGTAGCCTACTACACACACACACACACACACACACACATATATATATATATATATATATATATATTGCACGGAGATTATGATATATATTTTAGTTGAAATAATGATTAATCTGTATACTGATGTAGATTCATCCGGTAGTTTCGAGGCTATGTGCACCTATTGAGGGGACGGATCCTAGCCATATCGCAGACTGTCTTGGGCTTGATGCGTCTAAGGTACACTACACGCTCGCACAAACACATTTTAATTTATACATATAACCATCCAAACTAACAGAGAGACACACCCTCCTCACACGTAAAAATACTGCTTATGCTTTTCTGTGTATTTTATAGTTTCAACAACGAACAATTTCGGCTACAATTGACAAAGAAGACGCACTTTTATCTACCTCCATTTTCGACGGTGACGACAGGTGTGTGCGCGTGTATATATGTATCCATACTTAATAAGTATGTGTTATTTATATATATATATATATATATAGATAGATAGAGAGAGAGAGAGAGAGAGAGAGAGAGAGAGAGAGAGAGAGAGTATTTTCTAATAGTATTAAATGTTATATATACCTGTGTGTTAAAAATATTCGTTTCTTGCAGGTACAACAGGTGTGAACCCCTGGAACTAGTTTGTTCCAGTTGTGCGGGAAAGTTTCCTTTTCTGGGCGTGACTACATTCTTCAACGTTGAGCAGAATCTTGAAGATTTTCTAAAATGTCCACACTGCTCGAATGTACAACTACAATGCATCACCCCGGCTAAACTTAGCAATCTGGTAATGTATAATTACCTACATATACACAACTTGTTTAGAAACTTGTGTATAGTATCATGTCAAGAATTATTACTATTAATGTACTATAAATATATGCTATATGATATGTTTTACTAATATATATTGTTATATCGTCTGTAAAAGTTGTATTGATAAATTCTGTTCTTTCTTCAGGTGGTCCTGCATGCAAGAGATTTTATTCAGCGTTTCTATGATTGCTGTATGGTGGTACGTATCGCACATGCACGCACGCAGAGGGAGAGATACATGCGTGTGTTAGTTTTGCGTTCTATATTTTTCATGTATATATCACGTATCACTTCTATATATGTATTATGCATGTATATATGCATCAATATAATGTTATGCATTTAGGCATGTGACACACATGTGTGAATTTGTATATGTTTTAATGTACACACGCACACACTGGTATGCATGTAAATGTGTGTATTTAATGATTAAATTTCAGTGTGATGACGAAATGTGCAACCATTCAACAAGGGACATTGCCCTGAGAGTTGTGGCTGACGTAGAGAGAGGGTGTGTTTGTCCTAATTATCCTAGATGCAATGGTCGTCTTGTTCGTCAGGTAATTAAACTCACTTAAACACATACATACACTTTATGCATGTATGCAGTCGCTATGCACTCATACATGTGTATGTCTGTGTTTATATACAAAAACGCCATACCTACACATATACCAATTGGAGAATCGATATAAATCCTCTCATGATCTTTCCTTTTCCTAAATTAAGAATGAGAATGCCTGCTTCATTTTTACTATATTACTACGAAGAACATATCATAAACTACTGTGTACAGTAAATGCTACTAGAATTTTGTGTGTGTGTGTGTCTCTCTCTCTCTCTCTCTCTCTCTCTCTCTCTCTCTTCTCTCTCTCTATCTATCTATCTATAGTAGATAGAAAGATAGAGAGAGAGTGAGAGATATTTCAATATTTATTAACATTTATTAAAGAATAAACTATCTAAAACTACTGTTATTAATATTATTATACTAATAATATCTGTCTATTATTATCATTTAGTAATACTAATCTTATACATATTAATCATTCGTTTTCTGATTAATTATGCAGTACACACAAGTGGATCTTTACAACCAGCTCAGTCATTACTTTCGACTTCTTGATGTCAATCGTGCTCTTCAGAAGGTATCGCTTACATACACACACGCGCACGCACACACACACACACGTTTGGTGAACTTACGAGTGACAAGACTTAGTAAATACATAGAAATGTATGTATTACAGAATCTGCATATATATACAAGTGGTGGTTGTTCATAACGCAAGCACTCTCTCTCTCTCTCTCTCTCTCTCTCTCTCTCTCTATATATAATATATATATATGCTAATGATGCATTACATATTTGCCTAAATTAGAGATATAATATGTTATTTACTTATTTATTTTTATATAGATTCCGGAAGGATCTTCTAGAATAGCAATGGAGAAGAAAATGTCATGTATAAGGTCCTTAGTTGATCCAGCGGCTCGAACAATAAAGAGTATTCGAGATAGCTGCGTTTTCCGGTGGATTCAAATGAGCAAACTGTGTATTACATTTGAATCCGATACTTAATACAGGTAAGTTTTAAGTACTGAACGTTTTTATAACCATTATCATGTATATATCCCTATAATTTAATTTTTGAATTATATATATATATATATATATATATATATATATATATATATATACTAATTTATATAATGTTGTATTAGAACATTAATATATATAAGAACTATGTTTATGATAAGTTTTATATTTTCAGATGGAGCAAACTTTGGTTGCATTTGAAGCTCATACTTATCACAAGTAAGAGTAGTTTATGCCTCAAATCCTAGATTTAATATAGTTTTGATATAAATAAACTGTATATTGTGTAATTTATATATATTCGATAATATATACTGTTTTTATACATGTATATACACTGTAACACCGTATATACACGCGTATATATTGATGTATAATATAAAATTTGTTAATGCTGTTTAATGATATAAATCTCGTAAATACGTATGATAAATAAATTTAGTATATACGATAAATAAGTTTACGTTATAATTTTAATCAGGAAATAACGTAGCTATGGTTTAAATCTTTAGAGTTTTAATGTGAATAAAGTGTGTATTACATACATGTAATTACTATGTTTATATTAAAATTGAAATGAATGAAAATATTTGTAACATTTATAAACATAGGTTACATTTCTGGTCGAAAATCAATACGATATTTAAGAAAGTTAAATTTAATATTCAATGGTATATAATATTGTATTATAAAATAAAAAATATAGTGTGTTCTTTATAATTTTAATATCATAAAATGTGCAATTAATACGTATTATTAATTATTAAATACATTACAATGTAATTATTCCTTGTTTTATCTTGTGAAGGGTACTTCTGGTATGCCTAATATACGTCCTGGTCTATCGAGTGTGTTTCCTCTTACATTGTTGATTATCACCTATTAAAAAATTTACACACACGCACACACACACACACACATGTGTGTGTGACAGTCTTCATAATAAAACTTTTTAAATTTATTACATAATCATAGAAACTTGTAAAATTAATTTTTATATGATAACACTAAATTAAATATAAATAATAACTAACTATAGTACAAACTTTTAATGTGCAGGCATATTTCTTTTCATACGCCAACAATTATATATTTCTGTATATACTTTATTTTTGAAGTTGTACAGGGTTAATATGAGAAATTTTTGAAACTATACGTATATAGTCGATGTGTATTGTTGAAGGACTTCTAAACATTATTGAAATTATTTTTAAATATTCATTAAAAGTTATGGTTGTAGCGACAGGAAAACCAAGATAACATTTAAAAGACTTCAAAATAATATTAATGACACTGAACTAATAAAATAGTGAATATGTTTTTAAAAATGATATTAAATAATTTAATTATGATGTGAATGCAAACTTGGTATGAAACTTTTGAAGATATCCACACGTTGTTCTTGGTCTTCATCTCCAATCGCTTAATTTTATATATATATGAACGTACACGTTCAATGTTTAATTATGTACTGTGTATAAATAATATGTATAATCAGTTTTTAAATTCTATATATATTATGAGTGAATTTTGATATGGCTTTTAAACTTAAAAATAATTGTGAAAGTCTAAAGTAAAAAAAAGAAACTGAAAAGCATGTTCGTTATTCAGTATTTGTAAGGTAAACTTTCATTTATTAACTCATAAATTAATTATATTAATTTTAGTGTTTATTATAAAAAGTTTATATTTTATCATGCATTACAGCAATACATGTTTTTTTAAAATCATAATAAAAAGTTTGAAAAGAACGTCATTTGAATGTTACATAATGTATAAAATTTACTTAACTTATGGCCTTAAAAATACTTAATAACGAACATGCTTTCCAATTTCTTTTTTTTACTTTAGACTTTCACAATTAGTTTTAAGTTTAAAATAATAAAAAGAATATGTGTTTAAAAGCTCTATTCATGTTTCAAATTTTAAAATCAACAACATGCTTAGTAAATAATTATTAATTTAATTATTTTGCTTAGTGAGTGGAAGAAGTAACAACCGTTAATTTAGTTGGTAATGGATGATAAAAGATATCTTTACATATATGGGAGAAGATTTAATTTTACATATAGGATAAATAATATTTATATATTAATAATTTAAAGTATTTATTATATTTTACATACAAAGTACCAAAATTATCATAAAAATGATTTTTATTTTATAGTGAAATGATTATAATAAACACTTATACTTGACAAAAATTCAAAACTTAAATTATATTGATATGTTTGCTGTTGAAGTTAAATATTTTAAAATAATATGTAATTCATCATGTACCTCTTTCAAATAAATTAATGTAAATAATTATCTCTCTCTTTACATTTTTAATACATTTAATTTCCATTTGTAAATACTTTTTTCTCTTATGTTTAAAATTTTAATGTCATTAAATAATATTGTATTTTTTTCATAAAAAAATATCGTGAATGTTATCTTGATAATCTTTTATTAACTTTAAAGTTCACTTTATGTTGTCTTATAAATTGTAATTATCATTTTCTAAATTAAACACATTTTGCACTTCACTTTTTAATAATATATTCATTATATATATTTTTATGTTTTAAAAGGTGTTGAATTATTACGTAAGAACACACACATTATCATTTAATATTTCATAAATTATAATTATCATTTTTAATTTTAAATGCATTTTACACTTCACTTTTTAATATTATATACATTTTTATGTTTTAGATTGTGTTGATTATTATGTAAAAACACACATTATTATTTAATTTTTTTCATAAAAAATAAAAACTAATTCAATAAGGTTAGAACAATTATAAAACATATAAAGATTTAAAATATGCTCACATAATATATATATTTAATTGTAAAAAATAAATATTTTTATTCAATTACACTATTGTGTAACTTTACAAGTGGTATATTATTCTTAATGAATTTCACATTATATTTTTTAATGCAACTTTATTATAATAGTATTATTTGATTCAATAATTTATTATCGATAACATTTTCTCACCAACCGAAAATTAATTAATCTTTAACGTGCTAAATTAGTATTTATCATGTAAAAACCAATTATTATATTACATTTTTACTTTATATTATGTATTTTTAAATGAACCTTAATTTTATTAATTTACATTACTAAATTTTAAGGTTTAAGAATTATTTTAAAATTAACAATAATATAATCTTTCAATAAAATAATCATTAGTTTTAATATGATTCATAACAAATCTTATTATTTAGTGGGTGAGAAATAATATAAAATTGAGAATTTAAATTATTACACAATTAAGGCCTTCAAAAATTATAACATATGTGGTAAATTCAATAATTACTCCCTCACAAAAATACTATGTAATACATAAAATATTTTTTAAACTATTAAAAACTGATGATATAAATGAATGTTCTATGCCTTCAATGTGTTTATTATTTATACAAATTAAATATAAAATTAAATACTTAATTTTAATTATTATAAGAGGTTAAAACTTATTAATATTAAAGATACTTAAGTAAAATTTATGGGTTATATAATTTTAAGATTTCAAAAAAGGAGACTTCATAATTTTAAGATTGTTATTTATTCAAAAGTGAACTCACATTCTTATAAACTTAAATAAATACAAAAATAATTATTTATGTGCAATGTATAATATTTATAACACTTTTGTTAGTATTTAACATCAATGTGTTTTTAAGATTAAAACTTGATTGAACAATTAATAATTAAGATAAAGAAGGGTTTTTTTTTAATAAAATAAGTCAAATTTTTTTTTTTTTTTAAAAAGCCAAGTGATTGTGTGTGAAATGACGTATGTAAATGTTATATTTAATTTTTGTTTTGTTTGTGCATTTCATTATTACTTTTTCTTATGTTTAATTAATCAATTTTTTAATTAAATCTTTTTGTAGTTTTTACATGATTCTTTATATATATTTTTTGTAAAAAAAAAAATTCATTTAGCATTAGATGCAAAGAAGAAAAAGAAGAACATGATAACAACTATAAATACTCGTGCCATAACCTCTATATAAAATATACAATAAAACCTTTATATATACTAGTGTAAAATTAATTAAACATTGTTGTTTGACCATTCCAAAATGTATGAATTATTTTTTAAGAAAAATTTGAATGTAATTTTACATTTTAATTTTTTTTATTGTTTTCATTTTAATATTTTTAAATAGCTTTTGATGTGATTTTAAAAAGCATTTACGAATGTGATTTTTCATGTTATTTAGATACAAAAGATAATATAAAAACTATTAATAATCTATTTCTGTGAGTTCTAAATATTTTTCTCTATGCTTTTAATTTAACTTTAAGATGTGTTACATTGATGCATTGAAACATATAATAAAACAATTTAGGTTTTTATAATTAAAATTATTCCCTATGAAAATTATTATAATAAAATTTTAGTGTTTTATCTTGAAAATAATTTATAAATAATAGAATTAATGCTTCCAAATTGACAATTATAAGACACACACATACACACACACACACATATTTACGTTGAATTATTTTAATTATTAATTTCACTTGGTTTGTTTTCGAATCATACATAATTGTTAAAATATATATTTTTTTTATATAACATATTTTATAAGAACTTCATTTGTGTTAATTATGTATATTGGCACATATATGCATGTACTAGTACTTGTCTCATTACTTTTTAAGTTTCTTCGTAGATATTTTTTAATTTTTTAATTTTCTTCATATGTATTTTTAACTTTGAAGATCTTATATAACTTATTTATCCCATGTACATTATTAAAATATGTTATTCAAAAGTGTTAAGAACTAATATATTTTATCAAGTTAAAATATATGATTTACAACTTATTTATATAACATACCTTATATAAATATTTTATTCAAATGTGTTAAGAACTAATATATTTTATCAAGTTAAAATATATGATTTACAACTTATTTATATAACATACCTTATATAAATATTTTATTCAAATGTGTTAAGAACTAATATATTTTATCAAGTTAAAATATATGATTTACAACTTATTTATATAACATACCTTATATAAATATTTTATTCAAATGTGTTAAGAACTAATATAATTTAAACTAATAAATTAAAGTATATGATTTAGTTATGTGTTTGAGTCTGTGTATATGTGTGTCATATGGGAAAAAAAAAAGTTAATTTATCTGAAAATTATTATAATTTGTAAAACTATACAATATATAAAATTCATATAAATATTTATTCTAATTAAGATAATTTAACAATAAATGACTAAATGATTTAGTCATCATGTACTCCTGCCTATCATAATCTTAATAAACTCTTCTATAATTGAAGTTAATAAATACTTATGTCATGATTAGAAATAATTATTCTTATACTTAAAAATTTAAATTCAAATTTAAAAAATAACTTTACATTCAAATAAACAGTTAACAACTTAAATTTAACGAATGATTATGTGGGGCATATTAACAAAGTGTGGTATAGTCTTTTGAATGGGGTAAATTCTTTTGAGTGTTAGTGTGAAGGTTAATATATTGGCTTAAAGGTTAATTTGTAAGTATTTTATAAGTTATAAATTTGAATTGGAATTTATATATGTCAGAATATATAATAAAAATTATATACTTAAACAAGTTAATTTTGTTTTTTACAAAGTTTCATTTGCATTCACCATTCTTTGAATTAAAGTTAAATATAAAAACACGATAATGTTCAATGAAGAACTTCAAGTTCTAACCTATATATTTAAAATATAACTCATTTAATAAGATAAAAATATTTACTAACTTTACTTTTAGAAAGAACTTTTATAAACCTTTTTATATATTAATATAAAAACAAAACCATGCAATTTGAAATAATTTAAATTAACTTATGTGTGACATTGAAAACATATCATATACGTGTTTAGATGTGTGTGTAAGTGTGTTAAAGAACGTTAATATACATCTTAACATATTTTAAATTAAAGAGAAAATTACACTTATACCCCTAAAAAATTTATTTACATATATATATCCTGAAAGTTTTATATTTACATATATACCTCTAAAAGTTTTAAATTTACATATATATTCTTTAAAAATTTCAATGTAATATTTTAACTTTTAAAATAACAATATTAAGCAAAAATATACTTTTAATTCATAATATATTGCAAATAAAATAATTAAAGTTTATTAATTTAAATGTCAAAAAATTATCATAATAAAAAAAAATACTTTTAAAATAATTATATTATATTATGATAAATATGTTTAATAGGTTGTATTTTGGACCTAAATATAAAAAAATACAAATTAATTATTAAATTTTTATTAATTTTTTAAAATGTTTTTTAATTTTTAATTTTAAAATTTATGAACTTTAAAATTAAAGTTTCAGGAGTATATATGTAAATATAAAACTTCTAAAAATATATATATAATATGATAAATTTCAAATAAATGTAATTTTCCTAAAATATATTATTTTATATAATAAATATACTTATTTCAACTATTAATATATAAACACCACTAACATGTTTTAGTATCCAAGGGTAAATTGTTATTTAAAAGTCAAAATATTATAATTAAATTTTTTTAAAGAATATATATAAATTTAAAACTTTTAGAAGGGTATACATGTAAATATAAAACTTCTAAGAATATATATATAAATATGATAAATTTCAGGAGTATAAATGTAATTTTCCCTTATTTATATATGTAAATTATATGCATGTAAGCATTTATTAAAAAAATCAGCTGTGTGTGCGTGTGCATGTGTGTGTGTGTGTGAGAGAGAGAGAGAGAGAGGGATGTGTCGGTGCTTTATGTATAAATATATAATACATACATATATCTACAAGGGATGGCTAACATGTGTATTGTAGATGAAGATTGGATATACACCATACATATGCATACTACATATATGCATGTATATATAATGGCATGTATGATGCTGAGCATATACGTGTGTTGTGTGTGTGTGTGTGTGAGAGAGAGAGAGAGGGAGAGAGATTAGTTAATGATATCCCAAAAGTATAATAATATACAAGTTCAAGAGTAATTTATTATAAAGTAAAATATAAAATCAAAGCATGTTTGTATTAAACTTAGTGTTGTATTGTAACTAAAATTGGCTGAATACTATTCATACCATCTAAATAGAATGCGCAGCTTTGACAATGTCTTTTCAGGCACACATCCACATATGTATAACAATAAACTCAAAAAAATAGTTAATTACGATATTAATCTTGTCATATTAAGTAACTGTAGATTTGAACACAAGACTAACTAATCTTGTGTTCAAATCTACAGTTACTTAATCTTTATTTAGTATATAAGGAAATAAATTAAGTTAAAATTATCACTCATGACATAGAAGAAGGTAAACTAAGCTTAGAAACAGTCAATGATACTATCTAAAGTTAAACAATTTAATTAAACCAAAGAGAATATCCTTCATAATGTGGTCAAGCAAAAAGACAAACCCCGTGCCCTAAAACCCGCTATACTAAAATCTATGCAATATTTAGTATATTCCATTTCATGATTGCCAGTGAATTTAGCTAAACGTAAATTAATATACATACTAAATAAACATATATAAATTTTTAAAACTAACCTTAATTAAGTTAATTAATTGGCTGCGACAGCTGGTCGAGAAACATAGGCTCTAGACCAGAGAAAGACTTGTTCATCTCGACAGGTCATCGTCCCCTCGTCCCTTTGCCCCATATCCGTAATACTGAAACTGTTGCAACATCCTCGTCCTCCACAAACAGCACCCATTCACATTACTTAGTGAGAATTCCTCCTCCTCACGTGTTAATGCTGCAAAAACACAATATATTAATATACACATGCATACATATAGGTATGTATGTGTGTGTATCTCACGTATTTATGAATGTATCTGTATACTGAACATATATATAGCTCACTGACTTTCTATAAAGCATCATTACAGCACACTATGCACGTATTCTGGCATATGCGACACATGTATGTATAAATGCGTATACATACGGATTCCTACACTCTCTATATATATACGTGGTTTATTATGCATCGCATATAAAATTCTGTACCATCGAAGCAAGCAAAAATGCACGACTTTTGTGGCCCCCCGCATATATATGCGTGAATGTATAAAATATATGTGCGTGTGAATATTGATGTATGTACTCGTGACAGTCAGACAAAGAACATACATGTGATCTCTCTCTCTCTCTCTCTCTCTCAACACACACACACACACGCACATCACACGAGTGTATAGTCAAGAAACTTAAAAGCAAGGAAGAAAAGTAGTGTGTATTTATTGTCCACTAACATATACAGTAACAACTGTATGCAAATCTTAGTGAAAACTAACGCTGATTATACTCTGCATGTATATTCTATGATAAATTATATATAGCACCAATATTTGTTCGACAGTTACGCATACGTGGTTTTTCCGCAACTAGTTATGCTTTATGTTGTCTGTTTTCCTACATATGGCCTGCAGCTAGTATATGCTTTATGTAAGCTATGCATAGATTAGTATAAATATACATTAATATATAGTACCTGTTGTGAAGTCCGATGCTTGTAATTCGCTAAATATCTCTGGAACCTGCTGCTTCTCTTGTTCATCAGGCTCCTTCTTAACTTGCTGTTGATCACTGTGAAAACTCTCCCTATACCTCTTCTGATCGTAATCCTCATATACCTCCCTACACCTCTTCAAATGTTGCTGCTCACTGCTCTCCCTACACCTCTTAAGAATCACCCCGTTCTCTTCGTGAAAGACGATAGAACTCGGTATAATCCGAATACCTCCCGTTTAAAGAACACTTAAGAATCATCGGCCTGTTCCTAGTTCCAATCTCTGCATTACGGATTCTTGGCCTGTTCTTCACAGAAGAACACTTGCTAAAGCCCGGAAGAATCCCAGAAGTCTGGATCGGTTTCGGAAAGTACCTGGCTTGAAGAACAAGACTCGGAAGATCTGTCGCTGGACACAACCTTCATATCTGAAGCCGAGGAGCTACACGAGCCGGACGAGTCCTGAAAGTTGAGCTGTGCGGAGGGTCCGTAATGGAGCTTCGCTGCCGATCGTAAGCGGCAGCTGCGTCTTCCGCAGTTGTGAATGTGCCTAGCCAAATTCGAGCACCCCTGTTCGGCTCACGAATCTCCGCTACCATTTCCCCCATGTTTCTTTGCCGGACTCCCCTGTATTGACATGTAGAGTTCTGTGGACCACCTTTCCCCTTCATGCACCCCTTCTTCGTTGCGCTCTTGTCCCTGGCGCATTTCTTGCTAAATCTTGAACTCGGACTCTCCGTAACCGGCGCCGGATCGGATTCTGTAAGCTCGGAAAGTCAGGATTCTTGAACTCGGACTCTC